>OY101444.1:24288918-24819395 GCA_956483585.1 Gymnocheta viridis | reverse complement strand
GGCAGTTCTCGAGTGCCATATGTCTTTTTTTATTGGCGTATCAGTAACGCTCCAAAAGAAAAGGCTATAGCCTTTTCTATTAATTAAAAAAAATTATGTTAGATTTTTTTTTTAATTTAATACTTTTTATTGAAAACAAAATGCTAGGCAATAGCTATGCCGCGGCAGTTCTCGAGTGCCACATGTCTTTTTTTATTGGCGTATCAGTAACGCTCCAAAAGAAAAGGCTATAGCCTTTTCTATTAATTAAAAAAAAATTATGTGTTATTTTTTTTTAATTTAAAACATTTTATTGAAAACAAAATGCTATGCAATAGCTTTGCCGCGGCAGTTCTCGAGTGCCACATGTCTTTTTTTATTGGCGTATCAGTAACGCTCCAAAAGAAAAGGCTATAGCCTTTTCTATTAATTAAAAAAAATTATGTTAGATTTTTTTTTTAATTTAATACTTTTTATTGAAAACAAAATGCTAGGCAATAGCTATGCCGCGGCAGTTCTCGAGTGCCACAGGCTATAGCCTATTCTATTAATTAAAAAAATTATGTTAGTTATTTTTTTTTAATTTAAAACATTTTATTGAAAACAAAATGCTATGCAATAGCTTTGCCGCGGCAGTTCTCGAGTGCCACATGTAACGCTCGAAAATAAAAGGCTATAGCCTTTTCTATTAATTAAAAAAAATTATGTTAGTTATTTTTTTTTTAATTTAATACATTTTATTGAAAACAAAATGCTATGCAATAGCTTTGCCGCGGCAGTTCTCGAGTGCCATATGTCTTTTTTTATTGGCGTATCAGTAACGCTCCAAAATAAAAGGCTATAGCCTTTTCTATTAATTAAAAAAATATGTTAGTTATTTTTTTTAATTTAATACATTTTATTGAAAACAAAATGCTATGCAATAGCTTTGCCGCGGCAGTTCTCGAGTGCCATATGTCTTTTTTTATTGGCGTATCAGTAACGCTCCAAAATAAAAGGCCTTTTCTATTAATTAAAAAAAAATTATGTGTTATTTTTTTTTAATTTAAAACATTTTATTGAAAACAAAATGCTATGCAATAGCTTTGCCGCGGCAGTTCTCGAGTGCCACATGTCTTTTTTTATTGGCGTATCAGTAACGCTCCAAAATAAAAGGCTATAGCCTTTTCTATTAATTAAAAAAAATTATGTTAGTTATTTTTTTTTAATTTAATACATTTTATTGAAAACAAAATGCTATGCAATAGCTTTGCCGCGGCAGTTCTCGAGTGCCATATGTCTTTTTTAATTGGCGTATCAGTAACGCTCCAAAATAAAAGGCTATAGCCTTTTCTATAAATTAAAAAAAATATGTTAGTTATTTTTTTTTTTATTTTATACATTTTATTGAAAACAAAATGCTATGCAATAGCTTTGCCGCGGCAGTTCTCGAGTGCCATATGTCTTTTTTTATTGGCGTATCAGTAACGCTCCAAAATAAAAGGGTATAGCCTTTTCTATTAATTAAAAAAAATTATGTTAGTTATTTTTTTTTAATTTAAAATATTTTATTGAAAACAAAATGCTATGCAATAGCTTTGCCGCGGCAGTTCTCGAGTGCCACATGTCTTTTTTTATTGGCGTATCAGTAACGCTCCAAAATAAAAGGCTATAGCCTTTTCTATTAATTAAAAAAAATTATGTTAGTTATTTTTTTTAATTTAAAACATTTTATTGAAAACAAAATGCTATGCAATAGCTTTGCCGCGGCAGTTCTCGAGTGCCACATGTCTTTTTTTATTGGCGTATCAGTAACGCTCCAAAATAAAAGGCTATATATAGCCTTTTCTATTAATTAAAAAAAATTATGTTAGTTATTTTTTTTTAATTTAAAACATTTTATTGAAAACAAAATGCTATGCAATAGCTTTGCCGCGGCAGTTCTCGAGTGCCATATGTCTTTTTTTATTGGCGTATCAGTAACGCTCCAAAATAAAAGGCTATAGCCTTTTCTATTAATTAAAAAAAATTATGTTAGTTATTTTTTTTTTAATTTAAAACATTTTATTGAAAACAAAATGCTAGGCAATAGCTTTGCCGCGGCAGTTCTCGAGTGCCACAGGCTATAGCCTTTTCTATTAATTAAAAAAAATTATGTTAGTTATTTTTTTTTAATTTAAAACATTTTATTGAAAACAAAATGCTATGCAATAGCTTTTTCTATTAATTAAAAAAAATTATGTTAGTTATTTTTTTTTAATTTAAAACATTTTATTGAAAACAAATGCTAGGCAATAGCTTTGCCGCGGCAGTTCTCGAGTGCCACAGGCTATAGCCTTTTCTATTAATTAAAAAAAAATTATTTTAGATATTTTTTTTAATTTAATACATTTTATTGAAAACAAAATGCTATGCAATAGCTTTGCCGCGGCAGTTCTCGAGTGCCATATGTCTTTTTTTATTGGCGTATCAGTAACGCTCCAAAATAAAAGGCTATAGCCTTTTCTATTAATTAAAAAAAATTATGTTAGTTTTTTTTTTTTAATTTAATACATTTTATTGAAAACAAAATGCTATGCAATAGCTTTGCCGCGGCAGTTCTCGAGTGCCATATGTCTTTTTTTATTGGCGTATCAGTAACGCTCCAAAAGAAAAGGCTATAGCCTTTTTTATTAATTAAAAAAAAATTATTTTAGATATTTTTTTTAATTTAATACATTTTATTGAAAACAAAATGCTATGCAATAGCTTTGCCGCGGCAGTTCTCGAGTGCCATATGTCTTTTTTTATTGGCGTATCAGTAACGCTCCAAAGGAAAAGGCTATAGCCTTTTTTATTAATTAAAAAAAAATTATTTTAGATATTTTTTTTAATTTAATACATTTTATTGAAAACAAAATGCTATGCAATAGCTTTGACGCGGCAGTTCTCGAGTGCCATATGTCTTTTTTTATTGGCGTATCAGTAACTCTCCAAAAGAAAAGGCTATAGCCTTTCTTATTAATTAAAAAAAAATTATTTTAGATATTTTTTTTAATTTAATACATTTTATTGAAAACAAAATGCTATGCCGCGGCAGTTCTCGAGTGCCATATGTCTTTTTTTATTGGCGTATCAGTAACGCTCCAAAATAAAAAGATATAGCCTTTTCTATTAATTAAAAAAAATTATGTTAGTTATTTTTTTTTAATTTAAAACATTTTATTGAAAACAAAATACTAGGCAATAGCTTTGCCGCGGCAGTTCTCGAGTGCCACAGGCTATAGCCTTTTCTATTAATTAAAAAAAATTATGTTAGTTATTTTTTTTTAATTTAAAACATTTTATTGAAAACAAAATGCTATGCAATAGCTTTGCCGCGGCAGTTCTCGAGTGCCACATGTCTTTTTTTATTGGCGTATCAGTAACGCTCCAAAATAAAAGGCTATAGCCTTTTCTATTAATTAAAAAAAATTATGTTAGTTATTTTTTTTTAATTTAATACATTTTATTGAAAACAAAATGCTATGCAATAGCTTTGCCGCGGCAGTTCTCGAGTGCCATATGTCTTTTTTTATTGGCGTATCAGTAACGCTCCAAAATAAAAGGCTATAGCCTTTTCTATTAATTAAAAAAAATATGTTAGTTATTTTTTTTTAATTTAATACATTTTATTGAAAACAAAATGCTATGCAATAGCTTTGCCGCGGCAGTTCTCGAGTGCCATATGTCTTTTTTTATTGGCGTATCAGTAACGCTCCAAAATAAAAGGCTATAGCCTTTTCTATTAATTAAAAAAATATGTTAGTTATTTTTTTTTAATTTAAAACATTTTATTGAAAACAAAATGCTAGGCAATAGCTTTGCCGCGGCAGTTCTCGAGTGCCACAGGCTATAGCCTTTTCTATTAATTAAAAAAAATTATGTTAGTTATTTTTTTTTAATTTAAAACATTTTATTGAAAACAAAATGCTATGCAATAGCTTTGCCGCGGCAGTTCTCGAGTGCCACATGTCTTTTTTTATTGGCGTATCAATAACGCTCCAAAATAAAAGGCTATAGCCTTTTCTATTAATTAAAAAAAATTATGTTAGTTATTTTTTTTAATTTAATACATTTTATTGAAAACAAAATGCTATGCAATAGCTTTGCCGCGGCAGTTCTCGAGTGCCATATGTCTATAGCCTTTTTATTAATCAAAAAAAAATTATTTTAGATATTTTTTTTAATTTAATACATTTTATTGAAAACAAAATGCTATGCAATAGCTTTGCCGCGGCAGTTCTCGAGTGCCATATGTCTTTTTTTATTGGCGTATCAATAACGCTCCAAAATAAAAGGCTATAGCCTTTTTATTAATCAAAAAAAAATTATTTTAGATATTTTTTTTAATTTAATACATTTTATTGAAAACAAAATGCTATGCAATAGCTTTGCCGCGGCAGTTCTCGAGTGCCATATGTCTTTTTTTATTGGCGTATCAGTAACGCTCCAAAATAAAAGGCTATAGCCTTTTCTATTAATTAAAAAAATATGTTAGTTATTTTTTTTTAATTTAAAACATTTTATTGAAAACAAAATGCTATGCAATAGCTTTGCCGCGGCAGTTCTCGAGTGCCACATGTCTTTTTTTATTGGCGTATCAGTAACGCTCCAAAATAAAAGGCTATAGCCTTTTCTATTAATTAAAAAAAATTATGTTAGTTATTTTTTTTTAATTTAATACATTTTATTGAAAACAAAATGCTATGCAATAGCTTTGCCGCGGCAGTTCTCGAGTGCCATATGTCTTTTTTTATTGGCGTATCAGTAACGCTCCAAAATAAAAGGCTATAGCCTTTTCTATTAATTAAAAAAAATATGTTAGTTATTTTTTTTTAATTTAATACATTTTATTGAAAACAAAATGCTATGCAATAGCTTTGCCGCGGCAGTTCTCGAGTGCCATATGTCTTTTTTTATTGGCGTATCAGTAACGCTCCAAAATAAAAGGCTATAGCCTTTTCTATTAATTAAAAAAATATGTTAGTTATTTTTTTTTAATTTAAAACATTTTATTGAAAACAAAATGCTAGGCAATAGCTTTGCCGCGGCAGTTCTCGAGTGCCACAGGCTATAGCCTTTTCTATTAATTAAAAAAAATTATGTTAGTTATTTTTTTTTAATTTAAAACATTTTATTGAAAACAAAATGCTATGCAATAGCTTTGCCGCGGCAGTTCTCGAGTGCCACATGTCTTTTTTTATTGGCGTATCAATAACGCTCCAAAATAAAAGGCTATAGCCTTTTCTATTAATTAAAAAAAATTATGTTAGTTATTTTTTTTAATTTAATACATTTTATTGAAAACAAAATGCTATGCAATAGCTTTGCCGCGGCAGTTCTCGAGTGCCATATGTCTATAGCCTTTTTATTAATCAAAAAAAAATTATTTTAGATATTTTTTTTAATTTAATACATTTTATTGAAAACAAAATGCTATGCAATAGCTTTGCCGCGGCAGTTCTCGAGTGCCATATGTCTTTTTTTATTGGCGTATCAATAACGCTCCAAAATAAAAGGCTATAGCCTTTTTATTAATCAAAAAAAAATTATTTTAGATATTTTTTTTAATTTAATACATTTTATTGAAAACAAAATGCTATGCAATAGCTTTGCCGCGGCAGTTCTCGAGTGCCATATGTCTTTTTTTATTGGCGTATCAGTAACGCTCCAAAAGAAAAGGCTATAGCCTTTTTATTAATTAAAAAAAAATTATTTTAGATATTTTTTTTAATTTAATACATTTTATTGAAAACAAAATGCTATGCAATAGCTTTGCCGCGGCAGTTCTCGAGTGCCATATGTCTTTTTTTATTGGCGTATCAGTAACGCTCCAAAAGAAAAGGCTATAGCCTTTTTATTAATTAAAAAAAAATTATTTTAGATATTTTTTTTAATTTAATACATTTTATTGAAAACAAAATGCTATGCAATAGCTTTGCCGCGGCAGTTCTCGAGTGCCATATGTCTTTTTTTATTGGCGTATCAGTAACGCTCCAAAAGAAAAGGCTATAGCCTTTTTATTAATTAAAAAAAAAATATTTTAGATATTTTTTTTAATTTAATACATTTTATTGAAAACAAAATGCTATGCAATAGCTTTGCCGCGGCAGTTCTCGAGTGCCATATGTCTTTTTTTATTGTCGTATCAGTAACTCTCCAAAAGAAAAGGCTATAGCCTTTTTATTAATTAAAAAAAAATTATTTTAGATATTTTTTTTAATTTAATACATTTTTTGAAAACAAAATGCTATGCAATAGCTTTGCCGCGGCAGTTCTCGAGTGCCATATGTCTTTTTTTATTGGCGTATCAGTAACGCTCCAAAAGAAAAGGCTATAGCCTTTTTATTAATTAAAAAAAAATTATTTTAGATATTTTTTTTAATTTAATACATTTTATTGAAAACAAAATGCTATGCAATAGCTTTGCCGCGGCAGTTCTCGAGTGCCATATGTCTTTTTTTATTGGCGTATCAGTAACGCTCCAAAAGAAAAGGCTATAGCCTTTTTATTAATTAAAAAAAAATTATTTTAGATATTTTTTTTAATTTAATACATTTTTTGAAAACAAAATGCTATGCAATAGCTTTGCCGCGGCAGTTCTCGAGTGCCATATGTCTTTTTTTATTGGCGTATCAGTAACGCTCCAAAAGAAAAGGCTATAGCCTTTTTATTAATTAAAAAAAATTATTTTAGATATTTTTTTTAATTTAATACATTTTATTGATAACAAAATGCTATGCAATAGCTTTGCCGCGGCAGTTCTCGAGTGCCACAGGCTATAGCCTTTTCTATTAATTAAAAAAAATTATGTTAGTTATTTTTTTTTAATTTAAAACATTTTATTGAAAACAAAATGCTATGCAATAGCTTTGCCGCGGCAGTTCTCGAGTGCCATATGTCTTTTTTTATTGGCGTATCAGTAACGCTCCAAAATAAAAGGCTATAGCCTTTTCTATTAATTAAAAAAATATGTTAGTTATTTTTTTTTAATTTAAAACATTTTATTGAAAACAAAATGCTATGCAATAGCTTTGCCGCGGCAGTTCTCGAGTGCCATATGTCTTTTTTTATTGGCGTATCAGTAACGCTCCAAAATAAAAGGCTATAGCCTTTTTATTAATTAAAAAAAAATTATTTTAGATATTTTTTTTAATTTAATACATTTTTTGAAAACAAAATGCTATGCAATAGCTTTGCCGCGGCAGTTCTCGAGTGCCACAGGCTATAGCCTTTTCTATTAATTAAAAAAAATTATGTTAGTTATTTTTTTTTAATTTAAAACATTTTATTGAAAACAAAATGCTATGCAATAGCTTTGCCGCGGCAGTTCTCGAGTGCCACATGTCTTTTTTTATTGGCGTATCAATAACGCTCCAAAATAAAAGGCTATAGCCTTTTCTATTAATTAAAAAAAATTATGTTAGTTATTTTTTTTTAATTTAATACATTTTATTGAAAACAAAATGCTATGCAATAGCTTTGCCGCGGCAGTTCTCGAGTGCCATATGTCTTTTTTTATTGGCGTATCAGTAACGCTCCAAAATAAAGGCTATAGCCTTTTCTATTAATTAAAAAAATATGTTAGTTATTTTTTTTTAATTTAAAACATTTTATTGAAAACAAAATGCTAGGCAATAGCTTTGCCGCGGCAGTTCTCGAGTGCCACAGGCTATAGCCTTTTCTATTAATTAAAAAAAATTATGTTAGTTATTTTTTTTTAATTTAATACATTTTATTGAAAACAAAATGCTATGCAATAGCTTTGCCGCGGCAGTTCTCGAGTGCCATATGTCTTTTTTTATTGGCGTATCAGTAACGCTCCAAAATAAAAGGCTATAGCCTTTTTATTAATCAAAAAAAATTATTTTAGATATTTTTTTTAATTTAATACATTTTATTGAAAACAAAATGCTATGCAATAGCTTTGCCGCGGCAGTTCTCGAGTGCCATATGTCTTTTTTTATTGGCGTATCAGTAACGCTCCAAAATAAAAGGCTATAGCCTTTTTATTAATTAAAAAAAATTATTTTAGATATTTTTTTTAATTTAATACATTTTATTGAAAACAAAATGCTATGCAATAGCTTTGCCGCGGCAGTTCTCGAGTGCCATATGTCTTTTTTTATTGGCGTATCAGTAACGCTCCAAAATAAAAGGCTATAGCCTTTTCTATTAATTAAAAAAAATTATGTTAGTTATTTTTTTTTAATTTAATACATTTTATTGAAAACAAAATGCTATGCAATAGCTTTACCGCGACAGTTCTCGAGTGCCATATGTCTTTTTTTATTGGCGTATCAGTAACGCTCCAAAAGAAAAGGCTATAGCCTTTTTTATTAATTAAAAAAAAATTATTTTAGATATTTTTTTTAATTTAATACATTTTATTGAAAACAAAATGCTATGCAATAGCTTTGCCGCGGCAGTTCTCGAGTGCCATATGTCTTTTTTTATTGGCGTATCAGTAACGCTCCAAAAGAAAAGGCTATAGCCTTTTTTATTAATTAAAAAAAATTATTTTAGATATTTTTTTTAATTTAATACATTTTATTGAAAACAAAATGCTATGCAATAGCTTTACCGCGACAGTTCTCGAGTGACATATGTCTTTTTTTATTGGCGTATCAGTAACGCTCCAAAAGAAAAGGCTATAGCCTTTTTTATTAATTAAAAAAAAATTATTTTAGATATTTTTTTTAATTTAATACATTTTATTGAAAACAAAATGCTATGCAATAGCTTTGCCGCGGCAGTTCTCGAGTGCCATATGTCTTTTTTTATTGGCGTATCAGTAACGCTCCAAAATAAAAAGATATAGCCTTTTCTATTAATTAAAAAAAATTATGTTAGTTATTTTTTTTTAATTTAATACATTTTATTGAAAACAAAATGCTATGCAATAGCTTTGCCGCGGCAGTTCTCGAGTGCCATATGTCTTTTTTTATTGGCGTATCAGTAACGCTCCAAAATAAAAAGATATAGCCTTTTCTATTAATTAAAAAAAATTATGTTAGTTATTTTTTTTTAATTTAAAACATTTTATTGAAAACAAACTGCTAGGCAATAGCTTTGCCGCGGCAGTTCTCGAGTGCCACAGGCTATAGCCTTTTCTATTAATTAAAAAAAAATATGTTAGTTATTTTTTTTTAATTTAAAACATTTTATTGAAAACAAAATGCTAGGCAATAGCTTTGCCGCGGCAGTTCTCGAGTGCCACAGGCTATAGCCTTTTCTATTAATTAAAAAAAATTATGTTAGTTATTTTTTTTTAATTTAAAACATTTTATTGAAAACAAAATGCTAGGCAATAGCTTTGCCGCGGCAGTTCTCGAGTGCCACAGGCTATAGCCTTTTCTATTAATTAAAAAAAAAATATGTTAGTTATTTTTTTTTTAATTTAAAACATTTTATTGAAAACAAAATGCTATGCAATAGCTTTGCCGCGGCAGTTCTCGAGTGCCATATGTCTTTTTTTATTGGCGTATCAGTAACGCTCCAAAAAAAGGCTATAGCCTTTTCTATTAATTAAAAAAAATTATGTTAGTTATTTTTTTTTAATTTAAAACATTTTATTGAAAACAAAATGCTAGGCAATAGCTTTGCCGCGGCAGTTCTCGAGTGCCACAGGCTATAGCCTTTTCTATTAATTAAAAAAAATTATGTTAGTTATTTTTTTTTAATTTAAAACATTTTATTGAAAACAAAATGCTAGGCAATAGCTTTGCCGCGGCAGTTCTCGAGTGCCACAGGCTATAGCCTTTTCTATTAATTAAAAAAAATTATGTTAGTTATTTTTTTTTAATTTAAAACATTTTATTGAAAACAAAATGCTAGGCAATAACTTTGCCGCGGCAGTTCTCGAGTGCCACAGGCTATAGCCTTTTCTATTAATTAAAAAAAATATGTTAGTTATTTTTTTTTAATTTAAAACATTTTATTGAAAACAAAATGCTATGCAATAGCTTTACCGCGGCAGTTCTCGAGTGCCATATGTCTTTTTTATTGGCGTATCAGTAACGCTCCAAAAGAAAAGGCTATAGCCTTTTTTATTAATTAAAAAAAAATTATTTTAGATATTTTTTTAATTTAATACATTTTATTGAAAACAAAATGCTATGCAATAGCTTTGCCGCGGCAGTTCTCGAGTGCCATATGTGTTTTTTTATTGGCGTATCAGTAACGCTCCAAAAAAAGGCTATAGCCTTTTCTATTAATTAAAAAAAATTATGTTAGTTATTTTTTTTTAATTTAAAACATTTTATTGAAAACAAAATGCTAGGCAATAGCTTTGCCGCGGCAGTTCTCGAGTGCCACAGGCTATAGCCTTTTCTATTAATTAAAAAAAATTATGTTAGTTATTTTTTTTTAATTTAAAACATTTTATTGAAAACAAAATGCTAGGCAATAGCTTTGCCGCGGCAGTTCTCGAGTGCCACAGGCTATAGCCTTTTCTATTAATTAAAAAAAATTATGTTAGTTATTTTTTTTTAATTTAAAACATTTTATTGAAAACAAAATGCTAGGCAATAGCTTTGCCGCGGCAGTTCTCGAGTGCCACAGGCTATAGCCTTTTCTATTAATTAAAAAAAATATGTTAGTTATTTTTTTTAATTTAAAACATTTTATTGAAAACAAAATGCTATGCAATAGCTTTACCGCGGCAGTTCTCGAGTGCCATATGTCTTTTTTATTGGCGTATCAGTAACGCTCCAAAAGAAAAGGCTATAGCCTTTTTTATTAATTAAAAAAAAATTATTTTAGATATTTTTTTAATTTAATACATTTTATTGAAAACAAAATGCTATGCAATAGCTTTGCCGCGGCAGTTCTCGAGTGCCATATGTGTTTTTTTATTGGCGTATCAGTAACGCTCCAAAAAAAGGCTATAGCCTTTTCTATTAATTAAAAAAAATTATGTTAGTTATTTTTTTTTAATTTAAAACATTTTATTGAAAACAAAATGCTATGCAATAGCTTTACCGCGGCAGTTCTCGAGTGCCATATGTCTTTTTTTATTGGCGTATCAGTAACGCTCCAAAAGAAAAGGCTATAGCCTTTTTTATTAATTAAAAAAAATTATTTTAGATATTTTTTTTAATTTAATACATTTTATTGAAAACAAAATGCTATGCAATAGCTTTACCGCGACAGTTCTCGAGTGCCATATGTCTTTTTTTATTGGCGTATCAGTAACGCTCCAAAAGAAAAGGCTATAGCCTTTTCTATTAATTAAAAAAAATTATGTTAGTTATTTTTTTTTAATTTAATACATTTTATTGAAAACAAAATGCTATGCAATAGCTTTGCCGCGGCAGTTCTCGAGTGCCATATGTCTTTTTTTATTGGCGTATCAGTAACGCTCCAAAATAAAAAGATATAGCCTTTTCTATTAATTAAAAAAAATTATGTTAGTTATTTTTTTTTAATTTAATACATTTTATTGAAAACAAAATGCTATGCAATAGCTTTGCCGCGGCAGTTCTCGAGTGCCATATGTCTTTTTTTATTGGCGTATCAGTAACGCTCCAAAATAAAAAGATATAGCCTTTTCTATTAATTAAAAAAAATTATGTTAGTTATTTTTTTTTAATTTAAAACATTTTATTGAAAACAAAATGCTAGGCAATAGCTTTGCCGCGGCAGTTCTCGAGTGCCACAGGCTATAGCCTTTTCTATTAATTAAAAAAAAATATGTTAGTTATTTTTTTTTAATTTAAAACATTTTATTGAAAACAAAATGCTAGGCAATAGCTTTGCCGCGGCAGTTCTCGAGTGCCACAGGCTATAGCCTTTTCTATTAATTAAAAAAAATTATGTTAGTTATTTTTTTTTAATTTAAAACATTTTATTGAAAACAAAATGCTAGGCAATAGCTTTGCCGCGGCAGTTCTCGAGTGCCACAGGCTATAGCCTTTTCTATTAATTAAAAAAAAAATATGTTAGTTATTTTTTTTTAATTTAAAACATTTTATTGAAAACAAAATGCTATGCAATAGCTTTGCCGCGGCAGTTCTCGAGTGCCATATGTCTTTTTTTATTGGCGTATCAGTAACGCTCCAAAAAAAGGCTATAGCCTTTTCTATTAATTAAAAAAAATTATGTTAGTTATTTTTTTTTAATTTAAAACATTTTATTGAAAACAAAATGCTAGGCAATAGCTTTGCCGCGGCAGTTCTCGAGTGCCACAGGCTATAGCCTTTTCTATTAATTAAAAAAAATTATGTTAGTTATTTTTTTTTAATTTAAAACATTTTATTGAAAACAAAATGCTAGGCAATAGCTTTGCCGCGGCAGTTCTCGAGTGCCACAGGCTATAGCCTTTTCTATTAATTAAAAAAAATTATGTTAGTTATTTTTTTTTAATTTAAAACATTTTATTGAAAACAAAATGCTAGGCAATAGCTTTGCCGCGGCAGTTCTCGAGTGCCACAGGCTATAGCCTTTTCTATTAATTAAAAAAAATATGTTAGTTATTTTTTTTTAATTTAAAACATTTTATTGAAAACAAAATGCTATGCAATAGCTTTACCGCGGCAGTTCTCGAGTGCCATATGTCTTTTTTATTGGCGTATCAGTAACGCTCCAAAAGAAAAGGCTATAGCCTTTTTTATTAATTAAAAAAAAATTATTTTAGATATTTTTTTAATTTAATACATTTTATTGAAAACAAAATGCTATGCAATAGCTTTGCCGCGGCAGTTCTCGAGTGCCATATGTGTTTTTTTATTGGCGTATCAGTAACGCTCCAAAAAAAGGCTATAGCCTTTTCTATTAATTAAAAAAAATTATGTTAGTTATTTTTTTTTAATTTAAAACATTTTATTGAAAACAAAATGCTAGGCAATAGCTTTGCCGCGGCAGTTCTCGAGTGCCACAGGCTATAGCCTTTTCTATTAATTAAAAAAAATTATGTTAGTTATTTTTTTTTAATTTAAAACATTTTATTGAAAACAAAATGCTAGGCAATAGCTTTGCCGCGGCAGTTCTCGAGTGCCACAGGCTATAGCCTTTTCTATTAATTAAAAAAAATTATGTTAGTTATTTTTTTTTAATTTAAAACATTTTATTGAAAACAAAATGCTAGGCAATAGCTTTGCCGCGGCAGTTCTCGAGTGCCACAGGCTATAGCCTTTTCTATTAATTAAAAAAAATATGTTAGTTATTTTTTTTTAATTTAAAACATTTTATTGAAAACAAAATGCTATGCAATAGCTTTACCGCGGCAGTTCTCGAGTGCCATATGTCTTTTTTATTGGCGTATCAGTAACGCTCCAAAAGAAAAGGCTATAGCCTTTTTTATTAATTAAAAAAAAATTATTTTAGATATTTTTTTAATTTAATACATTTTATTGAAAACAAAATGCTATGCAATAGCTTTGCCGCGGCAGTTCTCGAGTGCCATATGTGTTTTTTTATTGGCGTATCAGTAACGCTCCAAAAAAAGGCTATAGCCTTTTCTATTAATTAAAAAAAATTATGTTAGTTATTTTTTTTTAATTTAAAACATTTTATTGAAAACAAAATGCTATGCAATAGCTTTACCGCGGCAGTTCTCGAGTGCCATATGTCTTTTTTTATTGGCGTATCAGTAACGCTCCAAAAGAAAAGGCTATAGCCTTTTTTATTAATTAAAAAAAAATTATTTTAGATGTTTTTTTAATTTAATACATTTTATTGAAAACAAAATGCTATGCAATAGCTTTGCCGCGGCAGTTCTCGAGTGCCATATGTGTTTTTTTATTGGCGTATCAGTAACGCTCCAAAAAAAAGGCTATAGCCTTTTCTATTAATTAAAAAAAATTATGTTAGTTATTTTTTTTTAATTTAAAACATTTTATTGAAAACAAAATGCTATGCAATAGCTTTACCGCGGCAGTTCTCGAGTGCCATATGTCTTTTTTTATTGGCGTATCAGTAACGCTCCAAAAGAAAAGGCTATAGCCTTTTTTATTAATTAAAAAAAAATTATTTTAGATATTTTTTTTTTTTTAATTTAATACATTTTATTGAAAACAAAATGCTATGCAATAGCTTTGCCGCGGCAGTTCTCGAGTGCCATATGTCTTTTTTTATTGGCGTATCAGTAACGCTCCAAAAAAAGGCTATAGCCTTTTCTATTAATTAAAAAAAATTATGTTAGTTATTTTTTTTTAATTTAAAACATTTTATTGAAAACAAAATGCTATGCAATAGCTTTACCGCGGCAGTTCTCGAGTGCCATATGTCTTTTTTTATTGGCGTATCAGTAACGCTCCAAAAGAAAAGGCTATAGCCTTTTTTATTAATTAAAAAAAAATTATTTTAGATATTTTTTTAATTTAATACATTTTATTGAAAACAAAATGCTATGCAATAGCTTTGCCGCGGCAGTTCTCGAGTGCCATATGTCTTTTTTTATTGGCGTATCAGTAACGCTCCAAAAAAAAGGCTATAGCCTTTTCTATTAATTAAAAAAAATTATGTTAGTTATTTTTTTTTAATTTAAAACATTTTATTGAAAACAAAATGCTATGCAATAGCTTTACCGCGGCAGTTCTCGAGTGCCATATGTCTTTTTTTATTGGCGTATCAGTAACGCTCCAAAAGAAAAGGCTATAGCCTTTTTTATTAATTAAAAAAAAATTATTTTAGATATTTTTTTAATTTAATACATTTTATTGAAAACAAAATGCTATGCAATAGCTTTGCCGCGGCAGTTCTCGAGTGCCATATGTCTTTTTTTATTGGCGTATCAGTAACGCTCCAAAAAAAAGGCTATAGCCTTTTCTATTAATTAAAAAAAATTATGTTAGTTATTTTTTTTAAATTTAAAACATTTTATTGAAAACAAAATACTAGGCAATAGCTTTGCCGCGGCAGTTCTCGAGTGCCACAGGCTATAGCCTTTTCTATTAATTAAAAAAAATTATGTTAGTTATTTTTTTTTTAATTTAAAACATTTTATTGAAAACAAAATGCTATGCAATAGCTTTACCGCGGCAGTTCTCGAGTCCCATATGTCTTTTTTTATTGGCGTATCAGTAACGCTCCAAAAGAAAAGGCTATAGCCTTTTTTATTAATTAAAAAAAAATTATTTTAGATATTTTTTTAATTTAATACATTTTATTGAAAACAAAATGCTATGCAATAGCTTTGCCGCGGCAGTTCTCGAGTGCCATATGTCTTTTTTTATTGGCGTATCAGTAACGCTCCAAAAAAAAGGCTATAGCCTTTTCTATTAATTAAAAAAAATTATGTTAGTTATTTTTTTTAAATTTAAAACATTTTATTGAAAACAAAATACTAGGCAATAGCTTTGCCGCGGCAGTTCTCGAGTGCCACAGGCTATAGCCTTTTCTATTAATTAAAAAAAATTATGTTAGTTATTTTTTTTTAATTTAAAACATTTTATTGAAAACAAAATGCTATGCAATAGCTTTACCGCGGCAGTTCTCGAGTCCCATATGTCTTTTTTTATTGGCGTATCAGTAACGCTCCAAAAGAAAAGGCTATAGCCTTTTTTATTAATTAAAAAAAAATTATTTTAGATATTTTTTTAATTTAATACATTTTATTGAAAACAAAATGCTATGCAATAGCTTTGCCGCGGCAGTTCTCGAGTGCCATATGTCTTTTTTTATTGGCGTATCAGTAACGCTCCAAAAAAAAGGCTATAGCCTTTTCTATTAATTAAAAAAAATTATGTTAGTTATTTTTTTTTAATTTAAAACATTTTATTGAAAACAAAATGCTAGGCAATAGCTTTGCCGCGGCAGTTCTCGAGTGCCACAGGCTATAGCCTTTTCTATTAATTAAAAAAAATTATGTTAGTTATTTTTTTTTAATTTAAAACATTTTATTGAAAACAAAATGCTATGCAATAGCTTTACCGCGGCAGTTCTCGAGTGCCATATGTCTTTTTTTATTGGCGTATCAGTAACGCTCCAAAAGAAAAGGCTATAGCCTTTTTTATTAATTTAAAAAAAATTATTTTAGATATTTTTTTAATTTAATACATTTTATTGAAAACAAAATGCTATGCAATAGCTTTACCGCGGCAGTTCTCGAGTGCCATATGTCTTTTTTTATTGGCGTATCAGTAACGCTCCAAAAGAAAAGGCTATAGCCTTTTTTATTAATTAAAAAAAATTATTTTAGATATTTTTTTAATTTAATACATTTTATTGAAAACAAAATTCTATGCAATAGCTTTGCCGCGGCAGTTCTCGAGTGCCATATGTCTTTTTTTATTGGCGCATCAGTAACGCTCCAAAAAAAGGCTATAGCCTTTTCTATTAATTAAAAAAAATTATGTTAGTTATTTTTTTTTAATTTAAAACATTTTATTGAAAACAAAATGCTAGGCAATAGCTTTGCCGCGGCAGTTCTCGAGTGCCACAGGCTATAGCCTTTTCTATTAATTAAAAAAAATTATGTTAGTTATTTTTTTTTAATTTAAAACATTTTATTGAAAACAAAATGCTATGCAATAGCTTTACCGCGGCAGTTCTCGAGTGCCATATGTCTTTTTTTATTGGCGTATCAGTAACGCTCCAAAAGAAAAGGCTATAGCCTTTTTTATTAATTAAAAAAAAATTATTTTAGATATTTTTTTAATTTAATACATTTTATTGAAAACAAAATGCTATGCAATAGCTTTGCCGCGGCAGTTCTCGAGTGCCATATGTCTTTTTTTATTGGCGTATCAGTAACGCTCCAAAAAAAAGGCTATAGCCTTTTCTATTAATTAAAAAAAATTATGTTAGTTATTTTTTTTTTAATTTAAAACATTTTATTGAAAACAAAATGCTAGGCAATAGCTTTGCCGCGGCAGTTCTCGAGTGCCACAGGCTATAGCCTTTTCTATTAATTAAAAAAAATTATGTTAGTTATTTTTTTTTAATTTAAAACATTTTATTGAAAACAAAATGCTATGCAATAGCTTTACCGCGGCAGTTCTCGAGTGCCATATGTCTTTTTTTATTGGCGTATCAGTAACGCTCCAAAAGAAAAGGCTATAGCCTTTTTTATTAATTAAAAAAAAATTATTTTAGATATTTTTTTAATTTAATACATTTTATTGAAAACAAAATGCTATGCAATAGCTTTACCGCGGCAGTTCTCGAGTGCCATATGTCTTTTTTTATTGGCGTATCAGTAACGCTCCAAAAGAAAAGGCTATAGCCTTTTTTATTAATTAAAAAAAAATTATTTTAGATATTTTTTTAATTTAATACATTTTATTGAAAACAAAATGCTATGCAATAGCTTTACCGCGGCAGTTCTCGAGTGCCATATGTCTTTTTTTATTGGCGTATCAGTAACGCTCCAAAAGAAAAGGCTATAGCCTTTTTTATTAATTAAAAAAAAATTATTTTAGATATTTTTTTAATTTAATACATTTTATTGAAAACAAAATGCTATGCAATAGCTTTGCCGCGGCAGTTCTCGAGTGCCATATGTCTTTTTTTATTGGCGTATCAGTAACGCTCCAAAAAAAGGCTATAGCCTTTTCTATTAATTAAAAAAAATTATGTTAGTTATTTTTTTTTAATTTAAAACATTTTATTGAAAACAAAATGCTAGGCAATAGCTTTGCCGCGGCAGTTCTCGAGTGCCACAGGCTATAGCCTTTTCTATTAATTAAAAAAAATTATGTTAGTTATTTTTTTTTAATTTAAAACATTTTATTGAAAACAAAATGCTATGCAATAGCTTTACCGCGGCAGTTCTCGAGTGCCATATGTCTTTTTTTATTGGCGTATCCGTAACGCTCCAAAAGAAAAGGCTATAGCCTTTTTTATTAATTAAAAAAAAATTATTTTAGATATTTTCTTAATTTAATACATTTTATTGAAAACAAAATGCTATGCAATAGCTTTGCCGCGGCAGTTCTCGAGTGCCATATGTCTTTTTTTATTGGCGTATCAGTAACGCTCCAAAAGAAAAGGCTATAGCCTTTTTTATTAATTAAAAAAAAATTATTTTAGATATTTTTTTAATTTAATACATTTTATTGAAAACAAAATGCTATGCAATAGCTTTGCCGCGGCAGTTCTCGAGTGCCATATGTCTTTTTTTATTGGCGTATCAGTAACGCTCCAAAAAAAAGGCTATAGCCTTTTCTATTAATTAAAAAAAATTATGTTAGTTATTTTTTTTTAATTTAAAACATTTTATTGAAAACAAAATGCTAGGCAATAGCTTTGCCGCGGCAGTTCTCGAGTGCCACAGGCTATAGCCTTTTCTATTAATTAAAAAAAATTATGTTAGTTATTTTTTTTTAATTTAAAACATTTTATTGAAAACAAAATGCTATGCAATAGCTTTACCGCGGCAGTTCTCGAGTGCCATATGTCTTTTTTTATTGGCGTATCAGTAACGCTCCAAAAGAAAAGGCTATAGCCTTTTTTATTAATTAAAAAAAAATTATTTTAGATATTTTTTTAATTTAATACATTTTATTGAAAACAAAATGCTATGCAATAGCTTTGCCGCGGCAGTTCTCGAGTGCCATATGTCTTTTTTTATTGGCGTATCAGTAACGCTCCAAAAAAAAGGCTATAGCCTTTTCTATTAATTAAAAAAAATTATGTTAGTTATTTTTTTTTAATTTAAAACATTTTATTGAAAACAAAATGCTATGCAATAGCTTTACCGCGGCAGTTCTCGAGTGCCATATGTCTTTTTTTATTGGCGTATCAGTAACGCTCCAAAAGAAAAGGCTATAGCCTTTTTTATTAATTAAAAAAAAATTATTTTAGATATTTTTTTAATTTAATACATTTTATTGAAAACAAAATGCTATGCAATAGCTTTGCCGCGGCAGTTCTCGAGTGCCATATGTCTTTTTTTATTGGCGTATCAGTAACGCTCCAAAAAAAAGGCTATAGCCTTTTCTATTAATTAAAAAAAATTATGTTAGTTATTTTTCTTTAATTTAAAACATTTTATTGAAAACAAAATGCTAGGCAATAGCTTTGCCGCGGCAGTTCTCGAGTGCCACAGGCTATAGCCTTTTCTATTAATTAAAAAAAATTATGTTAGTTATTTTTTTTTAATTTAAAACATTTTATTGAAAACAAAATGCTATGCAATAGCTTTACCGCGGCAGTTCTCGAGTGCCATATGTCTTTTTTTATTGGCGTATCAGTAACGCTCCAAAAGAAAAGGCTATAGCCTTTTTTATTAATTAAAAAAAAATTATTTTAGATATTTTTTTAATTTAATACATTTTATTGAAAACAAAATGCTATGCAATAGCTTTGCCGCGGCAGTTCTCGAGTGCCATATGTCTTTTTTTATTGGCGTATCAGTAACGCTCCAAAAAAAAGGCTATAGCCTTTTCTATTAATTAAAAAAAATTATGTTAGTTATTTTTTTTTAATTTAAAACATTTTATTGAAAACAAAATGCTATGCAATAGCTTTACCGCGGCAGTTCTCGAGTGCCATATGTCTTTTTTTATTGGCGTATCAGTAACGCTCCAAAAGAAAAGGCTATAGCCTTTTTTATTAATTAAAAAAAAATTATTTTAGATATTTTTTTAATTTAATACATTTTATTGAAAACAAAATGCTATGCAATAGCTTTACCGCGGCAGTTCTCGAGTGCCACAGGCTATAGCCTTTTCTATTAATTAAAAAAAATTATGTTAGTTATTTTTTTTTTAATTTAAAACATTTTATTGAAAACAAAATGCTAGGCAATAGCTTTGCCGCGGCAGTTCTCGAGTGCCACAGGCTATAGCCTTTTCTATTAATTAAAAAAAATTATGTTAGTTATTTTTTTTTTAATTTAAAACATTTTATTGAAAACAAAATGCTATGCAATAGCTTTACCGCGGCAGTTCTCGAGTGCCATATGTCTTTTTTTATTGGCGTATCAGTAATACTCCAAAAGAAAAGGCTATAGCCTTTTTTATTAATTAAAAAAAAATTATTTTAGATATTTTTTTAATTTAATACATTTTATTGAAAACAAAATGCTATGCAATAGCTTTGCCGCGGCAGTTCTCGAGTACCATATGTCTTTTTTTATTGGCGTATCAGTAACGCTCCAAAAGAAAAGGCTATAGCCTTTTTTATTAATTAAAAAAAAATTATGTTAGTTATTTTTTTTTAATTTAAAACATTTTATTGAAAACAAAATGCTAGGCAATAGCTTTGCCGCGGCAGTTCTCGAGTGCCACAGGCTATAGCCTTTTCTATTAATTAAAAAAAATTATGTTAGTTATTTTTTTTTAATTTAAAACATTTTATTGAAAACAAAATGCTATGCAATAGCTTTACCGCGGCAGTTCTCGAGTGCCATATGTCTTTTTTTATTGGCGTATCAGTAACGCTCCAAAAGAAAAGGCTATAGCCTTTTTTATTAATTAAAAAAAAATTATTTTAGATATTTTTTTAATTTAATACATTTTATTGAAAACAAAATGCTATGCAATAGCTTTACCGCGGCAGTTCTCGAGTGCCATATGTCTTTTTTTATTGGCGTATCAGTAACGCTCCAAAAGAAAAGGCTATAGCCTTTTCTATTAATTAAAAAAAATTATGTTAGTTATTTTTTTTTAATTTAAAAAATTTTATTGAAAACAAAATGCTAGGCAATAGCTTTGCCGCGGCAGTTCTCGAGTGCCACAGGCTATAGCCTTTTCTATTAATTAAAAAAAATTATGTTAGTTATTTTTTTTAATTTAAAACATTTTATTGAAAACAAAATGCTAGGCAATAGCTTTGCCGCGGCAGTTCTCGAGTGCCACAGGCTATAGCCTTTTCTATTAATTAAAAAAAATTATGTTAGTTATTTTTTTTTTAATTTAAAACATTTTATTGAAAACAAAATGCTATGCAATAGCTTTACCGCGGCAGTTCTCGAGTGCCATATGTCTTTTTTTATTGGCGTATCAGTAACGCTCCAAAAGAAAAGGCTATAGCCTTTTTTATTAATTAAAAAAAAATTATTTTAGATATTTTTTTAATTTAATACATTTTATTGAAAACAAAATGCTATGCAATAGCTTTACCGCGGCAGTTCTCGAGTGCCATATGTCTTTTTTTATTGGCGTATCAGTAACGCTCCAAAAAAAAGGCTATAGCCTTTTCTATTAATTAAAAAAATTATGTTAGTTATTTTTTTTTAATTTAAAACATTTTATTGAAAACAAAATGCTAGGCAATAGCTTTGCCGCGGCAGTTCTCGAGTGCCACAGGCTATAGCCTTTTCTATTAATTAAAAAAAATTATGTTAGTTATTTTTTTTTTAATTTAAAACATTTTATTGAAAACAAAATGCTATGCAATAGCTTTACCGCGGCAGTTCTCGAGTGCCATATGTCTTTTTTTATTGGCGTATCAGTAACGCTCCAAAAGAAAAGGCTATAGCCTTTTTTATTAATTAAAAAAAAATTATTTTAGATATTTTTTTAATTTAATACATTTTATTGAAAACAAAATGCTATGCAATAGCTTTACCGCGGCAGTTCTCGAGTGCCATATGTCTTTTTTTATTGGCGTATCAGTAACGCTCCAAAAGAAAAGGCTATAGCCTTTTTTATTAATTAAAAAAAAATTATTTTAGATATTTTTTTAATTTAATACATTTTATTGAAAACAAAATGCTATGCAATAGCTTTGCCGCGGCAGTTCTCGAGTGCCATATGTCTTTTTTTATTGGCGTATCAGTAACGCTCCAAAAGAAAAGGCTATAGCCTTTTCTATTAATTAAAAAAAATTATGTTAGTTATTTTTTTTTAATTTAAAACATTTTATTGAAAACAAAATGCTAGGCAATAGCTTTGCCGCGGCAGTTCTCGAGTGCCACAGGCTATAGCCTTTTCTATTAATTAAAAAAAATTACGTTAGTTATTTTTTTTTAATTTAAAACATTTTATTGAAAACAAAATGCTATGCAATAGCTTTACCGCGGCAGTTCTCGAGTGCCATATGTCTTTTTTTATTGGCGTATCAGTAACGCTCCAAAAGAAAAGGCTATAGCCTTTTTTATTAATTAAAAAAAATTATTTTAGATATTTTTTTAATTTAATACATTTTATTGAAAACAAAATGCTATGCAATAGCTTTACCGCGGCAGTTCTCGAGTGCCATATGTCTTTTTTTATTGGCGTATCAGTAACGCTCCAAAAGAAAAGGCTATAGCCTTTTCTATTAATTAAAAAAAATTATGTTAGTTATTTTTTTTTAATTTAAAACATTTTATTGAAAACAAAATGCTAGGCAATAGCTTTGCCGCGGCAGTTCTCGAGTGCCACAGGCTATAGCCTTTTCTATTAATTAAAAAAAATTATGTTAGTTATTTTTTTTTAATTTAAAACATTTTATTGAAAACAAAATGCTAGGCAATAGCTTTGCCGCGGCAGTTCTCGAGTGCCACAGGCTATAGCCTTTTCTATTAATTAAAAAAAATATGTTAGTTATTTTTTTTTTAATTTAAAACATTTTATTGAAAACAAAATGCTATGCAATAGCTTTACCGCGGCAGTTCTCGAGTGCCATATGTCTTTTTTTATTGGCGTATCAGTAACGCTCCAAAAGAAAAGGCTATAGCCTTTTTTATTAATTAAAAAAAAATTATTTTAGATATTTTTTTAATTTAATACATTTTATTGAAAACAAAATGCTATGCAATAGCTTTGCCGCGGCAGTTCTCGAGTGCCACAGGCTATAGCCTTTTCTATTAATTAAAAAAAATTATTTTAGATATTTTTTTAATTTAATACATTTTATTGAAAACAAAATGCTATGCAATAGCTTTGCCGCGGCAGTTCTCGAGTGCCATATGTCTTTTTTTATTGGCGTATCAGTAACGCTCCAAAAAAAAGGCTATAGCCTTTTCTATTAATTAAAAAAAATTATGTTAGTTATTTTTTTTTAATTTAAAACATTTTATGGAAAACAAAATGCTAGGCAATAGCTTTGCCGCGGCAGTTCTCGAGTGCCACAGGCTATAGCCTTTTTTATTAATTAAAAAAAAATTATTTTAGATATTTTTTTAATTTAATACATTTTATTGAAAACAAAATGCTATGCAATAGCTTTGCCGCGGCAGTTCTCGAGTGCCATATGTCTTTTTTTATTGGCGTATCAGTAACGCTCCAAAAAAAAGGCTATAGCCTTTTCTAATAATTAAAAAAAATTATGTTAGTTATTTTTTTTTAATTTAAAACATTTTATTGAAAACAAAATGCTAGGCAATAGCTTTGCCGCGGCAGTTCTCGAGTGCCACAGGCTATAGCCTTTTCTATTAATTAAAAAAAATTATGTTAGTTATTTTTTTTTAATTTAAACATTTTATTGAAAACAAAATGCTATGCAATAGCTTTACCGCGGCAGTTCTCGAGTGCCATATGTCTTTTTTTATTGGCGTATCAGTAACGCTCCAAAAAAAAGGCTATAGCCTTTTCTATTAATTAAAAAAAATTATGTTAGTTATTTTTTTTTAATTTAAAACATTTTATTGAAAACAAAATGCTAGGCAATAGCTTTGCCGCGGCAGTTCTCGAGTGCCACAGGCTATAGCCTTTTCTATTAATTAAAAAAAATTATGTTAGTTATTTTTTTTTTAATTTAAAACATTTTATTGAAAACAAAATGCTATGCAATAGCTTTACCGCGGCAGTTCTCGAGTGCCATATGTCTTTTTTTATTGGCGTATCAGTAACGCTCCAAAAGAAAAGGCTATAGCCTTTTTTATTAATTAAAAAAAATTATTTTAGATATTTTTTTAATTTAATACATTTTATTGAAAACAAAATGCTATGCAATAGCTTTGCCGCGGCAGTTCTCGAGTGCCATATGTCTTTTTTTATTGGCGTATCAGTAACGCTCCTAAAAAAAGGCTATAGCCTTTTCTATTAATTAAAAAAAATTATGTTAGTTATTTTTTTTTAATTTAAAACATTTTATTGAAAACAAAATGCTAGGCAATAGCTTTGCCGCGGCAGTTCTCGAGTGCCACAGGCTATAGCCTTTTCTATTAATTAAAAAAAATTATGTTAGTTATTTTTTTTTAATTTAAAACATTTTATTGAAAACAAAATGCTATGCAATAGCTTTACCGCGGCAGTTCTCGAGTGCCATATGTCTTTTTTTATTGGCGTATCAGTAACGCTCCAAAAGAAAAGGCTATAGCCTTTTTTATTAATTAAAAAAAAATTATGTTAGTTATTTTTTTTTAATTTAAAACATTTTATTGAAAACAAAATGCTAGGCAATAGCTTTGCCGCGGCAGTTCTCGAGTGCCACAGGCTATAGCATTTTCTATTAATTAAAAAAAATTATGTTAGTTATTTTTTTTTAATTTAAAACATTTTATTGAAAACAAAATGCTATGCAATAGCTTTACCGCGGCAGTTCTCGAGTGCCATATGTCTTTTTTTATTGGCGTATCAGTAACGCTCCAAAAGAAAAGGCTATAGCCTTTTTTATTAATTAAAAAAAAATTATTTTAGATATTTTTTTAATTTAATACATTTTATTGAAAACAAAATGCTATGCAATAGCTTTACCGCGGCAGTTCTCGAGTGCCATATGTCTTTTTTTATTGGCGTATCAGTAACGCTCCAAAAGAAAAGGCTATAGCCTTTTTTATTAATTAAAAAAAAATTATTTTAGATATTTTTTTAATTTAATACATTTTATTGAAAACAAAATGCTAGGCAATAGCTTTGCCGCGGCAGTTCTCGAGTGCCACAGGCTATAGCCTTTTCTATTAATTAAAAAAAATATGTTAGTTATTTTTTTTTAATTTAAAACATTTTATTGAAAACAAAATGCTAGGCAATAGCTTTGCCGCGGCAGTTCTCGAGTGCCACAGGCTATAGCCTTTTCTATTAATTAAAAAAAATATGTTAGTTATTTTTTTTAATTTAAAACATTTTATTGAAAACAAAATGCTATGCAATAGCTTTACCGCGGCAGTTCTCGAGTGCCATATGTCTTTTTTTATTGGCGTATCAGTAACGCTCCAAAAGAAAAGGCTATAGCCTTTTTTATTAATTACAAAAAAATTATTTTAGATATTTTTTTAATTTAATACATTTTATTGAAAACAAAATGCTATGCAATAGCTTTGCCGCGGCAGTTCTCGAGTGCCACAGGCTATAGCCTTTTCTATTAATTAAAAAAAATTATGTTAGTTATTTTTTTTTAATTTAAAACATTTTATTGAAAACAAAATGCTATGCAATAGCTTTACCGCGGCAGTTCTCGAGTGCCATATGTCTTTTTTTATTGGCGTATCAGTAACGCTCCAAAAGAAAAGGCTATAGCCTTTTTTATTAATTACAAAAAAATTATTTTAGATATTTTTTTAATTTAATACATTTTATTGAAAACAAAATGCTATGCAATAGCTTTGCCGCGGCAGTTCTCGAGTGCCACAGGCTATAGCCTTTTCTATTAATTAAAAAAAATTATGTTAGTTATTTTTTTTTAATTTAAAACATTTTATTGAAAACAAAATGCTATGCAATAGCTTTACCGCGGCAGTTCTCGAGTGCCATATGTCTTTTTTTATTGGCGTATCAGTAACGCTCCAAAAGAAAAGGCTATAGCCTTTTTTATTAATTACAAAAAAATTATTTTAGATATTTTTTTAATTTAATACATTTTATTGAAAACAAAATGCTATGCAATAGCTTTGCCGCGGCAGTTCTCGAGTGCCACAGGCTATAGCCTTTTCTATTAATTAAAAAAAATTATGTTAGTTATTTTTTTTTAATTTAAAACATTTTATTGAAAACAAAATGCTATGCAATAGCTTTACCGCGGCAGTTCTCGAGTGCCATATGTCTTTTTTTATTGGCGTATCAGTAACGCTCCAAAAGAAAAGGCTATAGCCTTTTTTATTAATTACAAAAAAATTATTTTAGATATTTTTTTAATTTAATACATTTTATTGAAAACAAAATGCTATGCAATAGCTTTGCCGCGGCAGTTCTCGAGTGCCACAGGCTATAGCCTTTTCTATTAATTAAAAAAAATTATGTTAGTTATTTTTTTTTAATTTAAAACATTTTATTGAAAACAAAATGCTATGCAATAGCTTTACCGCGGCAGTTCTCGAGTGCCATATGTCTTTTTTTATTGGCGTATCAGTAACGCTCCAAAAGAAAAGGCTATAGCCTTTTTTATTAATTACAAAAAAATTATTTTAGATATTTTTTTAATTTAATACATTTTATTGAAAACAAAATGCTAGGCAATAGCTTTGCCGCGGCAGTTCTCGAGTGCCACAGGCTATAGCATTTTCTATTAATTAAAAAAAATTATGTTAGTTATTTTTTTTTAATTTAAAACATTTTATTGAAAACAAAATGCTATGCAATAGCTTTACCGCGGCAGTTCTCGAGTGCCATATGTCTTTTTTTATTGGCGTATCAGTAACGCTCCAAAAGAAAAGGCTATAGCCTTTTTTATTAATTAAAAAAAAATTATGTTAGTTATTTTTTTTTAATTTAAAACATTTTATTGAAAACAAAATGCTAGGCAATAGCTTTGCCGCGGCAGTTCTCGAGTGCCACAGGCTATAGCATTTTCTATTAATTAAAAAAAATTATGTTAGTTATTTTTTTTTTAATTTAAAACATTTTATTGAAAACAAAATGCTAGGCAATAGCTTTGCCGCGGCAGTTCTCGAGTGCCACAGGCTATAGCCTTTTCTATTAATTAAAAAAAATTATGTTAGTTATTTTTTTTTAATTTAAAACATTTTATTGAAAACAAAATGCTAGGCAATAGCTTTGCCGCGGCAGTTCTCGAGTGCCACAGGCTATAGCCTTTTCTATTAATTAAAAAAAATATGTTAGTTATTTTTTTTTAATTTAAAACATTTTATTGAAAACAAAATGCTATGCAATAGCTTTACCGCGGCAGTTCTCGAGTGCCATATGTCTTTTTTTATTGGCGTATCAGTAACGCTCCAAAAGAAAAGGCTATAGCCTTTTTTATTAATTAAAAAAAAATTATTTTAGATATTTTTTTAATTTAATACATTTTATTGAAAACAAAATGCTAGGCAATAGCTTTGCCGCGGCAGTTCTCGAGTGCCACAGGCTATAGCCTTTTCTATTAATTAAAAAAAATTATGTTAGTTATTTTTTTTTAATTTAAAACATTTTATTGAAAACAAAATGCTAGGCAATAGCTTTGCCGCGGCAGTTCTCGAGTGCCATATGTCTTTTTTTATTGGCGTATCAGTAACGCTCCAAAAGAAAAGGCTATAGCCTTTTTTATTAATTAAAAAAAAATTATTTTAGATATTTTTTTAATTTAATACATTTTATTGAAAACAAAATGCTATGCAATAGCTTTGCCGCGGCAGTTCTCGAGTGCCATATGTCTTTTTTTATTGGCGTATCAGTAACGCTCCAAAAAAAAGGCTATAGCCTTTTCTATTAATTAAAAAAAATTATGTTAGTTATTTTTTTTTAATTTAAAACATTTTATTGAAAACAAAATGCTAGGCAATAGCTTTGCCGCGGCAGTTCTCGAGTGCCACAGGCTATAGCCTTTTCTATTAATTAAAAAAAATTATGTTAGTTATTTTTTTTTAATTTAAAACATTTTATTGAAAACAAAATGCTAGGCAATAGCTTTACCGCGGCAGTTCTCGAGTGCCATATGTCTTTTTTTATTGGCGTATCAGTAACGCTCCAAAAGAAAAGGCTATAGCCTTTTTTATTAATTAAAAAAAATTATTTTAGATATTTTTTTAATTTAATACATTTTATTGAAAACAAAATGCTATGCAATAGCTTTGCCGCGGCAGTTCTCGAGTGCCATATGTCTTTTTTTATTGGCGTATCAGTAACGCTCCAAAAAAAAGGCTATAGCCTTTTCTATTAATTAAAAAAAATTATGTTAGTTATTTTTTTTTTAATTTAAAACATTTTATTGAAAACAAAATGCTAGGCAATAGCTTTGCCGCGGCAGTTCTCGAGTGCCACAGGCTATAGCCTTTTCTATTAATTAAAAAAAATTATGTTAGTTATTTTTTTTTAATTTAAAACATTTTATTGAAAACAAAATGCTATGCAATAGCTTTACCGCGGCAGTTCTCGAGTGCCATATGTCTTTTTTTATTGGCGTATCAGTAACGCTCCAAAAGAAAAGGCTATAGCCTTTTTTATTAATTAAAAAAAAATTATTTTAGATATTTTTTTAATTTAATACATTTTATTGAAAACAAAATGCTATGCAATAGCTTTACCGCGGCAGTTCTCGAGTGCCATATGTCTTTTTTTATTGGCGTATCAGTAACGCTCCAAAAGAAAAGGCTATAGCCTTTTTTATTAATTAAAAAAAAAATTATGTTAGTTATTTTTTTTTAATTTAAAACATTTTATTGAAAACAAAATGCTATGCAATAGCTTTACCGCGGCAGTTCTCGAGTGCCATATGTCTTTTTTTATTGGCGTATCAGTAACGCTCCAAAAGAAAAGGCTATAGCCTTTTTTATTAATTAAAAAAAAATTATTTTAGATATTTTTTTAATTTAATACATTTTATTGAAAACAAAATGCTATGCAATAGCTTTACCGCGGCAGTTCTCGAGTGCCATATGTCTTTTTTTATTGGCGTATCAGTAACGCTCCAAAAGAAAAGGCTATAGCCTTTTTTATTAATTAAAAAAAAAATTATGTTAGTTATTTTTTTTTAATTTAAAACATTTTATTGAAAACAAAATGCTATGCAATAGCTTTACCGCGGCAGTTCTCGAGTGCCATATGTCTTTTTTTATTGGCGTATCAGTAACGCTCCAAAAGAAAAGGCTATAGCCTTTTTTATTAATTAAAAAAAAATTATTTTAGATATTTTTTTAATTTAATACATTTTATTGAAAACAAAATGCTATGCAATAGCTTTACCGCGGCAGTTCTCGAGTGCCATATGTCTTTTTTTATTGGCGTATCAGTAACGCTCCAAAAGAAAAGGCTATAGCCTTTTTTATTAATTAAAAAAAAATTATTTTAGATATTTTTTTAATTTAATACATTTTATTGAAAACAAAATGCTATGCAATAGCTTTACCGCGGCAGTTCTCGAGTGCCATATGTCTTTTTTTATTGGCGTATCAGTAACGCTCCAAAAAAAAGGCTATAGCCTTTTTTATTAATTAAAAAAAAATTATTTTAGATATTTTTTTAATTTAATACATTTTATTGAAAACAAAATGCTATGCAATAGCTTTGCCGCGGCAGTTCTCGAGTGCCATATGTCTTTTTTTATTGGCGTATCAGTAACGCTCCAAAAAAAAGGCTATAGCCTTTTCTATTAATTAAAAAAAATTATGTTAGTTATTTTTTTTTAATTTAAAACATTTTATTGAAAACAAAATGCTAGGCAATAGCTTTGCCGCGGCAGTTCTCGAGTGCCACAGGCTATAGCCTTTTCTATTAATTAAAAAAAATTATGTTAGTTATTTTTTTTTAATTTAAAACATTTTATTGAAAACAAAATGCTATGCAATAGCTTTACCGCGGCAGTTCTCGAGTGCCATATGTCTTTTTTTATTGGCGTATCAGTAACGCTCCAAAAGAAAAGGCTATAGCCTTTTTTATTAATTAAAAAAAAATTATTTTAGATATTTTTTTAATTTAATACATTTTATTGAAAACAAAATGCTATGCAATAGCTTTACCGCGGCAGTTCTCGAGTGCCATATGTCTTTTTTTATTGGCGTATCAGTAACGCTCCAAAAGAAAAGGCTATAGCCTTTTTTATTAATTAAAAAAAAAATTATGTTAGTTATTTTTTTTTAATTTAAAACATTTTATTGAAAACAAAATGCTAGGCAATAGCTTTGCCGCGGCAGTTCTCGAGTGCCACAGGCTATAGCCTTTTCTATTAATTAAAAAAAATTATGTTAGTTATTTTTTTTTAATTTAAAACATTTTATTGAAAACAAAATGCTATGCAATAGCTTTACCGCGGCAGTTCTCGAGTGCCATATGTCTTTTTTTATTGGCGTATCAGTAACGCTCCAAAAGAAAAGGCTATAGCCTTTTTTATTAATTAAAAAAAAATTATTTTAGATATTTTTTTAATTTAATACATTTTATTGAAAACAAAATGCTATGCAATAGCTTTACCGCGGCAGTTCTCGAGTGCCATATGTCTTTTTTTATTGGCGTATCAGTAACGCTCCAACAGAAAAGGCTATAGCCTTTTCTATTAATTAAAAAAAATTATGTTAGTTATTTTTTTTAATTTAAAACATTTTATTGAAAACAAAATGCTAGGCAATAGCTTTGCCGCGGCAGTTCTCGAGTGCCACAGGCTATAGCCTTTTCTATTAATTAAAAAAAATTATGTTAGTTATTTTTTTTTAATTTAAAACATTTTATTGAAAACAAAATGCTAGGCAATAGCTTTGCCGCGGCAGTTCTCGAGTGCCACAGGCTATAGCCTTTTCTATTAATTAAAAAAAATATGTTAGTTATTTTTTTTTAATTTAAAACATTTTATTGAAAACAAAATGCTATGCAATAGCTTTACCGCGGCAGTTCTCGAGTGCCATATGTCTTTTTTTATTGGCGTATCAGTAACGCTCCAAAAAAAAGGCTATAGCCTTTTTTATTAATTAAAAAAAAATTATTTTAGATATTTTTTTAATTTAATACATTTTATTGAAAACAAAATGCTATGCAATAGCTTTGCCGCGGCAGTTCTCGAGTGCCATATGTCTTTTTTTATTGGCGTATCAGTAACGCTCCAAAAAAAAGGCTATAGCCTTTTCTATTAATTAAAAAAAATTATGTTAGTTATTTTTTTTTAATTTAAAACATTTTATTGAAAACAAAATGCTAGGCAATAGCTTTGCCGCGGCAGTTCTCGAGTGCCACAGGCTATAGCCTTTTCTATTAATTAAAAAAAATTATGTTAGTTATTTTTTTTTAATTTAAAACATTTTATTGAAAACAAAATGCTAGGCAATAGCTTTGCCGCGGCAGTTCTCGAGTGCCACAGGCTATAGCCTTTTCTATTAATTAAAAAAAATTATGTTAGTTATTTTTTTTAATTTAAAACATTTTATTGAAAACAAAATGCTATGCAATAGCTTTACCGCGGCAGTTCTCGAGTGCCATATGTCTTTTTTTATTGGCGTATCAGTAACGCTCCAAAAGAAAAGGCTATAGCCTTTTTTATTAATTAAAAAAAAATTATGTTAGTTATTTTTTTTTAATTTAAAACATTTTATTGAAAACAAAATGCTAGGCAATAGCTTTGCCGCGGCAGTTCTCGAGTGCCACAGGCTATAGCCTTTTCTATTAATTAAAAAAAATTATGTTAGTTATTTTTTTTTAATTTAAAACATTTTATTGAAAACAAAATGCTATGCAATAGCTTTACCGCGGCAGTTCTCGAGTGCCATATGTCTTTTTTTATTGGCGTATCAGTAACGCTCCAAAAGAAAAGGCTATAGCCTTTTTTATTAATTAAAAAAAAATTATTTTAGATATTTTTTTAATTTAATACATTTTATTGAAAACAAAATGCTATGCAATAGCTTTACCGCGGCAGTTCTCGAGTGCCATATGTCTTTTTTTATTGGCGTATCAGTAACGCTCCAAAAGAAAAGGCTATAGCCTTTTTTATTAATTAAAAAAAAATTATGTTAGTTATTTTTTTTTAATTTAAAACATTTTATTGAAAACAAAATGCTAGGCAATAGCTTTGCCGCGGCAGTTCTCGAGTGCCACAGGCTATAGCCTTTTCTATTAATTAAAAAAAATTATGTTAGTTATTTTTTTTTAATTTAAAACATTTTATTGAAAACAAAATGCTAGGCAATAGCTTTGCCGCGGCAGTTCTCGAGTGCCACAGGCTATAGCCTTTTCTATTAATTAAAAAAAATATGTTAGTTATTTTTTTTTAATTTAAAACATTTTATTGAAAACAAAATGCTATGCAATAGCTTTACCGCGGCAGTTCTCGAGTGCCATATGTCTTTTTTTATTGGCGTATCAGTAACGCTCCAAAAGAAAAGGCTATAGCCTTTTTTATTAATTAAAAAAAAAATTATTTTAGATATTTTTTTAATTTAATACATTTTATTGAAAACAAAATGCTAGGCAATAGCTTTGCCGCGGCAGTTCTCGAGTGCCACAGGCTATAGCCTTTTCTATTAATTAAAAAAAATATGTTAGTTATTTTTTTTTAATTTAAAACATTTTATTGAAAACAAAATGCTATGCAATAGCTTTACCGCGGCAGTTCTCGAGTGCCATATGTCTTTTTTTATTGGCGTATCAGTAACGCTCCAAAAGAAAAGGCTATAGCCTTTTTTATTAATTAAAAAAAAATTATGTTAGTTATTTTTTTTTAATTTAAAACATTTTATTGAAAACAAAATGCTAGGCAATAGCTTTGCCGCGGCAGTTCTCGAGTGCCACAGGCTATAGCCTTTTCTATTAATTAAAAAAAATTATGTTAGTTATTTTTTTTTAATTTAAAACATTTTATTGAAAACAAAATGCTAGGCAATAGCTTTGCCGCGGCAGTTCTCGAGTGCCACAGGCTATAGCCTTTTCTATTAATTAAAAAAAATTATGTTAGTTATTTTTTTTTAATTTAAAACATTTTATTGAAAACAAAATGCTAGGCAATAGCTTTGCCGCGGCAGTTCTCGAGTGCCACAGGCTATAGCCTTTTCTATTAATTAAAAAAAATATGTTAGTTATTTTTTTTTAATTTAAAACATTTTATTGAAAACAAAATGCTATGCAATAGCTTTACCGCGGCAGTTCTCGAGTGCCATATGTCTTTTTTTATTGGCGTATCAGTAACGCTCCAAAAGAAAAGGCTATAGCCTTTTTTATTAATTAAAAAAAAATTATTTTAGATATTTTTTTAATTTAATACATTTTATTGAAAACAAAATGCTATGCAATAGCTTTGCCGCGGCAGTTCTCGAGTGCCATATGTCTTTTTTTATTGGCGTATCAGTAACGCTCCAAAAAAAAGGCTATAGCCTTTTCTATTAATTAAAAAAAATTATGTTAGTTATTTTTTTTTAATTTAAAACATTTTATTGAAAACAAAATGCTAGGCAATAGCTTTGCCGCGGCAGTTCTCGAGTGCCACAGGCTATAGCCTTTTCTATTAATTAAAAAAAATTATGTTAGTTATTTTTTTTTAATTTAAAACATTTTATTGAAAACAAAATGCTAGGCAATAGCTTTGCCGCGGCAGTTCTCGAGTGCCACAGGCTATAGCCTTTTCTATTAATTAAAAAAAATTATGTTAGTTATTTTTTTTTTATTTAAAACATTTTATTGAAAACAAAATGCTAGGCAATAGCTTTGCCGCGGCAGTTCTCGAGTGCCACAGGCTATAGCCTTTTCTATTAATTAAAAAAAATATGTTAGTTATTTTTTTTTAATTTAAAACATTTTATTGAAAACAAAATGCTATGCAATAGCTTTGCCGCGGCAGTTCTCGAGTGCCATATGTCTTTTTTTATTGGCGTATCAGTAACGCTCCAAAATAAAAAGATATAGCCTTTTCTATTAATTAAAAAAAATTATGTTAGTTATTTTTTTTTAATTTAAAACATTTTATTGAAAACAAAATGCTAGGCAATAGCTTTGCCGCGGCAGTTCTCGAGTGCCACAGGCTATAGCCTTTTCTATTAATTAAAAAAAATTATGTTAGTTATTTTTTTTTTATTTAAAACATTTTATTGAAAACAAAATGCTAGGCAATAGCTTTGCCGCGGCAGTTCTCGAGTGCCACAGGCTATAGCCTTTTCTATTAATTAAAAAAAATTATGTTAGTTATTTTTTTTTTATTTAAAACATTTTATTGAAAACAAAATGCTAGGCAATAGCTTTGCCGCGGCAGTTCTCGAGTGCCACAGGCTATAGCCTTTTCTATTAATTAAAAAAAATTATGTTAGTTATTTTTTTTTTATTTAAAACATTTTATTGAAAACAAAATGCTAGGCAATAGCTTTGCCGCGGCAGTTCTCGAGTGCCACAGGCTATAGCCTTTTCTATTAATTAAAAAAAATTATGTTAGTTATTTTTTTTTTATTTAAAACATTTTATTGAAAACAAAATGCTAGGCAATAGCTTTGCCGCGGCAGTTCTCGAGTGCCACAGGCTATAGCCTTTTCTATTAATTAAAAAAAATTATGTTAGTTATTTTTTTTTTATTTAAAACATTTTATTGAAAACAAAATGCTAGGCAATAGCTTTGCCGCGGCAGTTCTCGAGTGCCACAGGCTATAGCCTTTTCTATTAATTAAAAAAAATTATGTTAGTTATTTTTTTTTTATTTAAAACATTTTATTGAAAACAAAATGCTAGGCAATAGCTTTGCCGCGGCAGTTCTCGAGTGCCACAGGCTATAGCCTTTTCTATTAATTAAAAAAAATTATGTTAGTTATTTTTTTTTTATTTAAAACATTTTATTGAAAACAAAATGCTAGGCAATAGCTTTGCCGCGGCAGTTCTCGAGTGCCACAGGCTATAGCCTTTTCTATTAATTAAAAAAAATTATGTTAGTTATTTTTTTTTTATTTAAAACATTTTATTGAAAACAAAATGCTAGGCAATAGCTTTGCCGCGGCAGTTCTCGAGTGCCACAGGCTATAGCCTTTTCTATTAATTAAAAAAAATTATGTTAGTTATTTTTTTTTTATTTAAAACATTTTATTGAAAACAAAATGCTAGGCAATAGCTTTGCCGCGGCAGTTCTCGAGTGCCACAGGCTATAGCCTTTTCTATTAATTAAAAAAAATTATGTTAGTTATTTTTTTTTTATTTAAAACATTTTATTGAAAACAAAATGCTAGGCAATAGCTTTGCCGCGGCAGTTCTCGAGTGCCACAGGCTATAGCCTTTTCTATTAATTAAAAAAAATTATGTTAGTTATTTTTTTTTAATTTAAAACATTTTATTGAAAACAAAATGCTAGGCAATAGCTTTGCCGCGGCAGTTCTCGAGTGCCACAGGCTATAGCCTTTTCTATTAATTAAAAAAAATTATGTTAGTTATTTTTTTTTTATTTAAAACATTTTATTGAAAACAAAATGCTAGGCAATAGCTTTGCCGCGGCAGTTCTCGAGTGCCACAGGCTATAGCCTTTTCTATTAATTAAAAAAAATTATGTTAGTTATTTTTTTTTAATTTAAAACATTTTATTGAAAACAAAATGCTAGGCAATAGCTTTGCCGCGGCAGTTCTCGAGTGCCACAGGCTATAGCCTTTTCTATTAATTAAAAAAAATTATGTTAGTTATTTTTTTTTAATTTAAAACATTTTATTGAAAACAAAATGCTAGGCAATAGCTTTGCCGCGGCAGTTCTCGAGTGCCACAGGCTATAGCCTTTTCTATTAATTAAAAAAAATTATGTTAGTTATTTTTTTTAATTTAAAACATTTTATTGAAAACAAAATGCTAGGCAATAGCTTTGCCGCGGCAGTTCTCGAGTGCCACAGGCTATAGCCTTTTCTATTAATTAAAAAAAATTATGTTAGTTATTTTTTTTTTATTTAAAACATTTTATTGAAAACAAAATGCTAGGCAATAGCTTTGCCGCGGCAGTTCTCGAGTGCCACAGGCTATAGCCTTTTCTATTAATTAAAAAAAATATGTTAGTTATTTTTTTTTAATTTAAAACATTTTATTGAAAACAAAATGCTATGCAATAGCTTTGCCGCGGCAGTTCTCGAGTGCCATATGTCTTTTTTTATTGGCGTATCAGTAACGCTCCAAAATAAAAAGATATAGCCTTTTCTATTAATTAAAAAAAATTATGTTAGTTATTTTTTTTTAATTTAAAACATTTTATTGAAAACAAAATGCTAGGCAATAGCTTTGCCGCGGCAGTTCTCGAGTGCCACAGGCTATAGCCTTTTCTATTAATTAAAAAAAATTATGTTAGTTATTTTTTTTTAATTTAAAACATTTTATTGAAAACAAAATGCTAGGCAATAGCTTTGCCGCGGCAGTTCTCGAGTGCCACAGGCTATAGCCTTTTCTATTAATTAAAAAAAATATGTTAGTTATTTTTTTTTAATTTAAAACATTTTATTGAAAACAAAATGCTATGCAATAGCTTTGCCGCGGCAGTTCTCGAGTGCCATATGTCTTTTTTTATTGGCGTATCAGTAACGCTCCAAAATAAAAAGATATAGCCTTTTCTATTAATTAAAAAAAATTATGTTAGTTATTTTTTTTTAATTTAAAACATTTTATTGAAAACAAAATGCTAGGCAATAGCTTTGCCGCGGCAGTTCTCGAGTGCCACAGGCTATAGCCTTTTCTATTAATTAAAAAAAATTATGTTAGTTATTTTTTTTTAATTTAAAACATTTTATTGAAAACAAAATGCTAGGCAATAGCTTTGCCGCGGCAGTTCTCGAGTGCCACAGGCTATAGCCTTTTCTATTAATTAAAAAAAATTATGTTAGTTATTTTTTTTTAATTTAAAACATTTTATTGAAAACAAAATGCTAGGCAATAGCTTTGCCGCGGCAGTTCTCGAGTGCCACAGGCTATAGCCTTTTCTATTAATTAAAAAAAATTATGTTAGTTATTTTTTTTTAATTTAAAACATTTTATTGAAAACAAAATGCTAGGCAATAGCTTTGCCGCGGCAGTTCTCGAGTGCCACAGGCTATAGCCTTTTCTATTAATTAAAAAAAATTATGTTAGTTATTTTTTTTTAATTTAAAACATTTTATTGAAAACAAAATGCTAGGCAATAGCTTTGCCGCGGCAGTTCTCGAGTGCCACAGGCTATAGCATTTTCTATTAATTAAAAAAAATTATGTTAGTCATTTTTTTTTTAATTTAAAACATTTTATTGAAAACAAAATGCTAGGCAATAGCTTTGCCGCGGCAGTTCTCGAGTGCCACAGGCTATAGCCTTTTCTATTAATTAAAAAAAATTATGTTAGTTATTTTTTTTTTAATTTAAAACATTTTATTGAAAACAAAATGCTATGCAATAGCTTTGCCGCGGCAGTTCTCGAGTGCCACAGGCTATAGCCTTTTCTATTAATTAAAAAAAATTATGTTAGTTATTTTTTTTTAATTTAAAACATTTTATTGAAAACAAAATGCTAGGCAATAGCTTTGCCGCGGCAGTTCTCGAGTGCCACAGGCTATAGCCTTTTCTATTAATTAAAAAAAATTATGTTAGTTATTTTTTTTTAATTTAAAACATTTTATTGAAAACAAAATGCTAGGCAATAGCTTTGCCGCGGCAGTTCTCGAGTGCCACAGGCTATAGCCTTTTCTATTAATTAAAAAAAAATATGTTAGTTATTTTTTTTTAATTTAAAACATTTTATTGAAAACAAAATGCTATGCAATAGCTTTGCCGCGGCAGTTCTCGAGTGCCATATGTCTTTTTTTATTGGCGCATCAGTAACGCTCCAAAATAAAAAGATATAGCCTTTTCTATTAATTAAAAAAAATTATGTTGGTTATTTTTTTTTAATTTAAAACATTTTATTGAAAACAAAATGCTAGGCAATAGCTTTGCCGCGGCAGTTCTCGAGTGCCACAGGCTATAGCCTTTTCTATTAATTAAAAAAAATTATGTTAGTTATTTTTTTTTAATTTAAAACATTTTATTGAAAACAAAATGCTAGGCAATAGCTTTGCCGCGGCAGTTCTCGAGTGCCACAGGCTATAGCCTTTTCTATTAATTAAAAAAAATTATGTTAGTTATTTTTTTTTAATTTAAAACATTTTATTGAAAACAAAATGCTAGGCAATAGCTTTGCCGCGGCAGTTCTCGAGTGCCACAGGCTATAGCCTTTTCTATTAATTAAAAAAAATATGTTAGTTATTTTTTTTTAATTTAAAACATTTTATTGAAAACAAAATGCTATGCAATAGCTTTGCCGCGGCAGTTCTCGAGTGCCATATGTCTTTTTTTATTGGCGTATCAGTAACGCTCCAAAATAAAAAGATATAGCCTTTTCTATTAATTAAAAAAAATTATGTTAGTTATTTTTTTTTAATTTAAAACATTTTATTGAAAACAAAATGCTAGGCAATAGCTTTGCCGCGGCAGTTCTCGAGTGCCACAGGCTATAGCCTTTTCTATTAATTAAAAAAAATTATGTTAGTTATTTTTTTTTTAATTTAAAACATTTTATTGAAAACAAAATGCTAGGCAATAGCTTTGCCGCGGCAGTTCTCGAGTGCCATATGTCTTTTTTTATTGGCGTATCAGTAACGCTCCAAAATAAAAAGATATAGCCTTTTCTATTAATTAAAAAAAATTATGTTAGTTATTTTTTTTTAATTTAAAACATTTTATTGAAAACAAAATGCTAGGCAATAGCTTTACCGCGGCAGTTCTCGAGTGCCACAGGCTATAGCCTTTTCTATTAATTAAAAAAAAATATGTTAGTTATTTTTTTTAATTTAAAACATTTTATTGAAAACAAAATGCTATGCAATAGCTTTGCCGCGGCAGTTCTCGAGTGCCATATGTCCTTTTTTATTGGCGTATCAGTAACGCTCCAAAAAAAGGCTATAGCCTTTTCTATTAATTAAAAAAAATATGTTAGTTATTTTTTTTTAATTTAATACATTTTATTGAAAACAAAATGCTATGCAATAGCTTTGCCGCGGCAGTTCTCGAGTGCCACAGGCTATAGCCTTTTCTATTAATTAAAAAAAATTATGTTAGTTATTTTTTTTTAATTTAAAACATTTTATTGAAAACAAAATGCTATGCAATAGCTTTGCCGCGGCAGTTCTCGAGTGCCATATGTCTTTTTTTATTGGCGTATCAGTAACGCTCCAAAAAAAGGCTATATATAGCCTTTTCTATTAATTAAAAAAAATTATGTTAGTTATTTTTTTTTAATTTAAAACATTTTATTGAAAACAAAATGCTAGGCAATAGCTTTGCCGCGGCAGTTCTCGAGTGCCACAGGCTATAGCCTTTTCTATTAATTAAAAAAAATATGTTAGTTATTTTTTTTTAATTTAAAACATTTTATTGAAAACAAAATGCTATGCAATAGCTTTGCCGCGGCAGTTCTCGAGTGCCATATGTCTTTTTTTATTGGCGTATCAGTAACGCTCCAAAAAAAGGCTATAGCCTTTTCTATTAATTAAAAAAAATATGTTAGTTATTTTTTTTTAATTTAATACATTTTATTGAAAACAAAATGCTATGCAATAGCTTTGCCGCGGCAGTTCTCGAGTGCACAGGCTATAGCCTTTTCTATTAATTAAAAAAAAATATGTTAGTTATTTTTTTTTAATTTAAAACATTTTATTGAAAACAAAATGCTATGCAATAGCTTTGCCGCGGCAGTTCTCGAGTGCCATATGTCTTTTTTTATTGGCGTATCAGTAACGCTCCAAAAAAAGGCTATAGCCTTTTCTATTAATTAAAAAAAATTATGTTAGTTATTTTTTTTTAATTTAAAACATTTTATTGAAAACAAAATGCTAGGCAATAGCTTTGCCGCGGCAGTTCTCGAGTGCCACAGGCTATAGCCTTTTCTATTAATTGAAAAAAATATGTTAGTTATTTTTTTTTAATTTAAAACATTTTATTGAAAACAAAATGCTATGCAATAGCTTTGCCGCGGCAGTTCTCGAGTGCCATATGTCTTTTTTTATTGGCGTATCAGTAACGCTCCAAAAAAAGGCTATAGCCTTTTCTATTAATTAAAAAAAATTATGTTAGTTATTTTTTTTTAATTTAAAACATTTTATTGAAAACAAAATGCTAGGCAATAGCTTTGCCGCGGCAGTTCTCGAGTGCCATATGTCTTTTTTTATTGGCGTATCAGTAACGCTCCAAAAAAAGGCTATAGCCTTTTCTATTAATTAAAAAAAATTATGTTAGTTATTTTTTTTTAATTTAAAACATTTTATTGAAAACAAAATGCTAGGCAATAGCTTTGCCGCGGCAGTTCTCGAGTGCCATATGTCTTTTTTTATTGGCGTATCAGTAACGCTCCAAAAAAAGGCTATAGCCTTTTCTATTAATTAAAAAAAATTATGTTAGTTATTTTTTTTTAATTTAAAACATTTTATTGAAAACAAAATGCTAGGCAATAGCTTTGCCGCGGCAGTTCTCGAGTGCCATATGTCTTTTTTTATTGGCGTATCAGTAACGCTCCAAAAAAGGCTATAGCCTTTTCTATTAATTAAAAAAAATTATGTTAGTTATTTTTTTTTAATTTAAAACATTTTATTGAAAACAAAATGCTAGGCAATAGCTTTGCCGCGGCAGTTCTCGAGTGCCATATGTCTTTTTTTATTGGCGTATCAGTAACGCTCCAAAAAAAGGCTATAGCCTTTTCTATTAATTAAAAAAAATTATGTTAGTTATTTTTTTTTAATTTAAAACATTTTATTGAAAACAAAATGCTAGGCAATAGCTTTGCCGCGGCAGTTCTCGAGTGCCACAGGCTATAGCCTTTTCTATTAATTAAAAAAAATATGTTAGTTATTTTTTTTTAATTTAAAACATTTTATTGAAAACAAAATGCTAGGCAATAGCTTTGCCGCGGCAGTTCTCGAGTGCCACAGGCTATAGCCTTTTCTATTAATTAAAAAAAATATGTTAGTTATTTTTTTTTAATTTAAAACATTTTATTGAAAACAAAATGCTATGCAATAGCTTTGCCGCGGCAGTTCTCGAGTGCCATATGTCTTTTTTTATTGGCGTATCAGTAACGCTCCAAAATAAAAAGATATAGCCTTTTCTATTAATTAAAAAAAATTATGTTAGTTATTTTTTTTTAATTTAAAACATTTTATTGAAAACAAAATGCTAGGCAATAGCTTTGCCGCGGCAGTTCTCGAGTGCCATATGTCTTTTTTTATTGGCGTATCAGTAACGCTCCAAAAAAAGGCTATAGCCTTTTCTATTAATTAAAAAAAATTATGTTAGTTATTTTTTTTTAATTTAAAACATTTTATTGAAAACAAAATGCTAGGCAATAGCTTTGCCGCGGCAGTTCTCGAGTGCCATATGTCTTTTTTTATTGGCGTATCAGTAACGCTCCAAAAAAAGGCTATAGCCTTTTCTATTAATTAAAAAAAATTATGTTAGTTATTTTTTTTTAATTTAAAACATTTTATTGAAAACAAAATGCTAGGCAATAGCTTTGCCGCGGCAGTTCTCGAGTGCCACAGGCTATAGCCTTTTCTATTAATTAAAAAAAATATGTTAGTTATTTTTTTTTAATTTAAAACATTTTATTGAAAACAAAATGCTAGGCAATAGCTTTGCCGCGGCAGTTCTCGAGTGCCACAGGCTATAGCCTTTTCTATTAATTAAAAAAAATATGTTAGTTATTTTTTTTTAATTTAAAACATTTTATTGAAAACAAAATGCTATGCAATAGCTTTGCCGCGGCAGTTCTCGAGTGCCATATGTCTTTTTTTATTGGCGTATCAGTAACGCTCCAAAATAAAAAGATATAGCCTTTTCTATTAATTAAAAAAAATTATGTTAGTTATTTTTTTTTAATTTAAAACATTTTATTGAAAACAAAATGCTAGGCAATAGCTTTGCCGCGGCAGTTCTCGAGTGCCACAGGCTATAGCCTTTTCTATTAATTAAAAAAAATTATGTTAGTTATTTTTTTTTAATTTAAAACATTTTATTGAAAACAAAATGCTATGCAATAGCTTTGCCGCGGCAGTTCTCGAGTGCCATATGTCTTTTTTTATTGGCGTATCAGTAACGCTCCAAAAAAAGGCTATAGCCTTTTCTATTAATTAAAAAAAATTATGTTAGTTATTTTTTTTTAATTTAAAACATTTTATTGAAAACAAAATGCTAGGCAATAGCTTTGCCGCGGCAGTTCTCGAGTGCCATATGTCTTTTTTTATTGGCGTATCAGTAACGCTCCAAAAAAAGGCTATAGCCTTTTCTATTAATTAAAAAAAATTATGTTAGTTATTTTTTTTTAATTTAAAACATTTTATTGAAAACAAAATGCTAGGCAATAGCTTTGCCGCGGCAGTTCTCGAGTGCCATATGTCTTTTTTTATTGGCGTATCAGTAACGCTCCAAAAAAAGGCTATAGCCTTTTCTATTAATTAAAAAAAATTATGTTAGTTATTTTTTTTTAATTTAAAACATTTTATTGAAAACAAAATGCTAGGCAATAGCTTTGCCGCGGCAGTTCTCGAGTGCCATATGTCTTTTTTTATTGGCGTATCAGTAACGCTCCAAAAAAAGGCTATAGCCTTTTCTATTAATTAAAAAAAATTATGTTAGTTATTTTTTTTTAATTTAAAACATTTTATTGAAAACAAAATGCTAGGCAATAGCTTTGCCGCGGCAGTTCTCGAGTGCCACAGGCTATAGCCTTTTCTATTAATTAAAAAAAATATGTTAGTTATTTTTTTTTAATTTAAAACATTTTATTGAAAACAAAATGCTATGCAATAGCTTTGCCGCGGCAGTTCTCGAGTGCCATATGTCTTTTTTTATTGGCGTATCAGTAACGCTCCAAAATAAAAAGATATAGCCTTTTCTATTAATTAAAAAAAATTATGTTAGTTATTTTTTTTTAATTTAAAACATTTTATTGAAAACAAAATGCTAGGCAATAGCTTTGCCGCGGCAGTTCTCGAGTGCCATATGTCTTTTTTTATTGGCGTATCAGTAACGCTCCAAAAAAAGGCTATAGCCTTTTCTATTAATTAAAAAAAATTATGTTAGTTATTTTTTTTAATTTAAAACATTTTATTGAAAACAAAATGCTAGGCAATAGCTTTGCCGCGGCAGTTCTCGAGTGCCACAGGCTATAGCCTTTTCTATTAATTAAAAAAAATATGTTAGTTATTTTTTTTTAATTTAAAACATTTTATTGAAAACAAAATGCTATGCAATAGCTTTGCCGCGGCAGTTCTCGAGTGCCATATGTCTTTTTTTATTGGCGTATCAGTAACGCTCCAAAATAAAAAGATATAGCCTTTTCTATTAATTAAAAAAAATTATGTTAGTTATTTTTTTTTAATTTAAAACATTTTATTGAAAACAAAATGCTAGGCAATAGCTTTGCCGCGGCAGTTCTCGAGTGCCATATGTCTTTTTTTATTGGCGTATCAGTAACGCTCCAAAAAAAGGCTATAGCCTTTTCTATTAATTAAAAAAAATTATGTTAGTTATTTTTTTTTAATTTAAAACATTTTATTGAAAACAAAATGCTAGGCAATAGCTTTGCCGCGGCAGTTCTCGAGTGCCACAGGCTATAGCCTTTTCTATTAATTAAAAAAAATTATGTTAGTTATTTTTTTTTAATTTAAAACATTTTATTGAAAACAAAATGCTAGGCAATAGCTTTGCCGCGGCAGTTCTCGAGTGCCACAGGCTATAGCCTTTTCTATTAATTAAAAAAAATTATGTTAGTTATTTTTTTTTAATTTAAAACATTTTATTGAAAACAAAATGCTATGCAATAGCTTTGCCGCGGCAGTTCTCGAGTGCCATATGTCTTTTTTTATTGGCGTATCAGTAACGCTCCAAAAAAAGGCTATAGCCTTTTCTATTAATTAAAAAAAATTATGTTAGTTATTTTTTTTTAATTTAAAACATTTTATTGAAAACAAAATGCTAGGCAATAGCTTTGCCGCGGCAGTTCTCGAGTGCCATATGTCTTTTTTTATTGGCGTATCAGTAACGCTCCAAAAAAAGGCTATAGCCTTTTCTATTAATTAAAAAAAATTATGTTAGTTATTTTTTTTTAATTTAAAACATTTTATTGAAAACAAAATGCTAGGCAATAGCTTTGCCGCGGCAGTTCTCGAGTGCCATATGTCTTTTTTTATTGGCGTATCAGTAACGCTCCAAAAAAAGGCTATAGCCTTTTCTATTAATTAAAAAAAATTATGTTAGTTATTTTTTTTTAATTTAAAACATTTTATTGAAAACAAAATGCTATGCAATAGCTTTGCCGCGGCAGTTCTCGAGTGCCATATGTCTTTTTTTATTGGCGTATCAGTAACGCTCCAAAAAAAGGCTATAGCCTTTTCTATTAATTAAAAAAAATTATGTTAGTTATTTTTTTTTAATTTAAAACATTTTATTGAAAACAAAATGCTAGGCAATAGCTTTGCCGCGGCAGTTCTCGAGTGCCATATGTCTTTTTTTATTGGTGTATCAGTAACGCTCCAAAAAAAGGCTATAGCCTTTTCTATTAATTAAAAAAAATTATGTTAGTTATTTTTTTTTAATTTAAAACATTTTATTGAAAACAAAATGCTAGGCAATAGCTTTGCCGCGGCAGTTCTCGAGTGCCATATGTCTTTTTTTATTGGCGTATCAGTAACGCTCCAAAAAAAGGCTATAGCCTTTTCTATTAATTAAAAAAAATTATGTTAGTTATTTTTTTTTAATTTAAAACATTTTATTGAAAACAAAATGCTAGGCAATAGCTTTGCCGCGGCAGTTCTCGAGTGCCATATGTCTTTTTTTATTGGCGTATCAGTAACGCTCCAAAAAAAGGCTATAGCCTTTTCTATTAATTAAAAAAAATTATGTTAGTTATTTTTTTTTAATTTAAAACATTTTATTGAAAACAAAATGCTAGGCAATAGCTTTGCCGCGGCAGTTCTCGAGTGCCACAGGCTATAGCCTTTTCTATTAATTAAAAAAAATATGTTAGTTATTTTTTTTTAATTTAAAACATTTTATTGAAAACAAAATGCTATGCAATAGCTTTGCCGCGGCAGTTCTCGAGTGCCATATGTCTTTTTTTATTGGCGTATCAGTAACGCTCCAAAATAAAAAGATATAGCCTTTTCTATTAATTAAAAAAAATTATGTTAGTTATTTTTTTTTAATTTAAAACATTTTATTGAAAACAAAATGCTAGGCAATAGCTTTGCCGCGGCAGTTCTCGAGTGCCATATGTCTTTTTTTATTGGCGTATCAGTAACGCTCCAAAAAAAGGCTATAGCCTTTTCTATTAATTAAAAAAAATTATGTTAGTTATTTTTTTTTAATTTAAAACATTTTATTGAAAACAAAATGCTAGGCAATAGCTTTGCCGCGGCAGTTCTCGAGTGCCACAGGCTATAGCCTTTTCTATTAATTAAAAAAAATATGTTAGTTATTTTTTTTTAATTTAAAACATTTTATTGAAAACAAAATGCTATGCAATAGCTTTGCCGCGGCAGTTCTCGAGTGCCATATGTCTTTTTTTATTGGCGTATCAGTAACGCTCCAAAATAAAAAGATATAGCCTTTTCTATTAATTAAAAAAAATTATGTTAGTTATTTTTTTTTAATTTAAAACATTTTATTGAAAACAAAATGCTAGGCAATAGCTTTGCCGCGGCAGTTCTCGAGTGCCATATGTCTTTTTTTATTGGCGTATCAGTAACGCTCCAAAAAAAGGCTATAGCCTTTTCTATTAATTAAAAAAAATTATGTTAGTTATTTTTTTTTAATTTAAAACATTTTATTGAAAACAAAATGCTAGGCAATAGCTTTGCCGCGGCAGTTCTCGAGTGCCATATGTCTTTTTTTATTGGCGTATCAGTAACGCTCCAAAAAAAGGCTATAGCCTTTTCTATTAATTAAAAAAAATTATGTTAGTTATTTTTTTTTAATTTAAAACATTTTATTGAAAACAAAATGCTAGGCAATAGCTTTGCCGCGGCAGTTCTCGAGTGCCACAGGCTATAGCCTTTTCTATTAATTAAAAAAAATTATGTTAGTTATTTTTTTTTAATTTAAAACATTTTATTGAAAACAAAATGCTATGCAATAGCTTTGCCGCGGCAGTTCTCGAGTGCCATATGTCTTTTTTTATTGGCGTATCAGTAACGCTCCAAAAAAAGGCTATAGCCTTTTCTATTAATTAAAAAAAATTATGTTAGTTATTTTTTTTTAATTTAAAACATTTTATTGAAAACAAAATGCTAGGCAATAGCTTTGCCGCGGCAGTTCTCGAGTGCCATATGTCTTTTTTTATTGGCGTATCAGTAACGCTCCAAAAAAAGGCTATAGCCTTTTCTATTAATTAAAAAAAATTATGTTAGTTATTTTTTTTTAATTTAAAACATTTTATTGAAAACAAAATGCTAGGCAATAGCTTTGCCGCGGCAGTTCTCGAGTGCCATATGTCTTTTTTTATTGGCGTATCAGTAACGCTCCAAAAAAAGGCTATAGCCTTTTCTATTAATTAAAAAAAATTATGTTAGTTATTTTTTTTTAATTTAAAACATTTTATTGAAAACAAAATGCTAGGCAATAGCTTTGCCGCGGCAGTTCTCGAGTGCCACAGGCTATAGCCTTTTCTATTAATTAAAAAAAATATGTTAGTTATTTTTTTTTAATTTAAAACATTTTATTGAAAACAAAATGCTATGCAATAGCTTTGCCGCGGCAGTTCTCGAGTGCCATATGTCTTTTTTTATTGGCGTATCAGTAACGCTCCAAAATAAAAAGATATAGCCTTTTCTATTAATTAAAAAAAATTATGTTAGTTATTTTTTTTTAATTTAAAACATTTTATTGAAAACAAAATGCTAGGCAATAGCTTTGCCGCGGCAGTTCTCGAGTGCCATATGTCTTTTTTTATTGGCGTATCAGTAACGCTCCAAAAAAAGGCTATAGCCTTTTCTATTAATTAAAAAAAATTATGTTAGTTATTTTTTTTTAATTTAAAACATTTTATTGAAAACAAAATGCTAGGCAATAGCTTTGCCGCGGCAGTTCTCGAGTGCCACAGGCTATAGCCTTTTCTATTAATTAAAAAAAATATGTTAGTTATTTTTTTTTAATTTAAAACATTTTATTGAAAACAAAATGCTATGCAATAGCTTTGCCGCGGCAGTTCTCGAGTGCCATATGTCTTTTTTTATTGGCGTATCAGTAACGCTCCAAAATAAAAAGATATAGCCTTTTCTATTAATTAAAAAAAATTATGTTAGTTATTTTTTTTTAATTTAAAACATTTTATTGAAAACAAAATGCTAGGCAATAGCTTTGCCGCGGCAGTTCTCGAGTGCCATATGTCTTTTTTTATTGGCGTATCAGTAACGCTCCAAAAAAAGGCTATAGCCTTTTCTATTAATTAAAAAAAATTATGTTAGTTATTTTTTTTTAATTTAAAACATTTTATTGAAAACAAAATGCTAGGCAATAGCTTTGCCGCGGCAGTTCTCGAGTGCCATATGTCTTTTTTTATTGGCGTATCAGTAACGCTCCAAAAAAAGGCTATAGCCTTTTCTATTAATTAAAAAAAATTATGTTAGTTATTTTTTTTTAATTTAAAACATTTTATTGAAAACAAAATGCTAGGCAATAGCTTTGCCGCGGCAGTTCTCGAGTGCCACAGGCTATAGCCTTTTCTATTAATTAAAAAAAATTATGTTAGTTATTTTTTTTTAATTTAAAACATTTTATTGAAAACAAAATGCTATGCAATAGCTTTGCCGCGGCAGTTCTCGAGTGCCATATGTCTTTTTTTATTGGCGTATCAGTAACGCTCCAAAAAAAGGCTATAGCATTTTCTATTAATTAAAAAAAATTATGTTAGTTATTTTTTTTTAATTTAAAACATTTTATTGAAAACAAAATGCTAGGCAATAGCTTTGCCGCGGCAGTTCTCGAGTGCCATATGTCTTTTTTTATTGGCGTATCAGTAACGCTCCAAAAAAAGGCTATAGCCTTTTCTATTAATTAAAAAAAATTATGTTAGTTATTTTTTTTTAATTTAAAACATTTTATTGAAAACAAAATGCTAGGCAATAGCTTTGCCGCGGCAGTTCTCGAGTGCCATATGTCTTTTTTTATTGGCGTATCAGTAACGCTCCAAAAAAAGGCTATAGCCTTTTCTATTAATTAAAAAAAATTATGTTAGTTATTTTTTTTTAATTTAAAACATTTTATTGAAAACAAAATGCTAGGCAATAGCTTTGCCGCGGCAGTTCTCGAGTGCCATATGTCTTTTTTTATTGGCGTATCAGTAACGCTCCAAAAAAAGGCTATAGCCTTTTCTATTAATTAAAAAAAATTATGTTAGTTATTTTTTTTTAATTTAAAACATTTTATTGAAAACAAAATGCTAGGCAATAGCTTTGCCGCGGCAGTTCTCGAGTGCCACAGGCTATAGCCTTTTCTATTAATTAAAAAAAATATGTTAGTTATTTTTTTTTAATTTAAAACATTTTATTGAAAACAAAATGCTATGCAATAGCTTTGCCGCGGCAGTTCTCGAGTGCCATATGTCTTTTTTTATTGGCGTATCAGTAACGCTCCAAAATAAAAAGATATAGCCTTTTCTATTAATTAAAAAAAATTATGTTAGTTATTTTTTTTTAATTTAAAACATTTTATTGAAAACAAAATGCTAGGCAATAGCTTTGCCGCGGCAGTTCTCGAGTGCCACAGGCTATAGCCTTTTCTATTAATTAAAAAAAATTATGTTAGTTATTTTTTTTTAATTTAAAACATTTTATTGAAAACAAAATGCTATGCAATAGCTTTGCCGCGGCAGTTCTCGAGTGCCATATGTCTTTTTTTATTGGCGTATCAGTAACGCTCCAAAAAAAGGCTATAGCCTTTTCTATTAATTAAAAAAAATTATGTTAGTTATTTTTTTTTAATTTAAAACATTTTATTGAAAACAAAATGCTAGGCAATAGCTTTGCCGCGGCAGTTCTCGAGTGCCATATGTCTTTTTTTATTGGCGTATCAGTAACGCTCCAAAAAAAGGCTATAGCCTTTTCTATTAATTAAAAAAAATTATGTTAGTTATTTTTTTTTAATTTAAAACATTTTATTGAAAACAAAATGCTAGGCAATAGCTTTGCCGCGGCAGTTCTCGAGTGCCATATGTCTTTTTTTATTGGCGTATCAGTAACGCTCCAAAAAAAGGCTATAGCCTTTTCTATTAATTAAAAAAAATTATGTTAGTTATTTTTTTTTAATTTAAAACATTTTATTGAAAACAAAATGCTAGGCAATAGCTTTGCCGCGGCAGTTCTCGAGTGCCATATGTCTTTTTTTATTGGCGTATCAGTAACGCTCCAAAAAAAGGCTATAGCCTTTTCTATTAATTAAAAAAAATTATGTTAGTTATTTTTTTTTAATTTAAAACATTTTATTGAAAACAAAATGCTAGGCAATAGCTTTGCCGCGGCAGTTCTCGAGTGCCATATGTCTTTTTTTATTGGCGTATCAGTAACGCTCCAAAAAAAGGCTATAGCCTTTTCTATTAATTAAAAAAAATTATGTTAGTTATTTTTTTTTAATTTAAAACATTTTATTGAAAACAAAATGCTAGGCAATAGCTTTGCCGCGGCAGTTCTCGAGTGCCACAGGCTATAGCCTTTTCTATTAATTAAAAAAAATATGTTAGTTATTTTTTTTTAATTTAAAACATTTTATTGAAAACAAAATGCTAGGCAATAGCTTTGCCGCGGCAGTTCTCGAGTGCCACAGGCTATAGCCTTTTCTATTAATTAAAAAAAATATGTTAGTTATTTTTTTTTAATTTAAAACATTTTATTGAAAACAAAATGCTATGCAATAGCTTTGCCGCGGCAGTTCTCGAGTGCCATATGTCTTTTTTTATTGGCGTATCAGTAACGCTCCAAAATAAAAAGATATAGCCTTTTCTATTAATTAAAAAAAATTATGTTAGTTATTTTTTTTTAATTTAAAACATTTTATTGAAAACAAAATGCTAGGCAATAGCTTTGCCGCGGCAGTTCTCGAGTGCCACAGGCTATAGCCTTTTCTATTAATTAAAAAAAATTATGTTAGTTATTTTTTTTTAATTTAAAACATTTTATTGAAAACAAAATGCTAGGCAATAGCTTTGCCGCGGCAGTTCTCGAGTGCCACAGGCTATAGCCTTTTCTATTAATTAAAAAAAATATGTTAGTTATTTTTTTTTAATTTAAAACATTTTATTGAAAACAAAATGCTATGCAATAGCTTTGCCGCGGCAGTTCTCGAGTGCCATATGTCTTTTTTTATTGGCGTATCAGTAACGCTCCAAAATAAAAAGATATAGCCTTTTCTATTAATTAAAAAAAATTATGTTAGTTATTTTTTTTTAATTTAAAACATTTTATTGAAAACAAAATGCTAGGCAATAGCTTTGCCGCGGCAGTTCTCGAGTGCCATATGTCTTTTTTTATTGGCGTATCAGTAACGCTCCAAAATAAAAAGATATAGCCTTTTCTATTAATTAAAAAAAATTATGTTAGTTATTTTTTTTTAATTTAAAACATTTTATTGAAAACAAAATGCTAGGCAATAGCTTTGCCGCGGCAGTTCTCGAGTGCCATATGTCTTTTTTTATTGGCGTATCAGTAACGCTCCAAAATAAAAAGATATAGCCTTTTCTATTAATTAAAAAAAATTATGTTAGTTATTTTTTTTTAATTTAAAACATTTTATTGAAAACAAAATGCTAGGCAATAGCTTTGCCGCGGCAGTTCTCGAGTGCCATATGTCTTTTTTTATTGGCGTATCAGTAACGCTCCAAAATAAAAAGATATAGCCTTTTCTATTAATTAAAAAAAATTATGTTAGTTATTTTTTTTTAATTTAAAACATTTTATTGAAAACAAAATGCTAGGCAATAGCTTTGCCGCGGCAGTTCTCGAGTGCCATATGTCTTTTTTTATTGGCGTATCAGTAACGCTCCAAAATAAAAAGATATAGCCTTTTCTATTAATTAAAAAAAATTATGTTAGTTATTTTTTTTTAATTTAAAACATTTTATTGAAAACAAAATGCTATGCAATAGCTTTGCCGCGGCAGTTCTCGAGTGCCATATGTCTTTTTTTATTGGCGTATCAGTAACGCTCCAAAATAAAAAGATATAGCCTTTTCTATTAATTAAAAAAAATTATGTTAGTTATTTTTTTTTAATTTAAAACATTTTATTGAAAACAAAATGCTAGGCAATAGCTTTGCCGCGGCAGTTCTCGAGTGCCACAGGCTATAGCCTTTTCTATTAATTAAAAAAAATTATGTTAGTTATTTTTTTTTAATTTAAAACATTTTATTGAAAACAAAATGCTAGGCAATAGCTTTGCCGCGGCAGTTCTCGAGTGCCACAGGCTATAGCCTTTTCTATTAATTAAAAAAAATTATGTTAGTTATTTTTTTTTAATTTAAAACATTTTATTGAAAACAAAATGCTAGGCAATAGCTTTGCCGCGGCAGTTCTCGAGTGCCACAGGCTATAGCCTTTTCTATTAATTAAAAAAAATATGTTAGTTATTTTTTTTTAATTTAAAACATTTTATTGAAAACAAAATGCTATGCAATAGCTTTGCCGCGGCAGTTCTCGAGTGCCATATGTCTTTTTTTATTGGCGTATCAGTAACGCTCCAAAATAAAAAGATATAGCCTTTTCTATTAATTAAAAAAAATTATGTTAGTTATTTTTTTTTAATTTAAAACATTTTATTGAAAACAAAATGCTAGGCAATAGCTTTGCCGCGGCAGTTCTCGAGTGCCACAGGCTATAGCCTTTTCTATTAATTAAAAAAAATTATGTTAGTTATTTTTTTTTAATTTAAAACATTTTATTGAAAACAAAATGCTATGCAATAGCTTTGCCGCGGCAGTTCTCGAGTGCCATATGTCTTTTTTTATTGGCGCATCAGTAACGCTCCAAAATAAAAAGATATAGCCTTTTCTATTAATTAAAAAAAATTATGTTGGTTATTTTTTTTTAATTTAAAACATTTTATTGAAAACAAAATGCTAGGCAATAGCTTTGCCGCGGCAGTTCTCGAGTGCCACAGGCTATAGCCTTTTCTATTAATTAAAAAAAATTATGTTAGTTATTTTTTTTTAATTTAAAACATTTTATTGAAAACAAAATGCTAGGCAATAGCTTTGCCGCGGCAGTTCTCGAGTGCCACAGGCTATAGCCTTTTCTATTAATTAAAAAAAATTATGTTAGTTATTTTTTTTTAATTTAAAACATTTTATTGAAAACAAAATGCTAGGCAATAGCTTTGCCGCGGCAGTTCTCGAGTGCCACAGGCTATAGCCTTTTCTATTAATTAAAAAAAATTATGTTAGTTATTTTTTTTTAATTTAAAACATTTTATTGAAAACAAAATGCTAGGCAATAGCTTTGCCGCGGCAGTTCTCGAGTGCCACAGGCTATAGCCTTTTCTATTAATTAAAAAAAATATGTTAGTTATTTTTTTTTAATTTAAAACATTTTATTGAAAACAAAATGCTATGCAATAGCTTTGCCGCGGCAGTTCTCGAGTGCCATATGTCTTTTTTTATTGGCGTATCAGTAACGCTCCAAAATAAAAAGATATAGCCTTTTCTATTAATTAAAAAAAATTATGTTAGTTATTTTTTTTTAATTTAAAACATTTTATTGAAAACAAAATGCTAGGCAATAGCTTTGCCGCGGCAGTTCTCGAGTGCCACAGGCTATAGCCTTTTCTATTAATTAAAAAAAATTATGTTAGTTATTTTTTTTTAATTTAAAACATTTTATTGAAAACAAAATGCTAGGCAATAGCTTTGCCGCGGCAGTTCTCGAGTGCCACAGGCTATAGCCTTTTCTATTAATTAAAAAAAATATGTTAGTTATTTTTTTTTAATTTAAAACATTTTATTGAAAACAAAATGCTAGGCAATAGCTTTGCCGCGGCAGTTCTCGAGTGCCACAGGCTATAGCCTTTTCTATTAATTAAAAAAAATTATGTTAGTTATTTTTTTTTAATTTAAAACATTTTATTGAAAACAAAATGCTAGGCAATAGCTTTGCCGCGGCAGTTCTCGAGTGCCACAGGCTATAGCCTTTTCTATTAATTAAAAAAAATTATGTTAGTTATTTTTTTTTAATTTAAAACATTTTATTGAAAACAAAATGCTAGGCAATAGCTTTGCCGCGGCAGTTCTCGAGTGCCACAGGCTATAGCCTTTTCTATTAATTAAAAAAAATTATGTTAGTTATTTTTTTTTAATTTAAAACATTTTATTGAAAACAAAATGCTAGGCAATAGCTTTGCCGCGGCAGTTCTCGAGTGCCACAGGCTATAGCCTTTTCTATTAATTAAAAAAAATTATGTTAGTTATTTTTTTTTAATTTAAAACATTTTATTGAAAACAAAATGCTAGGCAATAGCTTTGCCGCGGCAGTTCTCGAGTGCCACAGGCTATAGCCTTTTCTATTAATTAAAAAAAATATGTTAGTTATTTTTTTTTAATTTAAAACATTTTATTGAAAACAAAATGCTATGCAATAGCTTTGCCGCGGCAGTTCTCGAGTGCCATATGTCTTTTTTTATTGGCGTATCAGTAACGCTCCAAAATAAAAAGATATAGCCTTTTCTATTAATTAAAAAAAATTATGTTAGTTATTTTTTTTTAATTTAAAACATTTTATTGAAAACAAAATGCTAGGCAATAGCTTTGCCGCGGCAGTTCTCGAGTGCCACAGGCTATAGCCTTTTCTATTAATTAAAAAAAATTATGTTAGTTATTTTTTTTTTAATTTAAAACATTTTATTGAAAACAAAATGCTAGGCAATAGCTTTGCCGCGGCAGTTCTCGAGTGCCACAGGCTATAGCCTTTTCTATTAATTAAAAAAAATTATGTTAGTTATTTTTTTTTAATTTAAAACATTTTATTGAAAACAAAATGCTAGGCAATAGCTTTGCCGCGGCAGTTCTCGAGTGCCACAGGCTATAGCCTTTTCTATTAATTAAAAAAAATTATGTTAGTTATTTTTTTTTAATTTAAAACATTTTATTGAAAACAAAATGCTAGGCAATAGCTTTGCCGCGGCAGTTCTCGAGTGCCACAGGCTATAGCCTTTTCTATTAATTAAAAAAAATATGTTAGTTATTTTTTTTTAATTTAAAACATTTTATTGAAAACAAAATGCTATGCAATAGCTTTGCCGCGGCAGTTCTCGAGTGCCATATGTCTTTTTTTATTGGCGTATCAGTAACGCTCCAAAATAAAAAGATATAGCCTTTTCTATTAATTAAAAAAAATTATGTTAGTTATTTTTTTTTAATTTAAAACATTTTATTGAAAACAAAATGCTAGGCAATAGCTTTGCCGCGGCAGTTCTCGAGTGCCACAGGCTATAGCCTTTTCTATTAATTAAAAAAAATTATGTTAGTTATTTTTTTTTTAATTTAAAACATTTTATTGAAAACAAAATGCTAGGCAATAGCTTTGCCGCGGCAGTTCTCGAGTGCCATATGTCTTTTTTTATTGGCGTATCAGTAACGCTCCAAAATAAAAAGATATAGCCTTTTCTATTAATTAAAAAAAATTATGTTAGTTATTTTTTTTTAATTTAAAACATTTTATTGAAAACAAAATGCTAGGCAATAGCTTTGCCGCGGCAGTTCTCGAGTGCCACAGGCTATAGCCTTTTCTATTAATTAAAAAAAAATATGTTAGTTATTTTTTTTTAATTTAAAACATTTTATTGAAAACAAAATGCTATGCAATAGCTTTGCCGCGGCAGTTCTCGAGTGCCATATGTCTTTTTTTATTGGCGTATCAGTAACGCTCCAAAATAAAAAGATATAGCCTTTTCTATTAATTGAAAAAAAATTATGTTAGTTATTTTTTTTTAATTTAAAACATTTTATTGAAAACAAAATGCTAGGCAATAGCTTTGCCGCGGCAGTTCTCGAGTGCCACAGGCTATAGCCTTTTCTATTAATTAAAAAAAATTATGTTAGTTATTTTTTTTTAATTTAAAACATTTTATTGAAAACAAAATGCTATGCAATAGCTTTGCCGCGGCAGTTCTCGAGTGCCACATGTCTTTTTTTATTGGCGTATCAGTAACGCTCCAAAATAAAAGGCTATAGCCTTTTCTATTAATTAAAAAAAATTATTCTAGTTATTTTTTTTAATTTAATACATTTTATTGAAAACAAAATGCTATGCAATAGCTTTGCCGCGGCAGTTCTCGAGTGCCACATGTCTTTTTTTATTGGCGTATCAGTAACGCTCCAAAATAAAAAGATATAGACTTTTCTATTAATTAAAAAAAGTTATGTTAGGTATTTTTTTTTAATTTAATACATTTTATTGAAAACAAAATGCTAGGCAATAGCTTTGCCGCGGCAGTTCTCGAGTGCCACATGTCTTTTTTTATTGGCGTATCAGTAACGCTCCAAAATAAAAGGCTATAGCCTTTTCTATTAATTAAAAAATAATATGTCGTCATAATATCAGTGACGGTTTATTATTGCAAGAAAGATATTCTGTGATCAAATGCGTTCGTTGCTTATTATATTAATGACAACTTTTCATTACTTGCCAAAGGTGATGTCATTAGCCATTAAAGCATGGTAAGTCACATGCGGTCGAAAACGAAGTTACTTGTCAAAGTATTGATCTCATCAGCGTTATGACGATTTTTCTATCAAATGCATTGCATTGATGGCATTTTGTAATTAAATTGATTTTTATTCGTCATAACTCTGATGTCGGTATGCCATTCCATTGATAAATGAATTGTAGTCATTGATGACAAGACGACCAACTGATATAATAATTTGCACAGCTATGATGAGTCAAAAACGAACGCACTTGTCTTAGCATTTACGTCTAATTACATCAGCATAATGCCAATTGTTCTGAAGGTGTTGGGTTACACTGCTAGACAATATTAGCGATAATTTGATAGAGAAATTAAATATAAAAATCATTCATTTTACTTTGCAGTTGAGTGGGTATTATCTCAGTTGTTTGTAGTTTAGTTTGAAATACTTTCTGAATTACGATAAATTTGTGTTTACTAATTTTTTTAAGTATTGCTGCCAAATCTGGATTTTTCGATTTATAAAAATTAGATTATTTTGTAACAAATAGAATATTCAATAGTAAATAAATAAGAAATCTATAAAAGGAATAACATGTTGCAATGTAAATCAAATAACAAAATAATAAAGTCAGCAAGAAAAAAGAAATTCTCAAACGAATACTGTTTGTGCCTGAGAAACTATCAAGAACCACCTCTGACCCCTTGTGAGTGATGCCAAGTCGCAGAAAGGAGATTTGACATCGAGGGTGCGCTACCGTACTGACCTTTAGTACGTTTTGGTTTCTTGAATAATTGCCCTTTTTTGATGACGTGTCGTTTTTGTCTTTTGGCGCTGATTGGGTTTTTTTCGTGAAGCATTTTCATTCGTCGTTTTTTCTATCATCCACGTACAGTTCATATTGCCTTTTCTTTCAAATAAATTAAATTCAATTAAAAAGTAAAAAATTAAATTAAATTAAAAATAAAACTAAGCGTAAATTGTGAAATAAATTATAGAATTTAAATTTATATAATAATATAATTATTTTAATAAATAATAAGCATTAATTGTGTTAAAATAATAATAAGTTGGAAAATAAAAGATTTGTGGACAAAACCCCGAATTTGTGTGCAGTTTTTGTTACCAGAAGCTTGAGGTTTGCGTAAGTCAGCCATTTAGAAGCCGACATTTGGTCCTTCGAGCCGGATTCCCCTGGACTTCTTTTTTTGAATAACTTCAAGCAGAGTTAAGGTAAAACACAATTCGTTTTTCTTTTTTACTTTTTACTTTTTATCATTATTATAATATCTGGTGTGAAATTTGTGTGCAATAAGATATTTGCACTGACTTAATATTTTCATTGCAAAATATTCAAGTCACACACCGAAATCAAAAAAATTGGCACAATACTGGGAAATTGTTCCCCTATTGAACATTAAGATACTGCATTACCTAGCAGAGACTTAACCCTTCGGTGGTTTTTAGTACGACGGATCACCCAGCTGTTTTGCACAACTCTGTCTTCTCGTGGCTGTCAGAATTTATTACAGCTGCTGCCAGAATTGTGCAGAAAAATTAAATTTTATTTATCCGATAAAGAAAAGTGGCCGCAAAAGTTGGAAGATAAAATCTATTTAGTGAATAGTTTAAAATAAAGTAAAAAGCGGCTGCTTGTTGTGCTGTCAACTGATTTTCTGTAAGTAAAGTATATATTTATATCAAAGAAATCAAATTTTAATCAAAAGTTTTCACAAATGACACAACAACTTGCATGGATAAAATAACAAGAATAACCATCAAGAAAGTCAACAAATTTGACATAACGCTGGATAAAGCAACACGGATTAGGCAACCGTACAACTAAAAAACTTCCCAACAAAAAGACGACCAGCTGTATACAATCTTGTGTAAGGATTCCTGACAAATTTTCACAAGCAGCACGCTCAATAATTAGCAAACTTTTAGAAAAGAAAAGCCATCTGTAAACTCGAAAATTTTCTTGGTGCTGTTGTTTTCTGGATGTTGTAAATTTACTGCCAAACACCCATCAAAATTGTAAAATTATCAACATAAAAACAAACACCTAAATACAATAACAACAACAACTAAACTGCAAAAACTATAGTATGCGTAAGTCTAATATATTCCTAAACATTGACCTCTTCCGCACATCAAAAGATCTTCTGTGAGTTCAATATTTTTTAAATACAAAAGAGAATTTATTATAATAATATTAATTCGTATGTCAATATTGACCATGAAAGTGGAAATCTAACAACCATTTCTTCTTTGATATAATTTTTTTAATCACCTATTTAATTTAAATTTAAACCTGAAAATTATATTAAATACAACTAAATTAAAAGTATTCTTCGTTCTTAAACATTCGAAAGTTGTTCAAATTCAAATGAAAGATTTCTTTTTTTGGAATTCCGGATATTGATTGGTAAAAAAAGCGCAAAGTATATTAGAGTCGAGTATAAATGCTTTTGTGCAGCTGCATTTTTTATATATAAACTTAAATAATAGTGTGTTTAATTGTATTTTTTTTTGGAAAAGAAAAAGTTGTGCAAAAGTCTTTTTAAAACGCTATGCATTTCTAATTGTTGAGATTGAAAAAAGATATACAAATGATACAGTGTTGTTATTATTCAAGTAATCTCATAAGAGTAATTAAAAAGGTTGTTGTTTAACTTGCAAATCTTCATGTTTTTATACTATCGACCGATTTCGTATTTTAGAGTTTAATTGATTTCATTGTTTAAGAGACTCGTTTTATTTGTGTAAAAATTTAAAATAAATTTCAAAGTTTTTTTTTGTTGTTTTATGGTTATCAAAACTAACTAAAAGATTGATAAATAGTCCATTTCATAAAATTAAATTCGACTTGAAAATCTGTTTCCAGCTATTAGCTTTCAGCTAATTTTAGCTTTCAGTTCATTTCATATTATTTCTTTTTATATAAAATTCTTTGCCTTTGTTTAAGTTTATACATTCAAACAACAAACAAAAGCCGGTTTAGTCACTGAAAATTTAAATGTATTAACTATTAATACAAATAAAGCAAGACAATTATTGTATGTTGAACTAAAAAAGGTGAAGAAAAAACTTGCATATCCATTTGAATCAACAAAGGAAATATATTAAAGAAATTTACAGGAATAAAACTAAAAGTGTAAATACCAAACAAACTTAAATTCTAAAATTAAAATTAAACCACTTTAGTCAAATAAATTACCCATGTGACCAACAAGGAAACTTTCTGACTTTTGAAAATTAAAAGTTATTGATGGTTGGTCGTATTGATTATACAACTTTTGTCGTATGTTGAACTTTAACAACACAATACATTAAATCTGAAGCTTCAGCAATTAAAATTGTATTTTAAGTTTTTACGTGGTAGAGTAAATAGCAAGATTATTGTTCTTGTAACTCAGCCATTTGCCATTAAGTAATTTGCCCTCTTGTTGCTCACTCTTTCCAATCACCTGATTACCAGGATTTTTTTGTCCTTTGACCTTTGTTTCGAACCCTTGCATCGTGATTGTCTGCAATCGAATTTTGAACCCTCTCGTCGTCGTTTCTAGTGTGACAACTGCAATTATCTGCAACATCTTTGATATAATTTTCTCTTGGTTAGATAGAGATTTTTTTATTGTTGTTTCGCGTGGCATATCTATATCATTCGGATATAGTACTTTCTACCTGCAAAGATGGTGAAGTCAGATAAGTTGAAACAATTTGAGAAATATGCTGGATTATTTCTCGAGTTTGAAAGCGATTTTAATGAAACGAATAGAGGGAATCAGACAACTTTTACTATTGAATTGGAAAGAGAAGAGTTTAAGACATTATGGGAACGTGTTAGGTTCTCGTATGAGAAATTCGCTACCGCGAGTGACAATAAGGACACTGAAGAAGATTGTGAAGAAGCGAAAACTCTTTTTAAGGAATGTAGACAGGCCTATATTACCTGTGCTGCTCTCATGGGGGAATTGTCACAGTCATTCATAAGTAGACCTACGCTTTCCTCCACGCAGTGTGTTGGGACTCCGAATGACGCTCCGATTGTTGAAGGACGTCATATTAGGCTACCACCATGTACCACTGAACCTTTTTATGGAGACTACCAATCTTGGCCCGCGTTTAGGGACATGTTCACCGCAGTGTATATTAACGGTACGTCGTTAACAGCGGTTGAACGATTATTTTATCTCAGGCAGAACACGCGCGATGAGGCGCTCGAAATTGTGAAAAAATCCCCTCTTACTAATGAAGGCTTCGAGACTGCATGGAAAAATTTGAAGGACCGCTACGAAAATAAGCGGATTTTAGTAAACCTTCAACTTAAAATTTTGTTTAATTTAGTCGAGGTGGAAACGGAATCCGCTGCTGAAATCAAAAGGCTACAGAGGGATATTAATAATTGCATCGCGGCACTTCACTTGCATGAAATCGATATCCGAAATTGGGATTCGATTTTTATATTCTTATGTTCCATCAAGCTGCCAGATTTAACTTTGTCATCCTGGGAACAATCGATACAGGACAAAACTGGTATTCCACTGTGGGAAGACATGGACAAATTTCTCACTGCCCGTTTTCAGTCCTTAGAAACTGTGTCAGGAATTAGAGCCCCCCCACCAGCGTACGTCGAATCCTCCGGTTATCGTAAAAATTTGTCAGCTGTGGGCAATTCTCAACCCCGGGGAGATCGTCGTACCGAACAGGGATCTGGTAACAATCGGCGAGTCAGGACTTACCAGGCGAAGGTAGTAAAAAGGACCTGCGCTAGCTGCTCAAGAAATCATTTGTTGAGAACTTGCCCCACATTTACGAGCTTGAACCCAGATGACCGATTTTCGGTGGTTAAGAGCCACAATTTATGCATAAATTGCCTAGGTGAGGGCCATAGGGTTAGCACTTGCCAAAGCAGCTTTACGTGCACGGTCTGTAAATCGAAGCACCATACTTTGCTACATCGGGGTGTGATGGATAGCAGTCAGGATGACATACCGAGCACGAGCAAGGCGGCAGTTTTAAATAAGACAGTCCAGAATTGTTTTGCGGCTACGTCGCGTCACATTCTGTTGGGTACCGCAGTAGTGCCGATATTATGCCGGGGCGACATATTTTGCGCAAGGGCCCTTATTGACTCAGGGTCGCAAGCGACATTTATTTCTGAAAGCATGCAGCGGAGACTGAATTTGCCAGTCAGGAGCATCAGAGCTCAAGTGTCTGGTCTGAATGATGCATCGGCTGGCTCGGTTCAAAAAATTTGTTCGTTTGAATTGACATCACAATTGGACAGCCGCATAAGAATATCTGTTGAAGGGTTAGTTTTGCCTAGATTGACGGGGAATCTGCCCTCTGAATCTGTTGAATTTTCGCAATCCACGTTATGGGCTGGATTACAGTTAGCAGATCCTAATTTTGCTAAAAGAGGTAGAATTGATTTGCTCATCGGGGCTGATATTTATGTGCAAATTATGAAGGATGGTGTTAGGCGTGATCCTCAGAAGGGTTTGATGGCCCAAGAAACCATATTTGGATGGATTTTAACTGGGTCCCTTCCTGAATTTGAACCTCGTGTGTTTAGTACGGCGGTATCTTTTTACACTGAAGTGAGTCTGGACAAACAATTGGAAAAATTTTGGGCATTGGAAGAGCCACCTATTACCTCCAAATTTTCTCCTGACGATGAGTATTGTGAGGAGCTCTACAGGAACACTACGAGGCGGAATTCGAATGGTCGTTACATTGTTACCCTACCGTTTAAGTCGCAATACTCTATTAACAGCGGACTCGGTATATCGCGTAATAGAGCCGAGCGTCAATTTTTTAGGAATGAGGGGTCTCTGTTAAGAAAACCTGACCTTAAGACCATTTATGATAACGTTCTTTTAGAGTATGAGTCATTGGGTCATATGGATGACATTAGGAAGGACAAGACGAGATTTGCAGAATCCTTTTACTTGCCGCATCATGCTGTTTTTAAACCTGAAAGTTCGTCTACAAAAGTTAGGGTGGTTTTTAATGCCTCTAGTCGGTCGTCTTCGGGCCTAAGCCTCAACGATGTCTTGCATACCGGGCCCATTCTGCAGAATGATTTGACCTTGTTAATAATTAAGTGGCGTTTTTTTCGATATGTTTTCAACGGCGACATTGAAAAGATGTACCGACAAATATTAGTGGATCCAAGGCAGACAGGATTTCAACGCATCGTTTTTCGCTGCAGTCCAACAGATGATTTAACAGACTTCGAGTTGAAAACTGTCACCTTTGGCGTAAACTGCGCACCATATTTGGCAATCAGAACGTTGCACCAGTTAGCAAATGACGTTCAAGGTCAATGGCCACTTGCGGCTAACATTTTACGGAATATGATGTATGTAGATGACGCGCTAGCTGGAGCGCATGATATTTCTGTAGCCATTACAGCTCGCGACGAGCTATTATCTGCTCTATCATCAGCTGGATTCTGTATGAGGAAATGGACCTCAAATCATAAACGTATTTTACAAGATTTGCCAGCTGATTTTCTTTTAAAACAAGATTTTCTAGAAATTGATGGCGAAAGCACCATCAAAGCACTGGGGATAAGATGGAACGCTAAATCAGACGAATTTTTCTTTTCTGCATCTCCGATTATGGCGAAAGAACATTTTACCAAACGGGAAATTTTGTCTAACATCGCCAGGCTTTTTGATCCTGCGGGTTGGCTAGGGCCGATAGTCATCGTAGCGAAAATGCTCATGCAAGAAATTTGGAGCGAAAAAACTGATTGGGATGTAGTTGTATCGGAAAAGATTTCGCAAAAATGGAGGCAATTTGCAAACGATTATTGCCATATCGATCAGATAATGATCCCGCGTTGGGTAGGGTTCAAGCCCACAAGTCAGGTTCAAATCCATGGGTTTTCTGACGCCTCTGAAAAGGCTTATGGTGCTTGCGTATACATTCGCATTCAGAATGAGGAAGGCACCACCCGATCCCATTTGTTGCTGGCAAAGTCTCGGGTAGCTCCATTGAAAACTGTCTCCCTGCCACGTTTGGAACTCTGTGGAGCTTTTTTGTTGGCAGAATTGATTGCTACAGTAAAGAAAGAATTTGAGTTTGATGACCGCCGAATCGAAGTTTATGCATGGACCGACTCAATGATCGTTTTGGCTTGGCTTCAGAAACCTCCGAGCACTTGGAAGACGTTCGTGGCAAATAGAGTTTCAAAAATTGTAGAAAAAATAGACAAAGGTGATTGGAGGCACGTTTGCTCAGAGGATAATCCTGCTGATTTGTTGAGTAGGGGTATCCGACCGCAGGATTTGGTGGATAATGGACTCTGGTGGTATGGCCCATCATGGCTTTGTGCATCCTCCGACCGTTGGAAAAATGGCTCCTCTGCCGAATTGGGTACAGACGAAGAAGAACGGAAGCCTAAGGTTTTTTTTGTGTACTTTAAGGCTTTTGATGATTTGCTAGAACGATTTTCTTCGTATCAACGGGCCTTACGTGTTTTGGCGCTAGTAGTAAGGGGGTGGAAACTAATCTTGAGGCAAGAACAACATTTTGCGACCGTAGAAGTTACTCCAGAGGAGATGAAAGCAGTTAAAATGAGGTTAATTGTCGTATCTCAGAAGGCCTTTTTTCCTGATGAATACCACAAATTATTCAACGATCAAGCTATATTGGAAGGAAAACTGCTGAACCTATCGCCATTCTTGGATAAAAACGGAATAATACGAGTAGGAGGACGGCTGGCAAATGCTCCCGACCTAACATATAGCGAAAAGTTTCCTATAATTTTGCATTCTGGTAGCCGATTTGCCTTTCTGTTTATTGACTTTATCCATAAAATCACTATGCATGGCGGAAATCAATTGATGTTGAGAGTAATCCGCACCGAATTCTTTATCCCACATGTCAAGAACCTAATAAAAAGAGTTATAGGCCGATGTAAGAGCTGTACGCTGCAGAAAAGGGCAACTCAGAGCCAAATAATGGCAGCCCTTCCGACATCTCGAACCGTTATTAACCGTCCATTCACCACCACAGGGGTAGATTTTGCTGGGCCCTTTGATATTCGGAATTACAAAGGTCGATCGTGTGTCATTACCAAGGGTTACGTCTGCCTATTTGTATGTTTCGCTACAAAGGCAATTCATTTGGAAGCGGTTAGTAGTCTGTCGACGCCGGCATTCTTGGCAGCTTTCGAAAGATTCGTTTCTCGACGAGGGTACCCGAAGGACATGCATTCGGACAACGGTACGAACTTTGTTGGAGCCGATCGGGTGTTGAGAACAGAGTTTCGTGAATTTTTTCGTAAGGCTGGGGATACGGTAAATAGTAGATACGGACCCCAGGGGTTGTGTTGGCACTTTAACCCCGCCGCAGCACCACATATGGGTGGTCTGTGGGAAGCAGGCGTGAAAAGCTTCAAGCACCATTTTAAAAGAGTTGCAGGTCACCTCAAATACACTTTCGAGGAATTCTCAACCTTATTAGCCCGTATAGAGTCCTGTTTAAACTCCAGGCCCTTGTGCCCCTTAACAGAAAATATCGACTGCCTAGATGTCTTAACGCCGGGCCACTTCTTGGTTGGAGGCCCACTCTTAGCACCACCAGAGGCAGAAATTGTAGAAACACCACTGTCTATAAGTAATCGGTGGCAACGAGTCAAAGCTGTGAATCAACGCTTATGTGCCAAGTGGAAAGATGATTACTTAAAAGATCTTCATAAACGGCACAAATGGAAATTCATGAAAAGAGACCTCCAAATTGATGACCTGGTCGTTATTCGGGAGGACAATCTACCGACGAATGAGTGGCGCATAGGTCGAGTCGTCAAGGTCCACGTAGGGAAAGATGGTCACGTCAGAGTTGTGGCGGTCAAAACAGCACGCGGTGTGATTAACCGACCAGTTGTGAAGTTAATACTTCTTCCAACCTACTAGTTTTCTTTTTCTTCTATTCCAGATTTTGCATCATTATGGTTTCCGCCAAAAAATATGCCGAAAATAGTTCGTCTCACAGCATGGTCTGCCGAGTGTGCTTAAAACATCACCCTTTGCGTTTTTGTCGAAAGTTTTTAGAAGTAGCGGTTCAGGAAAGAATGCAGCTGGTTTCCATCTACAAATATTGCGCGAGTTGCCTCAGCCATGACCATACCTGGCGTACTTGCGAGAGTACAGGGAAGTGTAAGCGTTGCGGTGATATGCATCACACGCTCCTTCACAAAGCGAGCACAAGACCTAGTTCGTCACGCTCGAATAAATATAAAAATGTGAAGCGCTCCCAACGGGGACCTAAATCGTCTACCCGCCCTAAGAGTAAAGGACCTCGTTCGTCCCACAACTCAGCCAGGGGACCCCGTTCGTCCGATGGTCATGAGATCGAGAGACCTAGTTCGTCTCAAGCCTTGGTTCCTGCTAGTTCACGGAACCATGAGGGAACCGCGCGAAACAAAAACGTTTGCCGGAGGAGGAATGAGCACTTTGATGCTACGATCTCCACCTACGAAATCTCGGATCGAATACTGCTGAAACCAACTGCCATCGTCAAAATCGTTACCGGAGCCAAATATATTTTTGAACGGGCACTTATCGACCCAGGTTCAGCACACACTATCGTATCGGACGTAGTCGTTCGGCGGCTTAAGGCCACAACCGTTCTCGTGGGCAATACCGAAAAGTGTTTGCTCATTTTACGAGGGAACCATGGCAATAGTGAGACAGTGGAAACATATGCTACGGTGAGGAAAAGGTTTAGCGTCACTACACCTGCCAGGTCCCTCGATGGACGAATCGTCGATGAGTTTCCGGGGTTTCAACTAGCCGATCCGCAATTTCATATTGCTGCTCCGACACACATTCAGCTGGGTTGCGATGTTTACACGAAGATCATGAGAAACGGCGTATTTGGTGGGAGCCTTGGAAAACCTTTGGCACAATTCTCCATTTTTGGATTCATCATATCCGGCTCGTGTACTCCATGAGCATAAATGATATATGACACAGGATTTTATATTTTTATATATACGTATAGACTAATTTACTTTTATATTCGACATTTAGATGACTGGTGGCTAAATGGATTCGGAAGCTGCTGGTGTCTTGATATCGCTACTCGTTTTCCTTTAAGTTGTGTCCGATTATAAAATAAATGGAAATCCCGAGCTATGAATTTCTTCGGGCTAGCAAACAATTTTGTGTTCTGTTCCTTTTTTTCTCTTTTTTTCGTAGGTATCGCAATTCTCTCTCTATTTAGATTGCAGTACTGCAAGGCGGCCGGAATGTTTGTGCCTGAGAAACTATCAAGAACCACCTCTGACCCCTTGTGAGTGATGCCAAGTCGCAGAAAGGAGATTTGACATCGAGGGTGCGCTACCGTACTGACCTTTAGTACGTTTTGGTTTCTTGAATAATTGCCCTTTTTTGATGACGTGTCGTTTTTGTCTTTTGGCGCTGATTGGGTTTTTTTCGTGAAGCATTTTCATTCGTCGTTTTTTCTATCATCCACGTACAGTTCATATTGCCTTTTCTTTCAAATAAATTAAATTCAATTAAAAAGTAAAAAATTAAATTAAATTAAAAATAAAACTAAGCGTAAATTGTGAAATAAATTATAGAATTTAAATTTATATAATAATATAATTATTTTAATAAATAATAAGCATTAATTGTGTTAAAATAATAATAAGTTGGAAAATAAAAGATTTGTGGACAAAACCCCGAATTTGTGTGCAGTTTTTGTTACCAGAAGCTTGAGGTTTGCGTAAGTCAGCCATTTAGAAGCCGACAAATACAAATACAAATTTAAAATGGAAACAGGGTACAAACAAAGGACAAGATCAATAATAGTGAAATGTGATATACATATGTACTAACATCAATAAAATTTTGATGATGTAATAAATACTTAAAACATTTTAGTAAAAAAGTCCTAAAACATACATTTTTGTTAGTATAATTTTGATGTTAAGCCCCGGGAGCAGGGGCGTAATTCTCTATTAATATTTTATAATAATTATTATATATAGCAAATTACTCTAAGTAGGTTACTGTTTCGTTTTTATGTTAATTAGGATATTACTTTTTAGTCCTAAGCTTTCTTATGTTTGTTATTCATTTTAATTGTATTGTTTTTTTATAAAGGCTCAATAAAATATACATTATACCTTATACCTTCGTATAATTTTAAATCCAAACGAGCAACATTTTTTGATTTCACCCACATTATTTTGATTAAAAAATTAAATAAATAAAAATGTTGTAGAGTGAATATTTCTTGTTTGCTTTTAACTGAACAAAATTCATTTGAAGATCGAAAAACGAAATTCGAGTTACACTTGCCATATTTTTAAGAGTTGCCCTTCTTTTTCGAAAAATAGTTTTTAAGTCATTAATAATACATTTATGGGCTTCGATGGAGCAGGTTAATTTCTATCGCCAAACAAACGCAAAACAATTCAGCTTTTGCTTCGCCTTTTATAAACATTTCTTTATGTTTTGTAACTTCGGTGGGAAACTAATTAACTTCAATTTGCATCGTATTGTAGGACATTTTCCGACATATTGAACTTGCTTGTCTTTTTCCTATGTGACCAATGAAGGTACAAATAAGATTTTTATGTTTCAGAACTTTTAACAGTTTACAAAATTTAACATTAATATTTTAATTAATATTTTTATTTAAAATTTTTCCAAATCCATAAAACTGTCTAATAAACTATGATGTTTCTATTCCAATGTTCACAATTTTGGACTCTTTTGGTTTTTGACGTTCCAGTGAGGCTTCTAGAGTGTCTATACAACTAGACTTTGGGTTTATATTGAATTTTCAAGTAACCAAAAATATACATATGTACCGGTTATATCTGGTAAAGACTTAAGAAAGATAAATAAGATACACTGTTTTTCGTAAAAAACAATTATGTGAAGAATAATTTTATGAATTATAGAACAAAGCACCGATATAACAGTTAGAACACCTGTATAAACTACTTTATTTAGTGTAAACAAAATTTTAAACAGCAATATTTGTTTTGTTTTTAGGGCATTAGAAGTAAATGTGTGTGTATATGACGCATGTCTATGAAATAGTTTCAAAACAGCAATAGTTTGCCATTGGTTTCCGTTGGTTCAGTGTTAATCTGTGGCTATATAAGCCAAGAAGTTTCGTTTTGGAAACAGTAGATAAATTACCTTTGTTGAAAGTGTTAAAAAACAATTTTTTAAAAATGGAATTTTTTGTTTTCCTTTTACCCATCCTTGCTTTGGGATTTAAAACTGGTGAGTACGACATTTCCAAACTATTTTTTCGGTTGCGCAAAAACCAGGAATAACACTTTTTGGAAGCCAAAAGCTTTAAATAGTTATTTTATTTTGCAAATTTGACTCAATTTAGATTAAAAATTAATTCCTGTACTTTCGTAAAAGAGTTTGGAGTTATCAAATCTATAATTTATTCCTTAATTTGATTGTAACTTATAGCCATAGCTGCCGATTCTTGTCCCCAAGCTAATGGCACTTTCCCTGTTTCGGGATCATGCGATAAATACATTGAATGTCGCAATGGTGTGGCTGTAGAAAAATTATGCCCTGATGGTTTATTGTTTAATGATAAAGCAACGGGATATCCTTGTGTCTATCCTAACGAACTGGAATGTTCTCTGGGTCCGGATGGTTTACAAACACCACAACCAACCGCCGACTGTCCTCATCAATTTGGATTCTATCGAGTAGATGAAACCAATCTTTGCGATAGTAAATTCAAGCAATGTCAATCAGGAGTTGCTAATGAAATCGAATGTCCTAATGGCCTTTCTTGGAATCCAGAGACCTACGTATGTGACTATCCCGATCAAATAAAAGATTGTGATACTGCGGATTTGTTGGGTTTCGAATGTCCCGATTTGAACGGCGCACTAGGGGAACAGAGATATCCCGATCCCACTAACAGCCACCAATACTTTGTGTGTATTAATGAGCGTCCCAGGCGTTTTTCATGCACTGAAAATCAAGTTTTTGACGAAGAATTGAAGCAATGCAAAGACAATAAAGATATTGAGAACACTGAAAGCGTTGCTGGCAACTGAAGAGAAATTAAAAATCTCCGTTTGGCTGTCGCTAAAGTTTAAATAAATTTTTATTTTGTTAATTAATAATTTATCTTAAATAAAAAGAAGTGCAGCTTCTTAAAAAATGACTTGTTTCATAAAAAAAATTAAGTTCGCTTTATTTTAATGTGATTGTTTTTTATTTTTATTATGCTGGAGAATGTATTTAGTCAGAAAAAATTGAACATGAGACAAAATACCAAAGGAATAAAAATAGTATTTCTATGTCTTCAGAGCCACCTGAAAATAACATTATTTCGATGAGGTTACTACGCCCCAATCAACCTTTTAGGTAGCTCGATTTCTCTTAAGCCTTCGGAAGATTAAATCCAATTAGCGCTAATTTTGTTCTTTCTACATTTAGTATATTGTCTCAATTTAATTCTTTCTGGATAAAACTGTTACGAACTTTAGCCTAATAATAGTTCTTTGTTCTTAGAACTTTAAAGGACATTTTTACATGCCAGTTCCTGTGTATCGATCGTGTCTTTGACATATTTAATACATTTAATGATGTTTTCTTTTCTCAAATAAAATTAGATTTGTTCGCCCTTTATTCACAAGAAAACGCGATAAAACGAACTTTTTTTTAAAGAGTTTTATCGTTTTACTATCAAGTTACATGCAATTATGCATAATATAAAGCCAATGAAAAAGGAAACACCGAACAAAGAAAACACCATAAATGTTTTTCCAAGCAAATTTTTTTCAGTTCTACAGCTTTTCTTTTACTTGCACCGAGAAAAATGGTCACTTTGCTTGGCAAGAGGAATTAATGCCATATCAAGGAGATGTAGACGAAGAAAAATTTTGTTTCGATGTCTTCCTGTAAGGAGAGAGCACGCCTACAGCCTGCCAATCCCACCTAAAATGCCCTTGACAAATTCCACAGAATGCCTGATCTACTCGTAGTCGATGAGTTGTACACCCACAAGCCTAGCCCATAGTCTTAGAGTAAATGGTTATGTCACATCCGTTTGCTATATTTTTCGAAAACGAAGATAAAAATCATAAAAGGCTTTTTTTAGGTTCTTTTATCTGTTTTTAAAAATTATATAAAAATTTCAATTCCGGCAATTTATATTGAAACCTAAAAAAATCTTTCGTATTTTATTTCTGTTTTCAATATAACTGCCGAGTTAAAATGTGTATTTTATTTTTAAAAAATGGCAGTTTATGATGAAACAGAACACGACTGTAACGTGCTTTGCTATAAAAATTTAATTTTGAACTACGTCTAGTGCAGCTGTTTTTAATCAGAACTGATTTCGTTTTGCTTTTATTATACACTCTCACTCTCTTAAAACAGCTATAACATTTTCAGAAAATTCAATTATTGTTTATATAAAAGCTTGGACTAGCAATAAATAAAATTAAAAGAAAAAGCTCAAAAAACCTTGTTGGCCTCATACAGAAAATACGCTTTAATTCAATAATGGCGTTTTCTTTTTAAGAAAAAAGGGCACCATTTATGCCCTTTTTACTGAAATTTGATATATAATGATTTTATGAAATAGTAAGCTTATTAGAAGTTATTGTATCATCACTTACGAGGCAACATTTTTGTCTTAAGAAAACTTTGAATTGCAATTTTTTTTTTAAAGTAAAAGTAAAAGAAATTTTACATTAAAAAAAAGAAAACGACATAAAATATCTCTAACCCTTTCGCTACATGTCTTTATTTAAAGATTATAAAACTATAATTTTCACGGCTATTAAATAGTTTTAATCAAGAAAACTGAAATGAAAATAAAAATTTTCTTTTTTAAATATGTTTTTCAGACTGTTACCATATGGCAACGATTATTCTCAATGGTCGCGTTCATAAGCATAGCTATTGAACTCAACTGTTGTGAAGCTTTTGTCAGTTACGTCCTAGAAACGGCTTGATGAATAATTGGATCATGAACAGCTGATTAATGTAAACAATTGAAAAGAAATAAAAATGCTGCAAAAGAAATAATTTAAACTTTCTAAATTATGTAGTTTGGCTTATACTAAAAAGTATAGACAACACTGAATTTGCAATGAAGTTTTTCTTGGCAGGAATTATCCACTTTTAATTTAAAATCTGCACCACAAAATTAATATTCACAACATAAAAATGCACAGCAAAATACTCCCATAAATGATAAGCCTGCACCATAGTATTTATATTTTAACGCCGGCACTGTGTTCAAAAAATCTTAAAAAAATCTTTTATTGAACTAATTATGTAACTAATATAGATAGAACCCATAACAAACCGACGTATATTTAATGAAATTAGTATTTTAATTTTATTTCTTTATTTTCGTTACTTTATCGCATTTGTAATGCAAAATTTAACAAATTAAATTGCAGTCGCCACCTAACAAAACGGCGTTGCATAAGGATATAAAAGCGCATAACTCTATCAGCTGCGGAGCTGTGCCAGTTGAAAAAAGCAACGTATAACGTACGACGGATTCTATGTGCCCCGGCCTTAAATGTACCGAAAAAATTTATGATGGAAAAAATGGCAGCAAATACTCAACTGTTGTGTGGAGCGGAACTACTTAACTCCGCGTTTTTAAGACAAACACTCAAAGGTTGTGCAACAGTTACATCTTATGAACGCGACCAATGCATAAAAAATTTATTTTTTCAAGTTGTTTTAGATTTTTTTGTGCATAAGTTTCAAATTATTTTTTTAACGTTTTAATCATACTTTACAAGTAAAATTAAGAGAATTTAACTTAAAATAATTATTCATTCATTCATTTTTAAGGATATTTGGGTTTGAATTTAAAAATTTTTTTTTGGCCTCGACTTTCTTCACGATGAGTAAATAAGTTCTAAATACTTTTCTCAACCAAATAACGTAAACGTTTTTTAAGGAAACGAAATTATGCCAAAAAAAAAATTAAATAATTCGCCAAAAAAAAATGAAAGAAATATTTTAAATTTCGGAACTATTTCATAATGAAATAACTCGCAAAATATATGAAAACTTTTTGGGCGTTATTTCATGCCTTCGTTTACATCCTTTAATTCATTATGAGTAACATATAATCAATTATCAATTTCTTTATATTCTGTAAATAAATGATTATTTTAAGCACTTTTTTGCCTTTTTTAGCTTCTTGTAGGCGATTTAATTTTTTCCACAACTTCTGGCGACATCGGTACTGTGTTATGAAACACAGGCAAAATTTGTTTTCGGGAAATGTAAAAATAATCAAATAAGATCTTGAACAAAGAGCAGATCAGATACAAAAACATTTATGCATTTAAAAATGTCAATATCTTCTTGCAGTTAAGAAACAACGCCCATGTATTATAAAAATTTATTCAATATTCGCCCAACAAAATAATAATAATATCCAAATAGTTATTTAAAAATGTCAAATCGTCCATAGACGACGAACAATTAAACGCTTTTAAGTTAAAATTTTAAGATTAATTTTTTATTTTGCTGACAACAATTATGAAAATATATTTGTATATGTATTTCGATTTTTGGTTCTATTCAAAAATTATTCTTAAAACTTAAAAACATATTGTTTTAATTAGACAAAAGTAATTGCACATAAATTAAAAAAGTACATATTTGCGATAAAGAAATTAAATACTCGTAAATAAGCATTTTTCATTTGTTTTTTGATACCATATTTTATTACGTGTTTGTTTTAATTCTTAAAATAGACTGCACAAAATACACAAATGTGCTCGTGCGGCTCCTGAGAGCTGCCCATTTGCCATAAAACCCCCTTTAGAAAGCTTCTAATATACATTAAGGGATTAATTTTATATAAATTATTACTTTGCATGTGATTAATTATAATTATGATTATAAAAAATTGTTTGCCAATATGACTAGATTTTTAGCAATGGCTGATTTAATTCCAAAATATTTCAACACCGCCTAGAACTTTTTCCTACCTGCTTCTTGTTTCAAACACCCTCATTACCTCAGGAATCACAAATATGCAATTGCATGTTTTTTTCAACGCTTCAGAACTTTTTAAGAATTTTTTAAAAATATACATTTTTGCAGGACTTTAGTCCTTTTTGTTTTTTCTTAGCATAATTTGATTCTTTCAAGATCATTTTTTATTTTAATGGACTCAAATTCTTGCGATATAGACATGTATTTGATAAATGTTTACAAATCTTTAATTAATTTTGATGTTTTTTCAACGTTAACTCTTTTGGCTGAATTTTTTAAGCATCCTTATTTTGTTCGCAGTTTGTCCAGTTCTTTTTTAAGCTCCAATAAATATTGCTAATCTGTGCAATAACAAATTAATACAAAAATAATTTTCATATTTCCAGTTTTACAATTGTTCAAGTGATTTGTTTCTAATATCTCTGAAGTTTTAATTCAAAATGAGAAAATTTTGGCAAAACTCGACACGAAAACGAAAAGGTAAAAGAAGAAAAAGGTCTAATAGAAATAAGTCATCCTTAAAAAAATCCAGATCCTTAAAGAACATATCGACTAAGCTGGGAGTGTTATTTCCATGGAAAGATTTTCTTGTTTTCAAGCTTTAAATAGTAATGGCTGTCATGTTAATAATTATAGGTTAAGATTGAATTTTAAATTAACCAAAATTATAAATATGTTATAAATACTGTGGCAACAGTGAATAAGAGCTTAAGTCGACATAAGCTAAATTTGTAATCTCAACATTCAGAAGTAACCCTGGCCAGAGTTTCAATTATTTTGTATGATTTCTCAGGAAGTTATGGCGTACTGAATTACTTCTTATCTTTCTTCAACTTTTAATCTCATATGGAATATCAGCTTTACTAAACATATAATGATATATTTCAAGTTGAATAAATTAGTTACAGAGTCTAGAACCATTCTGAAATTAAAAGAAATGAGAAAGGAGTTTGGCAACTTTAACTACAATAGCGGTCCTCCTACAGAACGGTGAAATATGACTTATGCACTTTTTCCTTATTGCCACAGAACACTTAAACAATTTAAATATTTTTCATGAAAAACAATTATATGAAGAATATTATACGCCATAACACATACAACCGATACAACAGTTACTACTACCCTTAATATAATTTAAACAAAATTTTGAATTGCTTTATTTGTTCTATTTTTTTTATTATATTATAAGTGCAATAATAATTTGTTGTTATATATTTTTTGGTTCATTTTTAATCTGTGGATATATAAGCCAAAAGATTGCACTTTAGAAACAGTCGATAAATTACCTTTGTTGAAAGTGTTAAAAAATAATTTTTTAAACATGAAAATTTTCGTTTTCCTTTTGCCCATCCTTGCTTTGGGACTTAAAACTGGTAAGTACAATATTTGCAAACTATTTTTGCGGTTGCGCAAAAACCAAGAATAACACTCCCTACGAGTTGCGATGAGTTCAATAGATTTTGGAAGCGCTTAAATAATTCCTTTATTTCAGCGAATTTTCGTAAATTTTACTTAATTATGATTCCAAATTAATTCAAATTAGCATAAAATTTGTTTGTCTTGTGTTGTTAAGTAGCTTATTGTGTTATATATTGCTTACAGTTTATTGTATTACAATTTATTTGTAGTTTTATTATTAAATAAAATTTAAAAATACAATAAAGGGAAGTAATATATACTACTATTTACTATTCTTATTATCTACAAAAGGGACAAAATTGATGTTGGGATACTTGATATTCGACAAACAGAAAATAATGTGGATTTATTTGCATGCATATCTGATTATTTGACTTTGTATTGAATAGTAAGTTTTCCAAGCTTCAAAATGTGTATATTATATATCCATGGATACATATTTCCGTAAACGAGTTTGGGGTTATCAAATCTTTAATTCTTTTCTTAATTTTTCATTTTATTTCTTGATTGTAACTTATAGCCATCGCTGCCGATTCTTGTCCCCAAGCTAATGGCACTTTCTCTGTTTCGGGATCATGCGATAAATACATTCAATGTCACAATGGTATGCCTGTGGACAAATTATGCCCTGATGGTTTATTGTTTAATGAAAAAACAACGCGCTATCATTGTGTCTATCCTATCGAACTAGAATGTCCTCTGGGTCCGGATGGTTTACAAACACCACAAGCAACCGCTGACTGTCCTCATCAATTTGGTTACTTTCGTGTGGGTGATTCCAAGCATTGTGGTAAATACAAGCAATGTGCATTTGGTATTGCTTACATATTCGACTGTCCCCCTGGTTTGGCATGGAATCCAAAGAACTACGTATGCGCCTATCCCGATCAAGTGAAAGAATGTGATGTCGAAGCAATGTGAAGAAAATAACTGCGGATATTAAGCAACTTAAAGTTGAAATTTAAAATGCTTATTTGGCTGCCGCTAAAATTAGAATTTATGTATGTTTATTTTGTTAACAAATAATTTGGCTCAGCTTATTAAAAAAAAGTTTACTGGAAATATTTTAAAACGTTCTTTAAGCAAATAAAATTGTGCATAAAAAATAAGTTTGCTTTTTTTATAAGGACTCGTTAAGCAACGAGTTTAAGGAACATTTTTAACTTTCAGTTGCTGTACGAGTACGTCGAACGAATCTTTTGCATCAAAATTTTTTCTGTGAAGCAAAAACTAGAGATGGGATCGTTAGTGACTTTTCACACACGCTCACGCACTCTTACGATAAAAATTTTAGAAATCCACGATAATGTTCTACCGAGAGATTAGGAAATAAAACTAAGTTCTTAAATAAAAAGTACTTCACAAAACACTTGTTTTATATACATAAATGGTATTTTTTTCGTAATTGTTTCCTTCCGTCTCGACAAGCAAAAAATATGTTTACATTTATTGCAGAAAATGTCAAACTTTTGCTATCTCTAATGTAGTCTGATGTATTGCTTGAATATTTACAATGTACGAAAACAGTACTGACGCTGACAGTATTGATACATTTATATATAGAAAAATGTTTAATGCCTTTTATACATTTTGCAACTAAATTTTTTCGACTGTGTGGTTTTCTTTTGCCTGCGTATTAACTGCTAAAGTATTTCCCAAAGCAGATCAACCAAGTAATAGCAATTCTACAACAATACAAAATTTTTTGTAGAAAATACCTTACTAGCTGTCAAAACATGGCACTGTCAGCACGGATGAATCTTTTAGAAAATGTCAGACATCATATAAAACTGACAACGTTTAAGGTCCTTGGATGTTTGAAACCAGCGATGTTATTATGAGTATACTATCAACACAAATTTAATTTTACAGAATTCACATCTAGTCAGCAGTGATATCGCTACGTGACCGCTTGTTGATCTTAAGGAACATATTCCGATATATTACTAGAAAGCAACATATGTTTAAGCCAATATTCCAATATGTCGCAATAATTACTGCGCCTATAAAACGTCAAACTATGTTGTAATTTGTGTTCCATGTTTTTGTGAAGTGCTTGACGTTTTGAAAATAAATACAATTAGAAGTAGATATTTTAAAAAACATATTAAATCGTGGAAAATTGAGTGGAAAAATGGCTTTCATGTGTAATATTGGTATTTAAGTTCATTAAAAAAGAAAATACGCACAAGAACGTTCTTGCTTGGTTTTTATTAAATTGTAAGTTAACATAACTACGTGTTCTATATGCTTAACATACGTCATGCAGTAAGCAACATTGCTCCATTATTCAGCCGACGTTTTTGCGTTATTGCTGAGGTATTTATTGTGGGTAATCATATGTATTTAGCTTAGCACTGCCATTGAATATACAAAATAGTAACACACACAAATTTATGATTATTGTTTATTTATTTTTTTGTTGTTTAGTTTGCATTTCAAAATTCTAGAAATATTTTGTTGATTTAAGTATTAAAATACGAGTATAGAAGGTTTTTACTCATAATTTGTTTGTTTTGCGAACAGTTGATCTAAGCTTCAGTTAAGGTTTATTTGTTAAGTCTATACTTCGCATTTCCAAGGCCCATACCCTAAATTCATTGAGCAACAAGAGAGAAACATTTTTTTAAAAATTGTTATTGTTTTTTTCATATGAGGGCCTACCTAATGTAATCTTTCAAGACCGCCAATAATTCGAAAATAGATATAAGCTTAGATTGAATTAAAAAACAAATAATTATCGATTGGCCATATACTTTACAGGCCAATAAATAAAGGCAACTCCAAATTCAAATTTCTAACGAATTCCCCATATATTTCATACCAATTAAAAACATTTACATGACAAACTATTAATATGGATTTATTTTTATCAACTGAAATTGAAAACTGAAATTGAATACTAAGTTTTCCAAGCTTCAAAATGAGTATGTTTCATATATGTACATGCATACATATTTGCGTAAAAGTGTTATCATGTATTCATGTTTCTTTTTGTTTATTGGTTTTACCTGTAGCCGACTCTTGTCCCCAAGCTAATGGCACTTTCCCTGTTTCGGGATCATGTGATAAATACATTGAGTGTCGCAATGATGTGGCTGTGGAGAAATTATGCCCTGATGGTTTATTGTTTAATGAAAAAGCAACGGGCTATCCTTGTACTTATCCTAACGAACTGGAATGTCCTCTGGGTCCGGATGGTTTACAAACACCACAACCAACCGCCGACTGTCCTCATCAATTTGGCTTCTTTCGTGTGGGTGATTCCAAGCATTGTGGTAAATACAAGCAATGTGCATTTTTCCCGCTGGTTTGGCATGGAATCCAAAGACCTACGCATGTGACAATCCCGATCCAGTGGAAGAATGTGATGTTGCCGCTTTATTGGGTTTCAATTGTCCCGCTGTGGAAAGTGAACCAGAGGGCCGCGTTCCAATTATATCCCGATCCCAATAACAGACAACAATACTTTGTGTGTATTGATGGGAGTCCCAGACGTTTTTCCTGCAGTGAAAATCAAGTTTTTGACGAAGAATTAAAACAATGCAAAGAGATTGAAAGCATTGAAAGTATTGAGAGTACTGAAAGCATTTCTGGCAACTGAACAGAAATTAAAAATATCCTTTGGCTGCCGCTAAATTTTAAATTTATTTTGATTTTGTTAATAAATAATTTATCTTAAAAAAACGAAGATAAGAAGAAGCACTTCTTTAGATACGATTTGTTTCATAAAAAATCAAGTACGCTTTATTTTAATGTGATTGTTTTTTGATTTTTATTATGCTGAAGAATGTATTTAGTCACAAAAAATTGAACATGACACAAAATACCAAAGGAAGAAGAAAAAATATTTTAAAATTTATCAGTGACACTCGTACTTGCATATCTGTTTAGGGCTAGACTTTTGAAAAAAATTCGTTTTTTTTGTGGTTTTAATGTTTTCATAAGTGTTTTAATTCAATTATCAAAAAACAAAAACGTATCAAGAGATGGTAAGAAAATCGTTTTGCACGGGATTATCTGTGGTATTTTTGCCCAGGACAATCTCTTTGCGCGAGCCATCTGCCTTGATAAATTTCCTCCATGATTTTTGATATCTTGGTGGAACAGTTCTGCTCATTTTAGCCTTCGGTCTTTGGAAATTTCGGAACATTTTTTTTATTATTTTGGATCTTTCTTGGCTCCCTTATTTCCTAGAGTACACCCACTTTCACAAATTCTTTTTCAATATTTTACTTTAAAATTCATATACAAACACTGATAAATTTTACAATTTCTGTAATATGGTCAATTTTATTTGCAACATGTGTAGGTACATATTTTAAGAATAAAATTTAAGATTTCGTACATTTTAGATTTTTTATGAAGTTTTAAAGAAAAAAAAATTTATAAATTTTCTTGGAAAATCTATTTTCTTGTTAAAACTTTTTTTAAACCAGAGTCAATTCAAAAACTGGAATATATTGGCATTGAATCTCAGTACTACATACATATACTCGTATGTATCCAAATTGATTGAGAAACCCCAGGCTAAAAAATTGATATTAACTTGTATTATTTATTTAAAATATAAATGAAACCAAATGAAGCTAAAAACATTTGCAATAGTTTTAGTCAATTAATCTTGTTAATAACGTTTAGAAGGAATGGGGTGGTTCCCTTTCCAATTGTTTATTGAGTGATGGGCAGCAGAGTCAAAAAGGCAATCAAATTAATATATCCGAGTTTTGCTTTTTTCGATATTAACAAAATTTTTAAAAAGTTTGTTTTTAATACTCTTTAGTTTTAAAAATTTGCTAGCGGTCTTAAAAAATAATTATCATTTTCGCAATAGAAATGATTTCCTATAGTTTTTAGCCATTCCGTCAACGTTTAACCAATATTAGAGTTTGTTTCCGAAGTCAGCATTTTTTCCCAAGTAAATAAGTAATATATGAAATTAGGTGTTAATTGGACGTAAATCAGTTTTTCTTCGATCAGAATTTTAGCGAACGATAATGCTCGAAGTAGAAGTTCTGGGTGGGTGCCTTTTCTGACGATTAATATTATTATTCGACTTTTTGATTAATGAATTAAACGATTAATCAAGACTTGAGATAAATGAAATATTTGAAATTTTGATTATTCAAATTTTAATAATATTTTTTGAGAATCCATATGTGTATATTTCAAAGCAAATGAAATTGGTACATACAAAAACCTAGTAAATGAAATATAAAAATTAAAAAACAAAAAGGAGAAAGTAAAATCTCAATTTATTCAAAATGTAAATTATACAAAATAATGTATAATCAATTAATCATAATCAGAATTAATTATTAGCCATGATTAATAAAATAACCGATTAATTAAAAAAAACTTTTAGAGATTGAAAATTAGAACTTTATTAATATTAACTAAATTTATTATTCGAGATATTCTCTCAATTTAATTTCAAACAAAATTTTCTTTGGGGGTTGATCTTTTCTATATAAATGCATTTCTTTAGCGCTCATGCCAAATCATTAGTAGACCTTAAACCATATTTTTTAAAACTTTCAAACCTCTTACCTTATACAACAACTTTTAAAAAAATCAAATAAACATTTTAAATATTACAGAAGTATAAGAATAGTAGAACTTAAAACTTATTTAAAAAGAAACACAACAAACAAATTATATTCAATATGAATTTATTTTTCATAATCAGTAAATTTATTATTCGAGATAGACCCAGTTTGTTTCTTCACAAGTTTTACACAATTCGTCACTCGTTGAATGACAATAAAAGTATTTAATAAGGGGAAAAAGTAAAATCTCTCTTAAATATTGATTAAATTCATTATTCGAGATATTATTCTAATTTCATTCCAAAATGTTTAAGTTCTACTGATGATTTTGTATGAGCACCCTCAACAACAAAATTTCAAAGTTAAATAGATGAAAAATCAAAAAAGTAATTTCAATTACGAGAATAATTAAAATCGCTTAAATTTTCATAAATTGAAATAATTGACATTTTTATTTTTTCTGTGTATATTTCCATTCAAATATTGTTTCGATAACTTTAAGAACATGTTTTTAATTAAAAACAAGTAAAATAAATAATTATTTCATATTTTTCTATTTATTTTATTTGCTTTTTTGTTTCTGTTGTATTCTTTCTAAGAACAAAAACTATTTATTTTTTAAATTTTATTTTGTTCTTATTAATTGTAGCTGTTTACTTTACTTTTTTCGTTTACTTTACTTTACTTTAAATAATAAAAAAAATATATAAATTTAGCAGAAAAAAGTGTTGGTAAAAGACCCAAAATGCAAACGCAGCCTCTTTTCACTTGTAACTGCTTTTATAAATTACTTTTTTACAATAAAAATAATGGTAATATTTTATAATTGTACTATTTAATGCTACTGTGATAGCTTCTGTAGTAGTTTATTTTAAATTTAAATAATTTTAAAGTCTTAGGCTGAGCGAATACTTTTTTTGTTTGTTTTTATACCATATTTTATGTGTTTATTTTAAATTTTGAAAAAAAAAAACTGAAGAAAATCTATGTATCTGTTTAATCACACGCGTTATTTTTTTTTAAAGTTGCCCACTTTTTTTGGGTAGAAGAAGGGTTTAATTTCATAAAAAACGGCGCAATGTCAAATTCATTCAAATTCAAATATCTATGTGTGTAGTTATTGACGTCGCTCATTATTGCATTTGCGTATCGCGAAAGCCCTTTTAATTTTGTAAAATACGTAACAGTGTCAGTTTTTTTGGTTTATGGGATTGCGCAATGTGACGTCATTGACGATAACTAGAGTTAATCAATTATTGAGTTTTGTATATTTAATGAATTCTAAAGGTTAAGGCGAAGATGTTATGTACAATGCTTGCCTAATATTTTCACGTTAAAATAGTGAGTTATTTATGTTTATTAGTATTTCAACATACATATTACTTTGCCAATAAAGTTTTTGCTGGGTAGTTTTTCAGTCCAGTTGTAAGTTGTTGGGGACATCATAAAGAAAAGTAAAATACATACATGTACATACTTGAAATTTTATATATTTATGTGCACACTATTTTATTGCTGTATAATGTTTTTATTTTTAATTAGAAAAGTGTGTGACTAAAATCAAAAAATGTTACACAAGCATGCAACCGCAATTGCCATGTTAAATTCTTATTATTTATGTAAAAATTCTTTGGATATACTAAGTATTTTCTTGCGTATATAAACACGGCATACGATAAAATATTATCGGCTAAGATTAAAAAGTTATCAACAATTTGGACATACGATTATTAACATTATAAAACATAAGAATACAAGGTAATAGCACATTCTCTTTTTATTGACATATTACAATCTGACAATAAAGGAAATCTGACGTTTAAGTTAAAAATCATGCTACCATGCTTTATTTAAATCCCATTTTTTGTGTCATTTTGAATTTTTTTTCTTCATAAAATGAAAACTATTATTAAATTTATATATAAATGAATAAAGATCCGGCAGAAAGCATTTGCAAAACCAGAGGTAGTGATCGCTTTCAACAATAGTTTTAATCACCAATATCGTAATTTATATTTAGAAGGGATGGGTTTGATGAATCTGGATTGTTTTTCTTTCAAATATTTATTAAGTAATCGGTAGCAGAGTTAAGAAGGCAATAAAACGACAATGTCCGATTTTTGATTTATTAGGTGTTATCAAATTTTTAAAATTTTTGTTGTAATTTTCGAGCTGTGTTCTTAGAACTTTTTATATTTTTATAAATTTTGAAGTCATTGTTTGCGATTTTAAAAAATATTCGTCATTTTCGTAATAGAAGTCTTCCTCAAGTCTTTAGCCTTTTCAGTAATTTTAAATCCAAATGGGCAACATTTTTTGATTTCACCCACATTATTTTGATTAAAAAATTAAATAAATAAATATGTTGTAGAGTGAATATTTTTTGTTTGCTTTTAACTGAACAAAATTCATTTGAATATCGAAGAACAAAATCCATTTGAATATCGAAGAACAAAATTCCAGTTACTCGTGCCATATTTTTAAGAGTTGCCCTTCTTTTTCGAAAAATAGTTTTTAAGTCATTAATAATACATTTACGGGCTTCGGTGGAGCAGGTTAATTTCTATCGCCAAACAAACGCAAAACAATTCAGCTTTTGCTTCGCCTTTTATAAACATTTCTTTATGTTTTGTAACTTCGGTGGGAAACTAATTAACTTCAATTTGCATCGTATTGTAGGACATTTTCCGACACATTGAACCTGCTTGTCTTTTTTCTATGTGACCAATGGAGGTACAAATAAGATTTTTGTTGACATTCCAAAAACATACAAATGTACCAGTTATATCTGGTAAAGACTTAGATAAATAATATACACTGTTTTTCGTAAAAAACAATTATGTGAAGAATAATTTTATGAATTATAGAACAAAGCACCGATATAACAGTTAGAACACCTGCATAAACTACTTTATTTAGTGTAAACAAAATTTTAAACAGCAATATTTGTTTTGAAAAGAAGTAAATGTGTGTGTATATGACGCATGTCTATGAAATAGTTTCAAAACAGCAATAGTTTGCCATTGATTTCCGTTGGTTCAGTATTAATCTGTGGCTATATAAGCCAAGAAGTTTGGTTTTGGAAACAGTAGATAAATTACCTTTGTTGAAAGTGTTAAAAAACAATTTTTTAGAAATGAAAAATTTCGTTTTCCTTTTACCAATCCTTGCTTTGGGATTTAAAACTGGTGAGTACGACATTTCCAAACTATTTTTTTCGGTTGCACAAAAACCAGGAATAACACTTTTTGGAAGCCAAAAGCTTTAAATAGTTATTTTATTTCGCAAATTTTACTCAATTTAGATTAAAAATTAATTCCTGTACTTCCGTAAAATAGTTTGGAGTCATCAAATCTATAATTTATTTTTGTTTTTATTTCTTGATTGTAACTTATAGCCATAGCTGCCGATTCTTGTCCCCAAGCTAATGGCAATTTCCCTGTTTCGGGATCATGCGATAAATACATTGAATGTCGCAATGGTGTGGCTGTAGAAAAATTATGCCCGGATGGTTTATTGTTTAATGATAAAGCAACGGGATATCCTTGTGTCTATCCTAACGAACTGGAATGTTCTCTGGGTCCGCAAACACCACAACCAACCGCCGACTGTCCTCATCAATTTGGATTCTATCGAGTAGATGAAACCAATCTTTGCGATAGTAAATTCAAGCAATGTCAATCAGGAGTTGCTAATGAAATCGAATGTCCTAATGGCCTTTCTTGGAATCCAGAGACCTACGTATGTGACTATCCCGATCAAATAAAAGATTGTGATACTGCGAATGTCCCGATTTGAACGGCGCACTAGGGGAACAGAGATATCCCGATCCCACTAACAGCCACCAATACTTTGTGTGTATTAATGAGCGTCCCAGGCGTTTTTCATGCACTGAAAATCAAGTTTTTGACGAAGAATTGAAGCAATGCAAAGACAATAAAGATATTGAGAACACTGAAAGCGTTGCTGGCAACTGAAGAGAAATTAAAAATCTCCGTTTGGCTGTCGCTAAAGTTTAAATAAATTTTTATTTTGTTAATTAATAATTTATCTTAAATAAAAAGAAGTGCATCTTCTTAAGAAATGACTTGTTTCATAAAAAAAAATTAAGTTCGCTTTATTTTAATGTGATTGTTTTTTATTTTTATTATGCTGGAGAATGTATTTAGTCAGAAAAAATTGAACATGAGACAAAATACCAAAGGAATAAAAATAGTATTTCTATGTCTTCAGAGCCACCTGAAAATAACATTATTTCGATGAGGTTACTACGCCCCAATCAACATTTTAGGTAGCTCGATTTCTCTTAAGCCTTCGGAAGATTAAAACCAATTAGCGCTAGTTTTGTTCTTTCTACATTTAGTATATTGTCTCAATTTAAATTTTTTTCATTTCTACAGCTTTAACTTTTACTTGCACCGAGAAAAATGGTCTCTTTGCAAGAGAAGAGGAATTAATGCCATATCAATTTTGTTTCGATGTCTTCCTGTAAGGAGAGAGCACGCCTACAGCCTGCCAATCCCACCTAAAATGCCCTTGACAAATTCCACAGAATGGCTGATCTACTCGTAGTCGATGCTAGTAATGTTGATCCTTTTTTGGGTTTTACTTGTACACCCATAAGCCTAGCCCATAGTCTTAGAGTAAATGGTTATGTCACATCCGTTTGTTATATTTTTGGGAAACGAAGATAAAAAACATAAAAAGCTTTTTTAGGTTCTTTTATCTGTTTTTAAAAATTATATAAAAATTTTCAATTCCGGCAATTTATATTGAAACCTAAAAAATCTTTCGTATTTTATTTCTGTTTTCAATATAACTGCCGAGTTAAAATGTGTATTTTATTTTAAAAAAATGGCAGTTTATGATGAAACAGAACACGACTGTAACGTGCTTTGCTATAAAAATTTAATTTTGAACTACGTCTAGTGCAGCTGTTTTTAATCAGAACTGATTTCGTTTTGCTTTTATTATACACTCTCACTCTCTTAAAACAGCTATAACATTTTCAGAAAATTCAATTATTGTTTATATAAAAGCTTTGACTAGCAATAAATAAAATTAAAAGAAAAAGCTCAAATTAATGAGAAATTTGCCGTTATGTTGAGTGGTTCCGTTTGGAGCAGAGGGTAATAAATCTGGATCTTTTAAACTTGCGATCCGATTACAAAACGATGTAGGTCCTCCTAGCTTTAAGGATGTTAAAATTTGGGTCTCCCTGTTGAAGCACACGGTGAGGTAGAGGGTGTCCAAGTTTACTACCTCGGGCATGGAAAACCTCGTGGGCCTCATAGAGAAAATACGCTTTACATCAATAATGGCGTTTTCTTTTTAAGAAAAAAGGGCAACATTTTTTCCCTTTTTACTGAAAATTTGATATATAATGATTTTATGAAATAGTAAGCTTATTAGAAGTTATTGTATCATCACTTACGAGGCAACATTTTTGTCTTAAGAAAACTTTGAATTGCAATTTTTTTTTTAAAGTAAAAGTAAAAGAAATTTTACATTAAAAAAAAGAAAACGACATAAAATATCTCTAACCCTTTCGCTACATGTCTTTATTTAAAGATTATAAAAATATAATTTTCACGGCTATTAAATAGTTTTAATCAAGAAAACTGAAATGAAAATAAAAATTTTCTTTTTTAAATATGTTTTTCAGACTGTTACCATATGGCAACGATTATTCTCAATGGTCGCGTTCATAAGCATAGCTATTGAACTCAACTGTTGTGAAGCTTTTGTCAGTTACGTCCTAGAAACGGCTTGATGAATAATTGGATCATGAACAGCTGATTAATGTAAACAATTGAAAAGAAATAAAAATGCTGCAAAAGAAATAATTTAAACTTTCTAAATTAAGTAGTTTGGCTTATACTAAAAAGTATAGACAACACTGAATTTGCAATGAAGTTTTTCTTGGCAGGAATTATCCACTTTTAATTTAAAATCTGCACCACAAAATTAATATTCACAACATAAAAATGCACAGCAAAATACTCCCATAAATGATAAGCCTGCACCGATAGTATTTATATTTTAACGCCGGCACTGTGTTCAAAAAATCTTAAAAAAAACCTTTTATTGAACTAATTATGTAATTAATATAAATAGAACCCATAACAAACAGACGTATATTTAATGAAATTAGTATTTTAATTTTATTTCTTTATTTTCGTTACTTTATCGCATTTGTAATGCAAAATTTAACAAATTAAATTGCAGTCGCCACCTAACAAAACGGCGTTGCATAAGGATATAAAAGCGCATAACTCTATCAGCTGCGGAGCTGTGCCAGTTGAAAAAAGCAACGTATAACGTACGACGGATTCTATGTGCCCCGGCCTTAAATGTACCGAAAAAATTTATGATGGAAAAAATGGCAGCAAATACTCAACTGTTGTGTGGAGCGGAACTACTTAACTCCGCGTTTTTAAGACAAACACTCAAAGGTTGTGCAACAGTTACATCTTATGAACGCGACCAATGCATAAAAAATTTATTTTTTCAAGTTGTTTTAGATTTTTTTGTGCATAAGTTTCAACTTATTTTTTTAACGTTTTAATCATACTATACAAGTACAATTAAGAGAATTTAACTTAAAATAATTATTCATTCATTCATTTTTAAGGATATTTGGGTTTAAATTTAAAAATTTTTTTTGGCCTCGACTTTCTTCACGATGAGTAAATAAGTTCTAAATACTTTTCTCAACCAAATAACGTAAACGTTTTTTAAGGAAACGAAATTATGCCAAAAAAAAAATTAAATAATTCGCCAAAAAAAATTAAAGAAATATTTTAAATTTCGGAACTATTTCATAATGAAATAACTCCCAAAATATATGAAAACTTTTTGGGCGTTATTTCATGCCTTCGTTTACATCCTTTAATTCATTATGAGTAACATCTAATCAATTATTAATTTCTTTGTATTCTGTAAATAAATGATTATTTTAAGCACTTTTTTGCCTTTTTTAGCTTCTTCTTGTAGGCGATTTAATTTTTTCCACAACTTCTGGCGACATCGGTACTGTGTTATGAAACACAGGCAAAATTTGTTTTCGGGAAATGTAAAAATAATTAAATAAGATCTTGAACAAAGAGCAGATCAGATACAAAAACATTTATGCATTTAAAAATGTCAATATCTTCTTGCAGTTAAGAAACAACGCCCATGTATTATAAAAATTTATTTAATATTCGCCCAACAAAATAATAATAATATCCAAATAGTTATTTAAAAATGTCAAATCGTCCATAGACGACGAACAATTAAACGCTTTTAAGTTTAAATTTTAAAATTAATTTTTTATTTTGCTGACAACAATTATGAAAATATATTTGTATATGTATTTCGATTTTTGGTTCTATTCAAAAATTATTCTTAAAACTTAAAAACATATTGTTTTAATTAGACAAAAGTAATTGCACATAAATTAAAAAAGTACATATTTGCCATAAAGAAATTAAATACTCGTAAATAAGCATTTTTCATTTGTTTTTTGATACCATATTTTATTATGTGTTTGTTTTAATTCTTAAAATAGACTGCACAAAATACACAAATGTGCTCGTGCGGCTCCTGAGAGCTGCCCATTTGCCATAAAACCCCCTTTAGAAAGCTTCTAATATACATTAAGGGATTAATTTTATATAAATTATTACTTTGCATGTGATTAATTATAATTATGATTATAAAAAATTGTTTGCCAATATGACTAGATTTTTAGCAATGGCTGATTTGTTTCCAAAATATTTCAACCCCGCCTAGAACTTTTTCCTACCTGCTTCTTGTTTCAAAAAACCTCATTACCTCAGGAATCACAAATATGCAATTGCATGTTTTTTTCAACGCTTCAGAACTTTTTAAGAATTTTTTAAAAATATACATTTTTGCAGGACTTTAGTCCTTTTTGTTTTTTCTTAGCATAATTTGATTCTTTCAAGATCATTTTTTATTTTAATGGGCTCAAATTCTTGCGATATAGACATGTATTTGATAAATGTTTACAAATCTTTAATTAATTTTGATGTTTTTCCAACGTTAACTCTTTTGGCTGAATTTTTTAAGCATCCTTATTTTGTTCGCAGTTTGTCCAGTTCTTTTTTAAGCTCCAATAAATATTGCTAATTTTTGTAATAACAAATTAATACAAAAATAATTTTCATATTTCCAGTTTTACAATTGTTCAAGTGATTTGTTTCTAATATCTCTGAAGTTTTAATTCAAAATGAGAAAATTTTGGCAAAACTCGACACGAAAACGAAAAGGTAAAAGAAGAAAAAGGTCTAATAGAAATAAGTCATCCTTAAAAAAATCCAGATCCTTAAAGAACATATCGACTAAGCTGGGAGTGTTATTTCCATGGAAAGATTTTCTTGTTTTCAAGCTTTAAATAGTAATGGCTTTCATGTTAATAACTATAGGTTAAGACTGAATTTTAAATTAACCAAAATTATAAATATGTTATAAATACTGTGGCAACAGTGAATAAGAGCTTAAGTCGACATAAGCTAAATTTGTAATCTCAACATTCAGAAGTAACCCTGGCCAGAGTTTCAATTATTTTGTATGATTTCTCAGGAAGTTATGGCGTACTGAATTACTTCTTATCTTTCTTCAACTTTTAATCTCATATGGAATATCAGCTTTACTAAACATATAATGATATATTTCAAGTTGAATAAATTAGTTACAGAGTCTAGAACCATTCTGAAATTAAAAAAAATGAGAAAGGAGTTTGGCAACTTTAACTACAATAGCGGTCCTCCTACAGAACGGTGAAATATGACTTATGCACTTTTTCCTTATTGCCACAGAACACTTAAACAATTTAAATATTTTTCATGAAAAACAATTATGTGAAGAATATTATACGCCATAACACATACAACCGATACAACAGTTACTACTACCCTTAATATAATTTAAACAAAATTTTGAATTGCTTTATTTGTTCTATTTTTTTTTATCATATTATAAGTGCAATAATAATTTGTTGTTATATATTTTTTGGTTCATTTTTAATCTGTGGATATATAAGCCAAAAGATTGCACTTTAGAAACAGTCGATAAATTAACTTTGTTGAAAGTCTTAAAAAATAATTTTTTTAACATGAAAATTTTCGTTTTCCTTTTGCCCATCCTTGCTTTGGGATTTAAAACTGGTAAGTACAATATTTGCAAACTATTGCGGTTGCGCAAAAACCAAGAATAACACTCCCTACGAGTTGCGATGAGTTCAATAGATTTTGGAAGCGCTTAAATAATTCCTTTATTTCAGCGAATTTTCGTAAATTTTACCTAATTATGATTAAAAATTAATTCAAATTAGCATAAAATTTGTTTGTCTTGTGTTGTTAAGTAGCTTATTGTGTTATATATTGCTTACAGTTTATTGTATTAAAATTTATTTGTAGTTTTATTATTAAATAAAATTTAAAAATACAATAAAGGGAAGTAATATATACTACTATTTACTATTCTTATTATCTACAAAAGGGACAAAATTGATGTTGGGATACTTGATATTCGACAAACAGAAAATAATGTGGATTTATTTGCATGCATATCTGATTATTTGACTTTGTATTGAATAGTAAGTTTTCCAAGCTTCAAAATGTGTATATTATATATCCATGGATACATATTTCCGTAAACGAGTTTGGGGTTATCAAATCTTTAATTCTTTTCTTAATTTTTCATTTTATTTCTTGATTGTAACTTATAGCCATCGCTGCCGATTCTTGTCCCCAAGCTAATGGCACTTTCTCTGTTTCGGGATCATGCGATAAATACATTCAATGTAGCAATGGTATGCCTGTGGACAAATTATGCCCTGATGGTTTATTGTTTAATGAAAAAGCAACGCGCTATCATTGTGTCTATCCTATCGAACTAGAATGTCCTCTGGGTCCGGATGGTTTACAAACACCACAAGCAACCGCTGACTGTCCTCATCAATTTGGTTACTTTCGTGTGGGTGATTCCAAGCATTGTGGTAAATACAAGCAATGTGCATTTGGTATTGCTTACATATTCGACTGTCCCCCTGGTTTGGCATGGAATCCAAAGAACTACGTATGCGCCTATCCCGATCAAGTGAAAGAATGTGATGTCGAAGCAATGTGAAGAAAATAACTGCGGATATTAAGCAACTTAAAGTTGAAATTTAAAATGCTTATTTGGCTGCCGCTAAAATTAGAATTTATGTATGTTTATTTTGTTAACAAATAATTTGGCTCAGCTTATTAAAAAAAAGTTTACTGGAAATATTTTAAAACGTTCTTTAAGCAAATAAAATTGTGCATAAAAAATAAGTTTGCTTTTTTTATAAGGACTCGTTAAGCAACGAGTTTAAGGAACATTTTTAACTTTCAGTTGCTGTACGAGTACGTCGAACGAATCTTTTGCATCAAAATTTTTTCTGTGAAGCAAAAACTAGAGATGGGATCGTTAGTGACTTTTCACACACGCTCACGCACTCTTACGATAAAAATTTTAGAAATCCACGATAATGTTCTACCGAGAGATTAGGAAATAAAACTAAGTTCTTAAATAAAAAGTACTTCACAAAACACTTGTTTTATATACATAAATGGTATTTTTTTCGTAATTGTTTCCTTCCGTCTCGACTAGCAAAAAATATGTTTACATTTATTGCAGAAAATGTCAAACTTTTGCTATCTCTAATGTAGACTGATGTATTGCGTGAATATTTACAATGTACGAAAACAGTACTGACACTGACCGTATTGACACATTTATGTATATATAGAAAAATGTTTAATGCCTTTTATACATTTTCCAACTAAATTTTTTCGACTGTGTAGTTTTCTTTTGCCTGCGTATTAACTGCTAAAGTATTTCCCAAGGCAGATCAACCAAGTAATAGCAATTCTACAACAATACAAAATTTTTTGTAGAAAATACCTTACTAGCTGTCAAAACATGGCACTGTCAGCACGGATGAATCTTTTAGAAAATGTCAGACATCATATAAAACTGACAACGTTTAAGGTCCTTGGATGTTTGAAACCAGCGATGTTATTATGAGTATACTATCAACACAAATTTAATTTTACAGAATTCACATCTAGTCAGCAGTGATATCGCTACGTGACCGCTTGTTGATCTTAAGGAACATATTCCGATATATTACTAGAAAGCAACATATGTTTAAGCCAATATGCCAATATGTCGCAATAATTACTGCGCCTATAAAACGTCAAACTATGTTGTAATTTGTGTTCCATGTTTTTGTAAAGTGCTTGACGTTTTGAAAATAAATACAATTAGCAGTAAAGATATTTTAAAAAACATATTAAATCGTTGAAAATTTAGTGGAAAATTGGCTTTCATGTGTAATATTGGTATTTAAGTTCATTAAAAAAGAAAATACGCACAAGAACGTTCTTGCTTGGTTTTTATTAAATTGTAAGTTAACATAACTACGTGTTCTATATGCTTAACATACGTCATGCAGTAAGCAACATTGCTCCATTATTCAGCCGACGTTTTTGCTTTATTGCTGAGGTATTTATTGTGGGTAAGCATATGTATTTAGCTTAGCACTGCCATTGAATATACAAAATAGTAACACACACAAATTTATGTTTATTGTTTATTTATTTTTTTGTTGTTTAGTTTGCATTTCAAAATTCTAGAAATATTTTGTTGATTTAAGTATTAAAATACGAGTATAGAAGGTTTTTACTCATAATTTGTTTGTTTTGCGAACAGTTGATCAAAGCTTCAGTTAAGGTTTATTTGTTAAGTCTATACTTCGCATTTCCAAGGCCCATACCCTAAATTCATTGAGCAACAAGAGAGAAACATTTTTTTAAAAATTGTTATTGTTTTTTTCATATGAGGGCCTACCTAATGTAATCTTTCAAGACCGCCAATAATTCGAAAATAGATATAAGCTTAGATTGAATTAAAAAACAAATAATTATCGATTGGCCATATACTTTACAGGCCAATAAATAAAGGCAACTCCAAATTCAAATTTCTAACGAATTCCCCATATATTTCATACCAATTAAAAACATTTACATGACAAACTATTAATATGGATTTATTTTTATCAACTGAAATTGAAAACTGAAATTGAATACTAAGTTTTCCAAGCTTCAAAATGAGTATGTTTCATATATGTACATGCATACATATTTGCGTAAAAGTGTTATCATGTATTCATGTTTCTTTTTGTTTATTGGTTTTACCTGTAGCCGACTCTTGTCCCCAAGCTAATGGCACTTTCCCTGTTTCGGGATCATGCGATAAATACATTGAGTGTCGCAGTGATGTGGCTGTGGAGAAATTATGCCCTGACGGTTTATTGTTTAATGAAAAAGCAACAGACTATCCTTGTACGTATCCTAACAAACTGGCATGTGCTCTGACTCCGGTTGGTTTACAAACACCACGACCAACCACTGACTGTCCTCATCAATTTGGGATCTTTCGTGTGCTTCTTTCAATGTGCATTTGGTATTGATTACATATAGGGGTGCTGTTGGCTGAAGTAGTTAGCGCGTTGACTGCAAAGCAAATAATGTCTAAGAACGTGGGTTCGAGCCCAGCTTCAGACAAGTCATTAGTATGCGATTGTATTTGTTGTTGTCAGACTGTTTAAGTGATGAAGGCATAGCACACTGGTCACTGAACAGTTCTGGCAGCAATTGATACTGGTGTATGCTAGCGGACATCACAGCGCCCTCCTTCGTCGGTATTGTAGCAAAATCGCCGGCGAAGTAAAATAATTAATAAAATGGCTACAACAGCTTAAAACACATTTAATGCGCCTACTTGACATCAGAGGCGCTGCAACACTGATCTAAAAACTAACACAACGCGCAACATCAGAGTTGTAAAAATTAAGCTTTCTCTCTTTCACCATCTGTCCTCTCTCACTATCCCTTTCCCAAAGAAGGTAACACACCTACGGGTTGGTAGGCATACTAATTGCCTGAGTGTTACTTCTCTTTAAAAAAAAAAAAAAAAAAATATCCGACTGCCCCCCTAGTTTGGCATGGAATTTATTTACCTGCGTATGTAATTGGCTGCCGCTTTCTTGGGTTTCAGTTGTCCCCAGTGCGCGAGTTACATATAACTACTGCTTATGTACATATATATATATACATTTGAATTTACATATATACATATGTACATAAAACATATAAACATATTTTGTACTTCACTGTAATCTGATAGTTTTGTTTTTGTGTACAACCACAATCTCATGACTGCCAGACTGCTGACTCTTAATTTTAATTTTAGCTCTAAGTTAGACTGAATTGAAGAATAGCGACAATTCATATCTTTAAGTTTGAAAATTTTTGAAATAAAGTTTCAGTTTTAAAATAAGCACAAACAACTGAAGTTGTTTAATTCTGTAAATGGCGCAGTCGCGGTGATTTTATCTAAAGATAAAATTAAATCGAACCATAAATATAAAAAGTGTTCCAAAGAACATAAAAACTTATAAGCAAAACTGAATAAACTCTTTTACTTAAAAGAAAAAATTATAATTAAGTGAAAATATATTTCCCAGTTAACAAATAATAATTAAAATAAAAAAAAAATAAAAAAAAAATTTAAAATGAATCCTGAAGTGATACAACAAAGAATCGAACAATTAGAATGTCTCATCCTAAAACAGGATACCACAATAAAAGAGCAGCAACAACAAAATGCTGCCCTCCAAAACCAAATAGAAACTCACATGCAAATTATGCAACAACAGAAAACAGAGTATGACATGAGAATCCAACAAGCTGAAGCTATTTTACAACAGCATCGACAACAATATCAGTCACAGTCACAGTCACAACACAACACAACATTTGGCTTGGATACCAATCAAATAATAAATCAATTTAACCAAATAAAACCATTTGGTCCAAAAAACAACCTATCATCTTTTATAAAAACCGTCGAAAATCTGATTGCATTATGTGGCAATAACTATGAACTTCAAAGGTTTGGAATAAAAATTATAAAAAACCAAAAATTCTTTGGAAAGGTGGCAGATTCAATTAACCTTCTAGCAGACGACGCCAGCTGGGAAGACATCAAAACTCAACTAATAAAGGATTTAGGACCAAAAACATCTTACTCTTCGGTAATTAATTATTGTAGAAGTATAAAGATAAGTAATTTAAATGAATTATTTAAAGTATTTATAGAATCTAAGTATAAACTTAATGACACTTATCTGTACGACGAATCAAAACCTGAACTATACTCTCCTCAAAATATTGACAGAGACTTAACGGAAATATTAATAGATAAAATAGACGGACAATTTAGATCTTGCATTATAGACGAAAAACCAACACTGGACTCACTTTATAAACGATTTTCTCAATTAAAATTATTATATGATAAAAGGGCTATAGATTTTAAATCAAAAAAAATAACTAATGCACAAAACAACACAAACAGCCATAACGAAAAGAAAGAAACTGGTGGAACTTTAATAATAAACAACATTTTAATAAGAAATGTTCAAGTAATTTTCAAACCAACAAATATGCCAGTAACCCTCAGTCTCAACAACATAGAAATAGTCCCATACCTATGGATATAGGAAATTTAGAAGACAATGCAGAAAATGAAGTAAATTTTCTTTCAAGCCCACAAAACGACTGCTACCCCTAATAACGGTCACAATAGGTAATAAAAGAGTTATTTGCTTAATTGATACCGGCGCAGAAACTAGTATTATAAAACCAAATCTGTTCCCAAATGAATTTCTTGAAACACAACTAAATAAGCCTTTCATGTTCCGAACATTAAATGGAATCAACTCAACATTAAAAGGCATAATTACTACAATGCCTAAAGAGTTTAATATTCCTGGTACACTTTCGTGGAAAATAATTAACTTTACAGGCAGAAAATATGATGCCATTATTGGCCAAAATTTTCTTATTCCATTGAAAGCCAAAATAGATTTAGAAAAAAAATATATTGACATATTCGGAAAGAAAATTCTATTTGATGAAGAATCTCCATATCATATAAACAGTATCCAAACTATTAACGATACTAAGTTTCAAAATATCAACGAATTAAATTTAAGTAATTTAAATAACGAAGAATACTTAAAAATAACAAAATTATTAAACGAATACAACGACTTATTCTATAAAGATGGCGATGTTTTGACTTGTACAGAAGAGGTACAGCATGTAATCCCAACAACTCTTAATACACCTCTTTATTCAAAAATATATAGATACCCCCAAATTCACGAAAAGGAAATCCAAAATCAAATACAGGAGATGCTCTCTCAAAATATCATTCAGGAAAGTAGTTCTCCTTACAACAGTCCTCTATGGATAGTTCCAAAAAAAATCGACAATTCTGGCATCAAAAAGTGGAGACTCGTTGTGGATTATAGAAAACTCAACGAGTTTACAAAAACAGACAAATTCCCTATTCCGCACATGGAAGCTATACTCGATAAATTGGGTAGAACACAGTATTTTTCAACCCTCGACCTCGCAAAAGGCTTCCAACAAATCTTGGTAAAACCGGAGGATAGGGAGAAAACCGCCTTTTCTACTCCATTCGGCCACTATGAATTCATAAGAATGCCGTTTGGGTTGAAAAATGCACCATCGACCTTTCAAAGGCTGATGAACTCCGTGTTGAAAGACTATATAAATAAAATTTGCGTCGTATATTTAGACGATATACTAATATTTAGCACATCTTTAGATGAGCATTTACATAACTTGAAAAAAATTTTCAATCGGCTCCGAGAAACTAAATTAAAAATCCAAATTCATAAATGTAGTTTTCTACAACGCCAAACTGAGTTTTTAGGTCATATTCTCACCCCTCAAGGTGTAAAACCTAATCCAAAAAAAGTTAAAATCATCCAAAATTTGCAAATTCCAAATACTCAAAAGAAAATTAAGTCTTTCCTAGGGATGACGGGATTTTATCGAAAATTTATAAAGGATTATGCCAAAATTGCATTCCCTATGACAAAATTTTTAAAGAAAAATGAAAAAGTCAACGTTAATGATCCAAATTTCATTGTAGCTTTTCAAAAATTAAAAGACATTCTTATAAACCCTCCCATATTAAGGTACCCAAATTTCAATAAAAAATTTAAATTAATAACCGATGCTAGCAATTATGCACTGGGGGCTGTTTTAACACAAGATGGCCATCCAGTCTGTTATGCATCCAGAACACTGAACGACCACGAAAAAAATTACTCAACCATCGAAAAAGAGCTCTTAGCTATAGTCTGGGGCACTCAGTATTTTAGACCTTATTTATACGGGGTAGAATTTGATCTCAGTACAGATCATCAACCACTTAAGTGGCTACAAGCCAAAAATAATGGCAAAAATATTAACCCCAGATTACAAAGATGGCTTGTCCTTCTTATGGACTATAATGCCAAAATTGAATACATTAAGGGAAAAGAAAATCATATTGCAGATTTTCTTAGTCGTATCGAAAAGAGAGATTCAGCAGAAAATATAAATGTAGGTGAAAATTTAATAGAAAATAGATCCACATCATCGTTAGAAGTGGAAACAATGCATTCTCAAGAGGAAAATGTAAACGACAATTTCAAAATTTTAACCACAGTTATTAATCGCTTTAAATTTCAAATAGTAATAACTGAAAGAAAAACTATGGACTCCATGTGTATATTTGACAAAATCAGAATCTTTCTAGATAACGATGACCTAAATTCCCCGGAAATAGGTAATTATCTCAAACAATTTCCACTTAAGGGACAGGTTGCAGTGTTTTCAAATGTCAATGAAAGAAAATATTATCAATTTCAAAAAGTTATAGAAAATTTATACCAGAATAGAACCGATGTAAAATTCTTTAAATGTTCATATTTTGCTAAAGATATTGAAGATATTGATGAACTGAAAAAACAAATATCGTTGTATCATAAAAATGAAACAGGTCACTCCGGAATCAACCCAACATACGAAGGAATAAAGCACAAAATATATAACCCCAAGTTAAAATTAACAATTCATGAAGTAATAAATAACTGCGATTATTGCACATCCGCGAAATATGATAGAAACCCAATAAAACCGAAATTGCACCTTACCGAAAGTCCCTCCACCACTAATGAAATAGTACATGTCGATACATACGTAAACACGAAACAATCGTTCATTATTTTCATAGATAAATTTTCAAAGTTCGCAATTCATTTCCACCTTCCTGACAGAAACAATCAAACCATAATTCAAAACTACGCGAATTTCTAGCTATTAAAGGCAATGTAAAAAAACTCGTATTCGACAACGAGTTCAACACAGTCAATGTTCGAAAATTCCTAGATGATAACAATATATTATATCATGCAACAAAACCAAATTGCCACACAGGAAATTCGGACATAGAACGACTTAATAATACCATAACCGAAAAAATTAGAGTATTAAACCTAGAAGACAATATACCAATTATATCACAAATGGCAAAAGCAATTAAATTTTATAATAATACTTACCACTCATCAATTAAATGTACTCCCTTTAAAGTGGAACAACATAAAATAGATCACAATATAATAAAAGAAAGAATTGATGCAAACAAAAAAAGAGTATTAGAAAAAGAAAACAAAAAAAGAGAAGAATATATCGAAAACAGAAGAGAGGGCTATATAAAAAACTATAGAAGCTTAAGACATAAGGAAGTACCAAAGTATAGAAAACAAACACTAGATAATATACATCCTACTAATATCAAACGTCCTTTTAAATTTTCAGAAATTCATATGGATAATAACTGCCCTGACAATCATCCCAACGACTAAAGGTACACTTCAAGTGAACACACCTCATCAGAACAAAGGATTTGAGATAATTAGAATTAGACCAGTGGAAATAATTAATCAAACCCTAACTGTACTTCACTTAATAGACACTAATCAATATTATAAAATAATAGAAGATATAGAATTAAAAATAACAAATTTACATATACCCCCAAATGGTCTTATCGAAAGTCAAATACAAAGACTAAAAACTAAAATTAAATCAATTAGCCCCCGAACCTCCACTCACAGGAAAAAGAGACGATTACTAAATATTATTGGTTCAGCACAGAAATTTTTGTTTGGTACTATGGATGACGAAGATAGAAATGACATTTTAACCCATTTAAATTTGGTATCCGAAAATAATCACTATGCTATAGAAAACCTCAACAAACAAATCATAATAAATGATCACTTTCAGAAAAGTATCAATTTGCTTCAGTCTACTATGCAATCAGATCGCAATACAATCAATACTGCCTTCGAAGATTTAAAAACGAAAAATAATCATATAGCAGTTCAAGTACTATATGCAGACATTATGCTTAAACTAAATTACATTGAAGATAAAGTTAATCAAATACAGAACAGCATTGCTTCAGCTAAGAACCACATACTTCACCCAAATATACTTACATCTGACGAAATCATGACTTACAACATTGACTTTTACAAACTTCAACTTTTAAAACTAGACGTTATGTACTACAAAGACGATTTATTAGTGATTGCCCTAAAAATACCTTTAGATTCTTATACAACTGATTTAAAGGCAATATTCCCAATGCCAAATTCAAACTTTTATGAAATAGATGATAATATAGAATATTTTGTAAATGTTGATAACACAACATACAAATTCAGAGAAAATACCCCATTAAAATACATGGACATAAGTTCAAACTGTGTACTCATAGGAAACTGCAAGTTAAGGCAAAACAAAAAATTTCAAATAATAAATGTCGATGATGAAACAATAATAATAAAAAATGCCATAAGCAAAAAATTGATTCAAAATTGTGACGATCGGGAATTTATTTTAAATGGAAATTATTTAATATCCTATTATAATTGTGAAATCCAAATTGATAATTATGTATATCTTAACAAAAATGAAATGACATTTGACAAATTTAACTATGAAACTAATATAAATGCCTTTACAGAAGATTTCAATATATCGTTTCAGAATATACCATATGAAAACAATTATCAAAATATAAAAGAAATAAAAGAATTGAAGTTACATAAAAATATAAGCTATGGAATAAGTTTTTCAATGATAATCGCAATTATTATTATAATTATTGTACTAATTTATTTTCGAAAGAAAAATCAAGTAAAAATTAATATAAATGAACCCTCTCCTAAAATAAAAGAAATTGAAAAAAAATATGAAATAGAAGAATAAGCAATTAAATTCAGGAGAATTTTTTAACAAAGGGTAGAGGAGTTACATATAACTACTGCTTATGTACATATATATATATACATTTGAATTTACATATATACATATGTACATAAAACATATAAACATATTTTGTACTTCACTGTAATCTGATAGTTTTGTTTTTGTGTACAACCACAATCTCATGACTGCCAGACTGCTGACTCTTAATTTTAATTTTAGCTCTAAGTTAGACTGAATTGAAGAATAGCGACAATTCATATCTTTAAGTTTGAAAATTTTTGAAATAAAGTTTCAGTTTTAAAATAAGCACAAACAACTGAAGTTGTTTAATTCTGTAAATCGCGCGTTACAATTATGTCCCGATCCCAATAACAGACAGCAATACTTTATGTATATTGATGGGCGTCCCAGACGTCTTTCCTGTAGTGAAAACAAAGTTTTCAAAGGAGTATTGCAGCAATGTAAAGACATTAACTTCGGATATTAAACAACTTGATATTGAAATTTAAATTTATTTTTATTTTGTTAACAATTAATTTATCTCAAATAAAAAAAGTGCCTTATTAACAAATGATTTTCTAGCTGAAAATCTTTAGAGACGATTTGTTTTTTACAAAAATCAAGTTCGCTTTATTTTAATGTGATCATTTTTATATTAAATTGGATTTTAGTTCGAAGATAGTTTTATTAGGCTGAAGTTCGTATTTAGTCAGAGAAAATTGGACATTAGACAAAATGCCACAGGAAGAAGAAAAAAAATAATTCCCATGTATTCAAAGCCACCTGAAAATAACGTTTTTTCCGGGAGGTTGCTACGTCTCAATCATGAGTGCTCTTCGTGCATAGCTCTGTTTCTCTTCTGCTATGTAGCAGTGTATGTATGTATATATGATATGTAACTATGAAATAGTTTCAAAACAGCAATAAGTTGCCTTTGTTTTCCGCTGCTTCAATGTTAATCTGTGGGTATATAAGCCAAGAAGTTTCGTTTTGGTACCAGTCAATAATTTTACTTTGTTGAAAGTGTTAAAAAAATAATTTTCTAAAAATGAAAATTTTAATTGTCCTTTTGCCCATCCTTGCATTAGGATTTAAAACTGGTAAGTGTAATATTTCTAAACAATTAAAAAAAAATATTTGAAATATACGTGAAATAAAACAAATCGCCCCTTTACTTCGACGAAGTCATATGACGAGAAAACTCGTGCTTCAGAAAACGAGTTTAAAGTTTTTAATTTACTCACAGCTCAAAGCTTAAATATAAAAGAATGATACGATGAATAGTTCTATATTTTTAACTCAAAAATCACGCTTTTTGAGATATCACTGCGATGCAGTTATTCAATAACGTGTAATATGTATTAAAAAATGATTTCGGTGAATATTTTGTATGTAATTTTCTTTTAGTTGGGCTTTTAAGGTCATAACGAAACGTAGGATGAAATATAATAAATAAAAGATTATTTATTTATATATAAAGTGTTGGTTATTAAATACATATTTAATCTTAATTTTTGCTCATTTTGAAATTAAAATTTAATTTGGTTTTGCACTTTAAAAATAAAGTAAAAACAAAAAAATTAAAACCAACGTCAAATAAAATTTTTTAACAAACATATAATGTCATATTTTTATTATATTTTATACAATTTAATACATATGTATTTTTAAAAACTAACCGTACTGGTTGGTATCAAGAAGCATGAAAAGAAATATGCGTTTTTATTAATTAACTATTTTAAATATTTTTATTCTTTTCTATTCTGAATTTTTTATATTTGCACATTTATCAAGAAATATTTCTAAAGTATCAAGAATTTTTATCGATATTAGTTTTTTCCTACGAGTATTATGACATATTCAGCTCAGCCACTTGTCAGCACTTCTACTCAAATTACAATTTTTATCAGGTAAACGGTTCTGATTTTAGCAAAAATCATGAATATCAAACACTCTTTATGAAATGTGATGAGTTCAATGTTTTTTTTAATGCCAAAAGTCTATCTAATAAAATGCTGTGAGAATTTTCCTTTTGCTATAAAAGCGAAAACGCGTTAATATATAATGTTTTCAAGAATAATTAAGGAGAATAATTATTAAAATTAAAATTTAAAATTTTTTAATTACTTGAGAGTCTTTTAAAGAAACTGTACTAAATGTTCTTTAATAATGCATTTTTAATTAAAAATTATTGACTTATTTCGACGGAGGGGAGCACAATCACTAATTTTAACAAAATTAAAATGTTTTTCTTTTATGGTTTGGAAATTTCAAAATTTTTTCTAAACAAAAATATACACATATATATATATGTATGTGTAAAAAAAAGTCTGAGAATAAATAGTATTAAATGATTTCATTAATAATGAAGCAGAGCACAACTGTATTGTAGATCAAAAGTATCGCTGAGGATAACAATGTCCATAACTTAGGGGATACATGGTCAAATTTAGCCTTTCAAGTCTCAATACAATCACAATTTATTACTAATACACTCATACTTGATGCGAACTTGCTTTTAAAATAAAGTCAATTTAAAGTCAAGAAAACATCTGAGTACAATTCTTATGACGAAGTTTTCGTTTTTTTTCTTATAAAAATATTATATCATTTTTTGGTTTGTTTACTACTAATAAAAATTAATTAATAAAATATGTTTGTGAATGAAAGTAATAAGTGTAATGATGTTGTGCGATGTATAGAGCAATCAATTGAAGATGTTTTCTTGACGATGACATCTTGAAAAATAAAATTGCGTACAGCATACGTCACAGCTATCAGTTTAAATGCATTTTGATAAGCAGTATGTGGAAAAAACTTGAAAGAAAAAGTAAATCGTGTGGGTGAAGTGTAATAAAAACGACATCAGCAACGACAAATATTTCATTAATTTTATAAAATTATTTTTATTTTTAGTTGCTCAAATCATGAGATTTAGTTATTATAATATAATGACAGTCGTAAAGCAGCCTGCAGCTGCTACAAACACTTTCACGACATCAAGCTACCGACTACAACCTGTCAAAAATAGAATATACATATGTGCATATGAAAATTATTGTTTTCACAACTACACGACTGCAGGTTGTTGTCCATGCTACTTTTGTTGTGTAGTCAAATTAAGCTAATTTATATTTTTGTTGAATACAAACCAAAAAAAGAGTGGACAATATAACAAAATATTTAAAGCAAATTATTGCTAAGAAGTTATTACATAGCATTTTGTTTTCAATAAAATGTATTAAATTAAAAAAAAAAATAACTAACATAATTTTTTTTAATTAATAGAAAAGGCTATAGCCTTTTCTTTTGGAGCGTTACTGATACGCCAATAAAAAAGACATGTGGCACTCGAGAACTGCCGCGGCAAAGTTATTACATAGCATTTTGTTTTCAATAAAATGTATTAAATTAAAAAAAATAACTAACATAATTTTTTTTAATTAATAGAAAAGGCTATAGCCTTTTCTTTTGGAGCGTTACTGATACGCCAATAAAAAAAGACATGTTTAATAATTGAGTTACAGAATCTCTTTCAAATTTTGCAATTAGATAACGAAAATAATTTTTATATAATGGCAGGGGACTTAAACTGCAAACACTCTAATTGGGGAAATACAATAAATAATCCGAAAGGTATTTTACTTTCTAATTGGTTGTACGAAAAGGAAATTAGATTTAAATGCGCTTTGTTTGCCTCTGCCTCGCCATCATATCCACGAAGCGCTTCGTATTTAGATTTGTGTCTAGTGGACAACCGCATATATGTTTACAAGGAAAACGAAACTGTAAATTGCTTAAAAACATTAGATTATGACAGTGATCATAGTGCTCTGCAAATACAAGTTGCAAAAAATTCGAGTATGGAGCCTTTTCAATTCTTGACAGCAGACCCTGAATATTTTTTTAATTACAGAAAGACAAAATGGGATAAATTTGCTAAAATAGTTAGTCAAGCATTGCTTACAGATACACTAATCCCAAATGATAGAAATCTGATAAATGAAGAAATAAATATGCATTTAGATAGAATCAATAAAATAATTATAGATGCAATTTCTAAAACTGTACCAAAATATGAGAGCAAAGATAATCTTCTACATATCATCACCCCAATTATAAAAAAATTACAGTCTGAGAAAAGTAAATTACTGACTGTCATTAAAAAACATAATCGATCTGAGTGAATACTCTCAATGAATGACCTTCACTTTACAAAAACCAAATTGAAATTAATCAAAAAATTGTTACAAGACAATTTTAGGAACTCTATTAATGAGTTTTACAGGAGAAAACTCTCAAAATTGAGTACTAAAAATTCTTCCCACATGTTCTCTGAAATAAGGAAACAATTCCGAAAACATACACCCTTAGAACTTTTAAAAATTTCTATAGATGATACAGACCTACTAGATAGAGCCAATATCGACCCTAATACATTGCAAAAAATATAACTTCTGGAAAATTCATTATAAGAGACTATGAACATATACTAAATGTCACTGGATCTTATTTAGAATCAGTTTATGCGGCAAAGGGTATTGACCCAAGGAATAACACCCATACAGAGGTCAATAATTGTTTCTCTTCATTCTTAAATAGTAGACGCATGTTTCGAAATGACCAAACAAGATTAATAGAGTTTAATGACCACAAGAAAGCAAATGATTTAAATAATTCTGATGCGAAGGATTATTTCATTACTCGGGATGATGTTCTATATATATTTGCAAAGTTAAAGGGAAAGTTGTCTTCCGGTATTGATAACATACCAAATATTATTTTAAAAAGAATTCCAACCACATTGATTTATGAATACCTAACACTTTTTAATAATATGCTTAATATTATTAAGTTAATAATGCATACTTTCCAGATTCATGGAAATGTGCGAAAGTAGTAGTTATACCGAAAAAGGAAAAAGATAACAGCGATCTAAGAAACCTCAGGGCGATTTGTTTGCTTCCAAATATAAGCAAAGTTTTCGAAATATGTACGAATAATATCATAGTTAAGAACATGGAAAAAATGAAAATTGTATGTGAAAAACAATTTGGCTTTAAATACAAGCACTCTACTACATGCAATAAATTTATTAACTTCCAATGTGAATTGGAACTTAAATAAAAAATATTGCACTGGTGTATGCCTTATAGATTTTGAGAAGGCATTCGATAACATTTGGTTACCCGCCTTGATATACAAGTTATTACACTTCAAATTCCCTACACATTTGGTATTTCTTTTATACGAAATGTTGAATGGTAAGCAATTTGTAGTATACGGCGACAATAAAATAAGTTCACGTACATTTAAAATGAATAATGGTCTTCAACAAGGAACTGTTAACGCTCCGATTTTATTTAGTTTATATATACATTAACTCTTGAACAGTATTGAAAATATAATTGGATTTGCTGACGATATTATTATTTATCATTCTGATAATAGCATAGAAGAGATTAATGGAAACTTGCAAAGTCTGTATAATATAGTTGAAAAGTATGCCTCTGATTGGAACATGAGAATCAATGTTGACAAATGCGAATGTATCCTATTCCGTCCACCAGTGAACAAATGTAACTCCAATGTGAGAAAAAATTGGAGAAAATTTGGAATTAAATCGTATTTACATGACAAGCAAATCCCATCCAAAGACAGTGTTAAATACCTAGGTATTAGTATGGATAAATTCTTATATTTTAATACTCATGTCAAAAATCAATTAGAGAAGGCTAGAAAAGCATTTTTTTGCTATAAATCACTGTTCTACTCTAGAAATATTCAAAAGGATGTGAAAATCTCGTTATATAAAACCTTGATTCGTCCCATTGTAACATACGGATGCGTCATTTGGTTTAATATCTCTCCTTCCTATATGGAAAAAATTAGAAAATTTGAGAGAAAATGCTTAAGAACATGTACCTCACTACACAGATCCTCACAAAGCAACTACCTAAAATTTGTTTGTAACAAAAAATTGTATAATGCTGCAAACATAAGTCGAATTGACAATTTTATTATTAAACTAATTAGAAATTATATATTAAAATGTACTGAATGTACAAATAACAACTTTATTTTAGCGCCATACTATACTAATGACCAATACATATTAAGTACTCTAATATCAGGTTATGTTCCTCCTGAAGCATTCATATATTTAGACAAAAATGGATTTATACAAAATTCTATTGGAATTCCAATCTTCTATCATATATATAGAAGAGCAAATGATAAAACATTTAACATAAATACAGTTCCTAATCAGGAATTTAGATTTGATACTGCTATTCCGAACTTAGACAGTAAGGAGCAGGATATGACAAGATATTGGTGGTACAACAACTAACCCTTTTTTCTTTTACTTTTATAACCATTTTTATAAAATAAAATATGAAAGTAATGTTTTTTAATATTTTTCATTACATACAACATACATAATCATTATTAAACATACATATGTACAGATATATGCATGATTATATTGTGATAAGAATAATTAAAAATAAGCTGATATGTAATCGTAAGTACGCTAGAGTGTTCGACTATGGACCAGGGTGTATTATTATAACTCTTCTTTTTTTTTATAATATTAAGCTATTTGTTTATTTTAGTTGAATATGTTATTGAATGGATAATAAATAAACGAAACACAAAAAAAAAAATATTTTTTAATGTAAAATAAAATAAAATGCAAAAATTGAACTTCTTTTTGTATAAAAATAATTTTTGCATAAAAATAAGGGCAATGAAATTCCTGCATATTGGATGAATATTCTGTGTCCATCTTTTTATAAAATCTTAAAATTTCAATGAAGCAATAAAAAGGCCACTGAGTCCATCATATCGCGATTATCGCGAAAATACAAGGAATGTAAAAAAACTCGCAAAATATTACAAAAGTGATGCAAACTCGCAATGACTTCCAATCATTGGGCAAATTGAAATCTTTAATATCATTTTAAACTCGATTAAACAAGAAAAAATAGAAAAAGTAGCCCACATTGCAAAAACCGTGAAATTCCGCAAAAACGTTGCAAGGTTTTGAAAAAGCCGTAAAATCTTCTAAAAAGACCTTAAAATGTAAGGAATGTTAATGTATGTATTTATATCACATTCTTTAAGTTTTTACCTCCATTTAGGATGTTTTAAGCCTTTTTCAAAATTTATCAACTTTTCTCGGTTTTTAGCTACTTTCATGATATAAATGATTCTTTGTCATCATTTTATTGTTTCATTGGGTGCGTTCAAAAGACGTAACTGTTGCGCAACCGTGTAGTGTTTGTCTTAGAAACGCAGAGTTGAGTAGTTCCGCTACACAAAACAGTTTAGTATTTGCTGCCATTTCATCAATCATAAATTTTTTTGCTACATTTAGTCAACATGTTGTGTTTAGCTCCACAGCCGATCAAGAGAGTTAGGCGCTTTTATATTATAATGCATGCCGTTTTGTTAGGTGGCGACTGCAAATTAATTAATTAAATTTTGCATTAAAAATGCTATAAAGTAACGAAAATAAAGAAATAAAATTAAAATACTAATTTAATTAAATAGACGTTTGTTTTTTATGGTGTCTATTTATATTAATTACATAATTAGTTCAATATAAGGTTCAAAGATTTCTTGAACACAGCGGCGGCTCAGCGTTGAAAAATAAATACTATCGGCACAGATTTATCATTTTATTGGAGTATTTTGTTCTGCAATTTTAATGTTGTGAATATTACATTTGTGGTGCAGATTTTAAATTAAAAGTGGAAAATTCCTGCCAAGAAAAACATCATTGCAAATTCTGTGTTGTCCATACTTTTTAGTATAATCCAAACTAATTAATTTAGAAAATTTAAATTATTACTTTAGCAGCATTTTTATTTATTTTCAATTGTTTACATTAATCAGCTTTTCGGTATCCAATTATTCATCAAGCCGTTTCCAAGACGTAACTGTTAGGCTCAACAGTTTCACAATAGTTGAGCTCAACAGCTATGTCTTATGAACGCGACCATTGTATTGTACTTTTTGAAGAAACGTAACTTTAAAAAGCAAAAAAAAAATGAACCAGCTGTTTACTATGTAGCTGTCGTTTTCAATATAATAAAGTAGCTGGCTACAGGCGGACATTTGTAATCATGTAGCCGTGTAGCCTGCAGTCGTGGATGTGTTTACAGCTTTAAGTGAACATAGAGAAAAAGAAAGCATGGAAATGCCGCAACTGCAGGGAAGGAAATAAATCACCAAACATTAACAAAGAAATTGTACTTGAAGGTCAACCACAAAATAAACAGCAGAGAGATGATGATGACGATGATGATGGTACACTCAATGCAAAAAAAAATAAAAAAGACTCACTATCATTAAACTCAGTAAATACAAATGTTTGTTCACTACAAAACGATGTAACAGAGCTGAAATCGGGCATGAAGAGTATTAAAGGGAGTATTGATCAACTAACTACAACTATCACTGCATCAAACAACCTATTAAGAGAAGACATGTCAAATGCTCTTACGAAACTTACAGAGACCATGGCAAACTTAGCAACTCAGATCAATGAACTGAAAGCACAAAATATAGAAAAAGATGTTTGTATAAAAAAATGGAAAACAAAGTCAGCATATTGAAACAACAATTATTAAATAAAAATATTGAAATAAAAAATGTACAAAACAAACAACTAAGTGCTAATGACGTTATAAAAACCCTTGCTGCCACTGTTAATGTCGATGTAAAAGAGTCTGACATAAGTAATGCGTATCAATTAAAGCAAAAAGACGACAAAATTATTGTTGAGTTCTGTTCCCTAAATAAAAAAAGAGAAGTAATGAAAAAAATCAGAAGAGTCAAAGAAGAGATTTTAAATAACCCAAATCAAGCAGATGATGATTTTATTTACATTAATGACCAACTCACGGCACATAATCGACATCTACTATGGTTAGCTAAAAATAAAGCTAAAGAAGCGGGTTGGAAATTTCTATGCTATCGCAATGGACATATTGTTGCCAAAAAATCTGAAAATTCTGCTACTATTTTAATACAAAATGCTTGTGACATTGATTTAATTGCATAAAAAACACATCAATTACCTTAGTCCAACACAATTATAACTATCTATGAGCTATATATTTCAAATAAATAAATAAATATGAATAATATAATCACCCAAAAATTAGACAATTTTAATGAAATTGGAAAAGCCTATCTAAGTTATCCCCTATCACTCATTTATTTAAACATTCGATCTATACGTACAAACTTTACACCCTTCCTAGCTTCTATTAATGATATTGTACAAAAATTAAAAATAATTATACTTGTTGAGACAAACATTAACGATGATGAAGCCCAATTCTACGAAATAAGAGGTTTTAATTCGACATTCGTAAATAGAAATGGCAAGGGAGGAGGAATTGCTATATATGTGAAGGAAAATTTAATATATGACAAAATACCAACGAACTACACGGCATTTGAATCAATTCACATAAAAATACAAACAACAAATGGTACCTTGTCTTTATTTGCAATCTACCGACCGCCTTCTCTTAATAAATACAAATTTATTGAAGAAATAGATGAACTGCTTAACACTGTAAGTAAACAACAAAATATTTTAATGGTGGGAGATATGAACATTGATCTCATTAAAAAGAACTTCATAACAAACCACTATATTGATACGCTATTGTCAAACGGATTGCAATGCCTAATTAAAGAGAGTACAAGAGAAGATCTAAATATGAACACGTGACTAGTATTGACCATCTCTTCGTCAGAAGTAGAAATATTATAACACAAGCGCATATGCATCAGTAATAAAAACCAATATTTCTGATCACTATACACTTGTTTGTTGTCTCTTAGAAAATGAATTATTACCAAATATTATAGAAGGTACACAAAACAAAAGAGTATGCAATCAAAAGGTAAATAATCAGATACGTACAACCCGATGGCACGAATTAGAAAATCTAACAGATGCAAATGATATGTTTAATGCAATATATAATAAATTTAAAAATATCTATAAAAACTCTGTAAACAACAACACAATTAAAAAGAACCAAATAACGAACCCTTGGATGACTGAATATTTAATAAAGTGCTGTGAAAATAGGGATAAACTTTATAAAAAATGGTATTTATGCCGAAACAATAAATCATACGAAACTGAATATAAAAAATACAGAAACATAGTAAACAAAAAACTAAACTATGCTAAAAATAATTATTATAAAAATAAATTCTTTGAAAATAGATGCAACATACGATTAACGTGGAAACTAATAAATGAAATTATTGGTAAGAAGTCAAATAATGTCGATGACATAATATTAAAGTATTTCAAAAACAATAATATAACGGACATATGCAACAACTTTGCTATAAACTTTAACGAAAATGTTAACCGAATCATACACAATTGTGAGATCAAAACAGTTGAGAGTTATGCACATGTACTACAGAACTCCATATATCTAGACAATACAGACGAAGTGGAAATTTTTAACATTCTTAATACACTTAATTTAAATAAAAGCGCTAGATTTGACGAAATAAGACCAAAAGACTTAAAAAACAATGCGAATGTAATGACCCCTATTATAACAAAACTTATAAATCTAATATTGGAAAGTGCAAAGATACCAGATATATTGAAAGTGTCAATAATACGACCAATTTATAAAAGCGGCACAAGATGCGAAACAAATAATTACAGACCAATTGCTATATTGCCAGTTATTGAAAAAATTATGGAAGAAATAGTGTGTAAAAGGCTTACAGAATTTATTATAAAAAACAAAATTATTAGCAAAAACCAATTCGGGTTTCAAAAGGGAAAAAATATCAACAAATTTTATAAATCAACAGTTATGCAAAAACCATCACTGTCTGACACTGTACATAGACTTTAGTAAAGCATTTGACACTCTTAGCCATACTAAACTGCTAAAAATGCTCGAAAAAAACGGTATTAGAGGGAATTGCTTAGAATGGTTTAGAAGCTACCTAACTTTAAGAACGTTCTATGTTAAAATTTCAAACAAATTTAGTAATGAAATAATAGTTAACTATGGTGTTCCACAAGGTTCAAAATTGGGGCCAATACTATATATCATTTACTCAAACGAATTAATGAACATTTTAGATAGGAGCAAAACTTTCGCATATGCGGATGATACTGCAATTGTTGTAGCTCACCAAAACATCAATAATGCTAAACTGATACTACAACACCAACTGGACATGGCAAATAGATGGTGCCACGATCACGGACTTGTGATAAACGCTACAAAGACAAAGGTCATGCATATAAAACCACCACATTTTCTATATACGGAGGTACGGTTAAAGTACCATGAAACGAAATGCCTACATAAAAACAAATTGAACGACCTTCACTGCAACATCAATGAATGTTCTACTATAATTGAACTAGTAAACACATACAAATATCTAGGAGTACACGTCGATCACAATTTTACATGGAATATATATATAGATGAAGTAAGAAAGAAATTGAGAAAAGCGGCTTATATGCTATACCAATTAAAAAATTGCTCTAGTAATGCCGTGCTGCGCCAAGCCTATTTTTCTCTTGTGGAGTCACATATACGACATGGAATAACCGCATGGGGAAACTCAAAGGGATGTAGAATGCTACAAGAGACCCAAAACAAACTTATTAAAATACTTAGAAAGTCGGGAACCACCAATCATCAAAGAAGTAACATAAACACCAGCACTAACAACTGTCAACGTAATAACACAAAAAACATTAACACCAACACTAGCACCAACAACAACAACAACATTAACAATAATACTAACAACACAAACAGTAATACCAACAACATAAACAGGAATAACAACAATATCAACAACAACACCAATAACACTAACCGAAACACCAACAGCAATGTCAATAACCCCAACAGCTACAACTATAACAGTAACAACACCAACAGGATTAACAGCAACACCAACAGTTACAATAACAACAGCAACAATAACAACGTCATTAATTACAGCAACAATAATAACGACGATCAAAATGCCAACAACAATAACGTAAATAACAATATAAACAACAATGATATATACAGCAACAATAACAACTCAAATAATACCAGCAATAATACACACAACAAACAATACCAGCAACAATAACACCACCAATAATACTAGCTACAACAACCATAATAACAACAACACCAACAATTCTAGCAACATTAACAATCCCAACAACAATACCAACAATATTAACAACAATACCCACAACAATCTCAACAACTATCAAGGCAACACCTCGAGAAATAACCCAGACATAACAACCAAGAAAAATAAATCCAAAACAACAAGCAAAAATATAGCTACTGAAGAACAATTATTGAACGTTAAAAGTATATACTACGCAACAATGGCAATGGAATTCTACAACCATAACAGATTTCTACAAAAGATAGGCCACAACTATAACACCAGAAGAAAAGCTGATGGGAGATACAACGTCCAGAAATTTAAAAACAATTATGGCAAAAGCACATTAAACGTTATGTTAGCGACAATTTTTAATGCCACAAGACATCATAAATACTACTAACACAAATAAAATTAAGAAATTAATCAAGAAAACATTCATGAACTTGCAATGACTATTAAACACTATTATTATTTAGATTATTTAGATTAACCTTATTACCTGCAGACAAGCCATTATGGCTTTGCAAGGTTTTATAGGCAAATGAATTGTAAACTAAAATAAATAAATAAAAATAAATAAATAAATAAAAAATAAAAAAATAAAGCAATGTCAATTAGGAGTTGCTAATGTAATCGAATGTCCTAATGGCCTTTCTTGGAATCCAAAGACCTACGTATGTGACTATCCCGATCAAATAAAAGATTGTGATATCGGCGCTCTCTTGGGTTTCAATTGTACCGCTGCAGTTGATGAATCAGAGGGCGTGTTTTCATTATATCCTGATCCCAATAACAAACAAAAATACATTATGTGTATTGGTGGGATCCCCAGACATCAATCCTGTAGTGTGAACAAAGTTTTTAACGAAGTATCGAAGCAACGTGAAGACATTGACTGCGAATATTGAGCAACTTAATGTTGAAATTTAAAATGCTTATTTGGCTGCTGCTAAAATTAAAATTTATCTTTAGTTTGTTAACAAATAATTTGGCTCCAAAAAAATATTCAGTTTATTAAAAACAAAGTTCACTGAAAATATTTAAAAACGTTCTTTAAGCAAATAAAATTGTGCATAAAAAATAAGCTTGCTGTTTTATAAGGACTCGTTAAGCAACAAAGTTAAGAAAAATTTTTTTTAACTTTCAGTTACTGTACGAGTACGTCGATCTTTTGCATAAAAAGAAGGGCAGTAAAAATATTCGGTTTTCTTTTCTACCATTGTTAAGTTTAATAAAACCGAAGGAACGGATGTTCAAGTGTGTGAACAGCTTTTTATTATTTCAAGTAAAATGACATTTTTAACTCCTCTTTTAATAATTTTTTTTTACTTCTTCAAAAATTTTTCTGTGAAGTAAAAATTAGAGATGTGATCGTTAGTGTCTTTTCACTCATGATCATGCTCACGTGAGCCGAAAAAACTATAATATAGTTAAAAAAACCCTATTATTGTTACGGTTCCGTTCTGCTAGTCTAATGACTAGATTGCTCCAATAATACTTTCTTAATAAAAATAATTTTAATTAATAAAAAAAATAAAGAAATTAATAAAGTCAGATTTGACCTTGAGCCAAACAATTCCGTTCAACATAAACCTAAAACAGTACAGGTAATTACGTACAAACATTAATTGAAAGATTATATGTAAAAATTACAATATGGCATGCACACGCAAGTTACATCCTTATTATTATTAATATTATTATAAGAACATATGCTTCCCTATTATAATTAGTCATAAGTAGATAAGATCAATAAACATTTTTAAACTAACAACAACCCTAAATAAATAATAAAACAAGATTACCGTAGAAACTAAGAATAGAATATATACATAAGCACATAAAACTATCTAAACATAAGTAGTTAAACAAACACATTAAGTATTACTTACCAAATGATAAGTAATGTTAACAAAGAATAGACTCAGAAATATTTATTAAGAGATATAACGTTTATGTAAACAAACACAAGAAACAATTTGAAGATTATTTGTTATAAATAGACGCTAAGTTGTATTTTTAAGTCAGTCTTATGATTCAATTCATAATAAAAATAAGTAAACCATACTGTGTTGTGTTTTACTTATAACTGGCGCAGTCGGTTTTCGAACATAAAATAAAATTCTAAAGAATTTTTATTAAATTAATTAAACAATTAATTTAAAATTAATAATTGTTTTACTGGCGCAGACGGTTTTCGAATTTAAAAATAAAATTCTAAAGAACTATTATTAAATTATTTAAATAATTATTTTAAAACAAAAATAATAATAATAATAATAAAATACAATCCAAACATTGTGAAAATAAAGAAAAGAAATGATGAGTCAAAAGCAGGAAAACTTTATTGACGAACTGCAAAGGAAAGTATTGCAGTTAGAAGGAGCATTACGACTACAGGAGGAACAACTAGATCAGAAAAGGGCCCAATTACAGGCACAAGTGCAACAACAAATGCAACAGCAGCAAGTACAACAACAATTTCAACAACCTATTCAGAATGATGCGTTTGCATTTAATATGACGCCCAAAGACATCATAGAACAATTCTGACGTCTAAAACCCCTCGATGAAACGCATAACCCAAGAGCATTTATACATGCCGTTGAGGAAAACCTTACTCTTTGTGGAAATAATGAAATCCTGACTCAATTTTGCACCAGAATCATAGTAAATGAAAAAATTTTAGGAAATGCTGGTAGAAGGGTGAGAGAGCTGGAAAATAAAGCTTCCTGGGAGGAAATAAAAGCCAGAATGCTGCAGGAATTCAGACCGAGGAAAACGTATGCGGAAATTTTCAACTTCTGCCGTATAGTAAAAGTAAGCAATTTGAATCAATTATTTAGTATATTTGAAAAATCAAAATATGAAATAAATGACATATATTTAGTAGACCAATTTAAACCTAGTATATACAAACCAGAAAACGTCGATAGGGATTTAGTAGACATTTTGTTAGAAAAAATAGATGGACCTATTCGAGCACATGTAGGAGAACATGAAACCTTGATTGAAATAATTATGAAATACACAAAACTTAAATTATTAGACGACACAAGAGCCATTGCATTTAACCATAGAAGTATACAAAATATGATAGAAAACAAAATTACAATTTCCACAAACCAACGCCAAATAATAATTTTCAATACCCTAATAACCAGAAAATATCTGAGCCTAACATTAGCCTTCAGTATAGACCAAATTGTAGTTCGATGACAAGCAATTTTCGGCAGCAAAACCTAAATACTATGCAAGACATGAATTTTAATAGAAATTCTGTTCAACAGTCTAATTACAACCGTTTTCTAAAACAACTAAAATCTAACCAAACTAGAAATTCTAATCAAAGTAGACAACAACGTGAAACAAGTACTTTTAATAATTATGTACCAGAGCCAATGGACATTGGTAACTTAAGAGAATAGGAAGATGTAAATTTTTCTAAACAGCCTCCTTCATAAAATTACCCATAGTAGTTGTAACAATTGGTGATTACAAAATTAAATGTCTCATAGATACTGGTTCGGAAACAAGTATAATTAAGCCAAATGTCTTGGGGAATTCATTTCCTATTCAGAACATTGATTTACCGCAATTGTACAGAACTATAAACGGAATAAATCAAGTCACACAAAAAATTGTTACACCCATACCAACAGAATTCAATATTACAGGAACTTTATCCTAGAAAGTCATAAATTTTAGTAGTAAGAATTACTCAGCCACAATTGGTCAGAACTTTCTCATTGCTCTTAAAGCTAAGATTGATGTAGAGAATAAATTCATTAATATTTTAGGTAACAATATACCGTTTATAAATTATAACCCATACAATAGTTGGGAAATTTGCTCACTTGAATACAGTAATATCCAAAAATAAATTTAGAACATTTGAATTCGGAAGAAAATCACATAATTAGTAAATTATTACGAAATATTAAAGAATTATTTTATAAAGAAGGGGATAAACTCTCCACAACATCTGTAGTAAAACATGAAATAAGAACTACAACAGACCGACCGTTATATTCAACAATCTACAGATACCCACAAATACATGAGATAGAAATCCAAAAACAAATAAAAGAAATGTTAGACCAAAATATAATTAGGGAAAGCAACTCGCCTTATAATAGTCCTTTACCGAAGAAGATCGACAATTCGGGAGTTCAAAAGTGGCGAATTGTCATAGATTATAGAAGATTAAACGAAAACACGATAAGTGATAAATTCCCAATTCCGAATATAGATGGGATTCTTGACAAACTGGGTAAAGCTCAGTATTTTTCTACTATTGACCTTGCAAAAGGTTTTCATCAAATTTTGATGAATGAAAATGACATGGAAAAAACATCATTTTCAACACCTTTCGGACATTATGAATTTGTAAGAATGCCATTTGGACTTAAAAATGCTCCATCGACTTTCCAACGTCTTATGAATCATGTGCTCCGTTATCATATAAACAGAATTTGCGTAGTATATTTGGACGATACTCTTATATTTAGCACATCCTTAGATGAACATATAGCAAATATAAGGAAAATATTTCAAACGCTTAAAGAAGCAGGTCTCAAGATTCAAATAGATAAATGTAATTTTAAAAAAAAAGAAACTGAGTTTTTTTTTTTTTTTTATCTTGGACCAGCACTCAGGGGATGACCCCTACACATGCAATGCATTGTGCTGGAACTAGTGGAAAGGGATAGTAGGTGAAGCTTCATTCGTTCTTTACAACTCTGCTTTTTTTTTTTTTGCACGTTTATTCGTAGAGCAGTGTTGCAGCGCCTCTGGTGGCGAGGAGGACATTACGAGGTTTGAAGCTGTGTTTAGTTTAGTAGCCACTTCTTTTTATTAATTTTGTTTTACTTCGCCGTTGATTGTGCTACTCAGTACCAACGAAGGAGGGCGCTCTGATGTTACATTGGGATTAGTATCAGCTGAAGTTGGTACTGTTCAGTGACCAGTGGCCATGCCTTCGCCACTGAAATCTTCCGCCAACAACTGACACAAAGGCACACCAATGCACATCAGAGAAATGCGTGGTGTTTTTATTTCATGACTCTGTCTGACACTGGGTTTGAACCCAGGTCCTTCGGTTTGTAGTCAACGTGCTTACTACCTGAGCCAACGCCACAACTGAGTTTTTGGGTCATATCCTTACACCCGAAGGTGTCAGGCCGAACCCAAAGAAAATTGAGGTAATTTAAAAATTAAACCTCCCGACAACGCAAAAGCAAATTAAATCCTCCTTAGGAGTAACAGGTTTCTATAGAAAATTTATAAAAGACTATTCTAAAATAGCTTATCCTATGGTAAAATACTTAAAAAAAAATTTAAAACATAACACAAGAGATCCAAACTACATTGTGGCTTTTGAAAAATTAAAGGATATTATAACAAACCCACCTATTCTAAGGTATCCTAACTTTAATAAACGCTTTAAACTTATAACTGATGCTAGCAATTTCTCAATTGGCGCAGTTCTAATACAGGAAGGTCATTCAATTTCATTCGCGTCACGAACATTAAATAACCATGATCAAATTATTCCACTATTGAAAAAGAACTATTGGCATTAGTTTGGGGAGTAAATTATTATAGACCTTATGTCTTTGGAAGGGAATTTGATTTACAAACAGATCATCAGCCATTGAAGTGGTTGCAGGTAAAAAATTCAAGCAAGGATATTAGTCCAAGATTGCAACGATGGTTAGTACAATTGGGAGAATATGATGCCAAAATCGATTATATTTCAGGTAAAGAAAATAAAATAGCCGACTTTCTTAGCCGAATTAATTGTGAGAAACATGAAATAAACACATTTGATTCCGAAAATTTGGGAATCACACTAAACGAAATGTTTAGGATCAAGAACATAAATGCAGGAGAACATCAAGAGCAATCACAAGCCTCTCTGGCGGTTCATACTGACCACTCTGAAGAAGAAAATTTAACTGTACACTCACAAGCAGAAAATTATAATGATCATATTCCAATCCTTGATACAATTGTAAATCGCTTTAAGTACCAAATTATTTTAAAGGAAACTAAGGAAATCGAAATGACATTTATTTGTAATAAGAAGAAAATTTTTATTGATAAAGGTGACCTTGAGTCTGATAGTGTTATCAATATAGTCCGAAGACATATTGATAAAGGAAAAGTCGCAATATTTTCTGAACTCGATGATCACCATTTCCACAAATTGCAACGAATTTTAGTGGAAATGAGTATTGAAAAAATATCTTTTGTGAAATATACCTATTTTGCGAGGGATATTGAAGACGAAAATGAGCTAAAGAAACAGATATCGTTTTTTCATAAAAATGAAGTGGGTCATGCAGGAATTATTCCGACTTATGAAGGAATGAAGCATTAAATCTATCACCCACAACTTAAAATAAAGATACATGAAATTGTAAATAATTGCGATATATGCTCCGGAGGAAAGTATGACCGCAATCCAATCAAACCAAAGTTTCATTTCACAGAAACGCCAACTTCGGTTAACGAAATTGTTCACATTGATACATACGTAAATAGCAAACACTCATTTGTAATTTTTATTGACAAATTTTCGAAACATGTTGTAGGTTTTCATTTGCCAGATAGAAACAATCAAACGATTATAGGCAAAATAAATGAGTTCTTGGCAATAAAAGGACCAGTTAAAAAATTTATTTTTGATAATGAATTTAACTCAAAGAACGTAATGGATTTTTTGACACAAGAAAGAATCGAATTTCATGCCACTAAACCAAATAGTCATACCGGAAATTCTGATATTGAACGTCTAAATAATACTTTGACTGAAAAAATTAGAACACTTAACCTGGAAGAAAAATTGCCAATTACTACTCAGATGACAAAAGCCATAAAATTTTACAACAACATAGTGCACAGCACTATAAATTGTACTCCATTTGACGTTTTAAATGGTTCTATAGATCACGAACTAATCAAAAGTAGATTGAAAAATAAAAAGCACTATACTATTCAAAAGCTTAATCGCAATAGGGAATCTTACATTGAGGAAAGGAAGAGAGGATTCATAAAAAATTATAAAAACGTAAGGCACAAGGAAGAACCAAAATTTATTAAACGCAATTTAGAAAATGTTCACTTAACAAATATAAAAAGACCGTCTAAATTTACAGATATGGACGATCATAATGGCGATTATGATACTAACATCTGAGGAAATAGATAAATTTCAAATAGATTTTTTTAATTTAAAATTTATGAAAATTGAAATTTTAAATTACAAAGATGGAATACTAATTTTTGTAATAAAAATTCCAATTAATTGTATTGAAACTGATTTGAAAATAATATTAGCCCTTCCCAACAAAAATTATATGGAAATTAATGAACCAAACGGTTATGTCATTAAAATTGGAAATAATGTTTTACAGTATGAGGAAAATGTCTATTTCAAAAATCTTAAAAAAAGTAAGCACTGTACTCTGTCAAATAATTGTAATTTTAAGTTTAATAATAAAACTGAAATTGAGGCATTTGAAGACGATATGATTTTAGTAAAAAATGCTAACAATTTAGAAATTATACAGGACTGTGACAGTAGAAGACTTATAATTAAAAAAAATTACCTTCTTATGTTCTATAATTGTAAAATTAACATCAATAACCAAACCTTCCAAATCAGAAAACAATTGTTCAAGATAAATATTTTTATCCTAGTAATGACTTACCGAAATCAGACACTGTACCAACACTTTTTAAGCCAATCGAATTAAAAAATTTTGAAAACATTAGGGATGTAGAAGAACTTAAATTCCATAAAAATATTTCATATGGAGTAAACGTAACGCTTTGAATTGCCATAATTGTTATTGTAATTGTAATTATAAAAATTAATAAAAAAAAATGTTACTGTTATCAATAAAATGAGAATAAAAAGCGGACACGAAATAGAAGACTTAGAGTTAGCAAGTATAAAAAAGAAATATGGAATAGAATAAGTAAGAAAATAATATATTTATATGGTTTTTGGAAATCTGAGTTTATTAAATGTATGTCATAAATTCAATATAAATAAAATTAAAGAAAAATGTATATGTGTTTAAATATAATAAAACTTACTGAAAATATATGAAAAGGAAAATTCGGGAGAATTTTTGTCAAGGGATGGAGGAGTTACATCCTTATTATTATTAATATTATTATAAGAACATATGCTTCCCTATTATAATTAGTCATAAGTAGATAAGACCAATAAACATTTTTAAACTAATAACAACCCTAAATAAATAATAAAACAAGATTACCGTAGAAACTAAGAATAGAATATATACAGAAGCACATAAAACTATCTAAACATAAGTAGTTAAACAAACACATTAAGTATTACTTACCAAATGATAAGTAATGTTAACAAAGAATAGACTCAGAAATATTCATTAAGAGAGATAACGTTTATGTAAACAAACACAAGAAACAATTTGAAAATTAAATAGACGCTAAGTTGTATTTTTAAGTCAGTCTTAAGATTCAATTCATAATAAAAATAAGTAAACCATACTGTGTTATTAATTGTTTCTTTAATCCAAAGTGATTATTATTTTTGGCTAAAGTTCGTAACATTTTTAGTCAGAAAGAATTGGACATGAGATAACAAAGCAACAAGGGAAAATTTTAACACCAATTAATTTCAACTTACACGGCAGAACAGAAACAACGTTGTTTTTCGGGAGCCGCTACACTCCCATCATCAGTGTTCATGTGTGTTTCCATGTATCCGCCACTGTTTAGGTGGCTCGGTTGAATGTGATTTCAAATTTGTATTTATACAAATAATGTCTAGAAAAAGGATACAAGAGTTATTTGTATTATTATTTGTTTTTACAGTAAACACTGTTTTACCACTATCAATATTCAAATTTTACCATCACTAATTAACGTTAAATTAACCCATTGTTACATGTTGGTTTTATCTCATGTACCATTTTTCTTTCTAATTTTTGTTTTTACTTAAGACAAACTTTTTTGGTTTGATTAATACTTAAGTGTTATTGCTTTTTTGTTTTTTTTTTTGTCAACTAGCTGAGTTTTTTTGATTTATTTGATCAATTTTAACTAGTTATGTGACAGTAAACATTACAAGGCTCATGCCAGTAGCTAATTTTTATTTAATGTGATTATTTTCGAACAATTTTGTTGTTAATGGTTTCTTTAATCCAAAGTGATTATTATTTTTGGCTAAAGTTCGTAACATTTTTAGTCAGAAAGAATTGGACATGAGATAACAAAGCAACAAGGGAAAATTTTAACACCAATTAATTTCAACTTACACGGCAGAACAGAAACAACGTTGTTTTTCGGGAGCCGATACACTCCCATCATCAGTGTTCATGTGTGTTTCCATGTATCCGCCACTGTTTAGGTGGCTCGGTTGAATGTGATTTCAAATTTGTATTTATACAAATAATGTCTAGAAAAAGGATACAAGAGTTATTTGTATTATTATTTGTTTTTACAGTAAACACTGTTTTACCACTATCAATATTCAAATTTTACCATCACTAATTAACGTTAAATTAACCCATTGTTACATGTTGGTTTTATCTCATGTACCATTTTTCTTTCTAATTTTTGTTTTTACTTAAGACAAACTTTTTTGGTTTGATTAATACTTAAGTGTTATTGCTTTTTTGTTTTTTTTTTTGTCAACTAGCTGAGTTTTTTTGATTTATTTGATCAATTTTAACTAGTTATGTGACAGTAAACATTGCAAGGCTCATGCCAGTAGCTAATTTTTATTAATTTAGAGTAGCAATATCTTATTGTAGGTTTATAGAAGGTACCAACCTACAATAAACCTAATTTAACATTTCAATAAAAAAGTTAAACAAATGAAAAAAAACCTTTTGAAATAAAAACAAAGAGCAATGATATTTCGAAAGTTTTAATCATGACATAAATTTAAAACTAAACATTGTTGAGAAATGCCCACAATTATTTGTTTGCAAAATCTACAATTTTGCAAAATTTATTCCTGCGAAATCTAAATCGAGTGATATGCAGAACACCAAACAGCCGCTTGCTAAGTTTTAAGAATATCACTTTATTCAATTAAAAAACTTTTGTTTGTTGAGGGTTTTTAGCTAGTCTATATACATGCATTTCATTGGTGCTAAAGCCAAATCATCAGTAGACCTTAAACCTAATTTTTTAATGTTTCAACCCTCTCTACTTATACAAAAACTTTTAAAAACTCAATGAGAATTATAAAAATTACAATAGTATAAGCATAGTATGCTTTGAAACTTATTCAAAAATCCCAACAAACAAATTATTATATTCGATATGAATCTATTTTATTTTCTTTACAACCTTTATACAATTAGACGCCCTTTGGGTGACAATGAAAGTATTTAATAAGGCAAAACGGAAAATAAAATCTTAACTAGGTAATTATTAAATTTATATTAATCGAGATTGCCACGATATCCTTTTTTAAAGATTTAAAGGTTGTAAAGAAAATAAAATAGATTCATATCGAATATAATAATTTGTTTGTTAGAATTTTTGAATAAGTTTCAAAGCTTATTTTTATGCTTTTGTAATTTTTAAAATTCTCATTGGTTTTTTAAAAAGTTTTTGTATAAGATAAGAGGTTTGAAATATTTCAAAAATATAGTTTAAGGTCTACTGATGATTTGGCATTAGCACCAATGAAATGCATGTATATAGACTAGCTAAAAAAACCCTCAACAAACAAAAGTTTTTGAAAATCTTTGGAAGAAGATATTGAGGCAATCTCGATTAATAAATTTAAAAAAATACTTAATATTTTTTAAAATATTTATACATTTTTAAATGTCAATAATGTCTTCTTGCAGTTAAGAAGCAAAGTAGAGACTTTTGAGCTGCTGTTCACTATTTAAATTTATCTAATATTCGCCCAACAAAATAATTATTTAAAAATGTCTAATCGTCCATAGCTGACGAACAATCAATCACGCAAATTTATTTTTTCAGTAATTTTTTGACGTTTGCTCATTTTGCTGTTTGAACGATTTTAAGTTTAAATTTTAAGATTAGTGTCAATTGCAGATTAATTTTTTATTACTGACAACTATTATAAAAATAAATTTTGGTTCTATTTGAAAATCATTCTTAAAACTTAAAAACATATCACAAAATAATAAACATAGTTCCGAAAGCCTTGTTATTTTATGACATTTTTGTTTAAAGCACAACATAAATTTTTTTAAACTATTGTAAAATATTAAGACATTATGATAATATTACTCCGTTTGAATCCCCCATTTGTTTTAATTAGACAAAAGTAATTGCATATAAAATAAAAAAAGTACGTATTTGCGATAAAGAAATTAAATAAATAAGCATTTTTCGTTTGTTTTTTGATATCATACTTTATTATATTATTAAAATAGACTGCACAAAATACACAAATGTGCTCGTGCAGTTCCTAAGAGCTGCCCCTTTGTCGTAAAAACCCCTTTAGAGAAAGCTTCTATTATACATTAAGGGATTAATTTTTTATCGTCCAACGCAGAGAAATTAAGTATAAATTATTACTTTGCATCGTGTTTCAGAAAATAAACTTTTGGAATTTTTGAAATTGAGCATTTGCCCACTTATATTTATGATTATAAAAAATTGTTTGTCAATATGACTAGATTTTAACAAAACACTATGTGTCTAAAAGCCGACATTGCGGCAAAAATGATTTCCAAATGAGCTACCATCATAAAACTTGTCGTAGGGACCCCTGTTGCTGAAGTAAGTATTTTAAAAAGGGTGCCAATACCCCTCAGTCTCTTTTCGGTTGCAATTTGCTATCGTTGTAAAACTTGTGTCAGAAACCTTGATGCGTTTCGTCATCTTATCAATAAGATCTCACGAAAATAGTGTTTTAAAAAATAAAACAAAAATAAGTACAGCAAATAAAGTTCAAAGTATATTTGATATTTAGTTTCTACAGAACGGTGAAATATGACTTAAAACACTTTTTTCATATTGCCACAGAATATTTTTCATGAAAAACAATTATATGAAGAATATTATACGCCATAACACATACAACCGATACAAAAACAGTTACTACACCCTTGTGAATCCCTTTAATATAATTAAAACAAAATTTTGAATTGCTTTATTTGTCCTATTTTTGTTTTTTTTATTATATTAGAAGTGCAATAATAATTTGTTGTTATATTTTTTTTGGTTCATTGTTAAATCTGTGAATATATAAGAAAAAAATTGCACTTTAGAAACAGTCGATAAATTAACTTTGTTGAAAGTGTTAAAAAATAATTTTTTAAACATGCAAATTTTCGTTTTCCTTTTGACCATCCTTGCTCTCTACACTCTCTACGAGTTGCGATGAGTTCAATAGATTTTGGAAGCGCTTAAATAATTCCTTTATTTCAGCGAATTTTCATAAATTTTACTCAATTTTGATTACAAATTAATTGAAATTAGCAACAATATATGTCATTTATCTATCTAAAAATAATATAAATACAAAAATGTAAAATAAATATTTAAATAAAATGTTCACGTAGAACATATGGCGTTATATTATATATTGCTTACAGTTTATTGTATTAAAATTTATTTGTAGTGTTATTATTAAATAAAATTTAAAAATACAAATAAAGCGAAGTAATATATACTACTATTTACTATTCTCATTGTCTACAAAAGGATAAAATTCTTATTGGGATACTTGGTAAAGGCAACTGCAAATAAAAATTCCCAAAATTTTTCATACAAATTAAAAACATTTACAAAAAATAAAGTGGATTTATTTGCATGTACGAGGACGCATTGATTGATAGTGAAGCAAACTAAGTAGGAAAAAAACATTTTTTTTTCAAAAACCATTTATTTCTCAACATAGTCTCCTTTTAGATCAATGCACTTAGTAAGACGATATTCCAAGTTTTTTATACCATCTGAATAATACGATTTTGGGAACCCCTCAAAATACGCGTTAGTTTCGGACTATAAAGGTGGATGATCAACCAATTCGAAATGTATTTCACGTGACTTTAGCTGCGTATCTAATGCTGTGTGAACCTGTGCGTTGTCTTGAAGAAAGAGAATTTTTTCTTCTTTAAATGTGGTCGTTTTTTCTTGATTGCATCAATCAATTGATCCAATAATGCACGATAATACTTTCCTGTGATTGAGGATCCTTTTTCAAGATAATCGATGAGCAATATTCCGTGTGCATCCCAAAATACAGTGCCCATAACCTTGGCAGCCGATTTCACTGTCTTCGCCTTCTTCGGATCACTTTCACCAGCTTACACCGATTGTTTCGATTGATTTTTGGTTTCAGGTGGGCAGTGGTCGACCCACGTTTCATCAACAGTTATTAATCGACGAAAAAAATATACAGGATTACACTTTATCATGTCCAAACACCGCTGTGAAGTGGTCTGTCGAACTCGTTTTTGTTCGACATTGAGCAAACGCGGCACCCATCTTGCCGATAGCTTTTTCATATGCAAATGTTCATGCAAAATGTTGAACATATGTTCATATGATATGTTTACCATTTCAACAATCTCACGTAACTTGAGTCGGCGATCATTCATAACGATATCAAGGATGTTCTTGATATTTTCTTCAGTAACCACCTCTTTTGGCCTTCCTGTTGATGGTATTGTTGCTTGTTCGGCCGGGTTTAAATTTAGCAATCCAATATTTTACCATGTGATCTGTTGGAGCAGACTCACCGTGTTGTTTATCGAGCTTTCTTTTGTCTCTTTCGCCGTTTTCCCTTTCAAATAATAGTGTTTAATCACTGCACGAAATTCACTTTTTTCCATTTTTCAGGAAACACAAAAGTTGCTTACTTCAAACGACTACAACAAATAAACTAATCGATGAATTTGGGTGAAATTTTAATTGTGCTGCCATTTAGCGCTAGGTAGCTTCAATATCAATCCGCCCTCGTATATCTGATTTGTATTGAATAGTAAGTTTTCTAAGCTTCAAAATGTGTATATTTTATATCCATGCATACATATTTCCGTAAAAGAGTTTGGACTTATTAAATCTACAATTTGTTCCTTCATTTTTATTTTTGTATATTGATTTTAATTATAGCCATCGCTGGAGCTTCTTGTCCCCAAGCTAATGGCACTTTCCCTGTTTCGGGATCATGCGATAAATACATTGAATGTCGCAATGATGTGGCTGTGGAGAAATTATGCCCTGATGGTTTATTGTTTAATGAAGAAGCAACGGGCTATCCTTGTGTCTATCCCAACGAACTGGAATGTCCTCTGGGTCCGGATGGTTTACAAACACCACAACCAACCGCTGACTGTCCTCATCAATTTGGTTACTTTCGTGTGGGTGATGCGAAGCATTGTGGTAAATACAAGCAATGTGTATCAGGTTATGCTTCTATATTCGATTGTCCAGATGATTTGGCCTGGAATTCCGTTACTTATTTATGTGATTGGCCAGATCAAGAGGAAGAGTGTGATGCTGCGGGTTTCTTGGGTTTTAATTGTCCCGCTGTGGAAGGTGAACCAGAGGGCGAATTATTATTATATCCTGATCCCGATAACAACCAAAAATACTATATGTGTATTGATGGGCGTCCCAGACGTCTTTCCTGTGGTGAAAGCGAAATATTTAACGGAGTATTGAAGCAATGTGAAGACATTAACTGTAGATGTTAAGTAATTTCGTGTTGAAATATAAAATGCCCATTTTGCTGCCGCTAAAATTATAATTTATCTTTATTTTGTTAACAAATAATTTGGTTCCAAAAAATATTTAGTTTATTAAAAACAAAGATCACTGAAAATATTTAAAAACGTTTTTTAAGCAAATAAAATTGTGCATACAAAATAAGCTTGCTTTTTTATAAGGACTCGTTAAGCAACGTAGTTAAGGAACATTTTTAACTTTCAGTTGCTGTACGAGTACGTCGAACGAATCCTTTGCATAAAAAAGAAGGGCACTAAAAATATTCGGTTTTCTTTTCTACCATTGTTAAGTTTAATAAAACTGGAGGAACGGATATTCAAGTTTGTGAATAGCTTTTTATTATTTCAAGTAAATCTGATCTGTTCTGCTATTTCGATGAATAAATTGTTCCAATTGATTGAAATTAAATTAATCAAAAAAATTTCTTAAATTGATAAAGAAACGGGTAAAGCCAGATTTGAACTTGAGCCAAAAAATTCCTTTCAACATAAAACAAAACAGTTACTAATTACGTAAAAACCTTAGTTATGAAAAATGGCAGCACCCGTCATACTCCATGTTTACGTTATCACAGTTGGTTGAATTACTAAGAAATTCAACTACAAAAGACAAAAAAGTAAACATACATAAATGGAAGATTGATCTCAGCAGCCAATGGCGCTTTAAAAAGCCAGAGAGTTATAATATATGAAATAATTAATCATCAGAGATGGGAATTTCGTACTAACCGAAATGCGATCTTAATTGTAGAAATGAATGGAAACAATTTTTGTATTCTAATTTGTTAAATAATACGGTTATTTAGTTGATATTACAAATCACTAGTATCCACTGTCAAAAATGGTAAAATCGAACAAAGAAGGCTGATTAGATGGTCTAACGACTTCGAAATCAGTACTGATCCGCTCTGCTAGATGATGAACAATAAATTGTTGCAAATAGTACTCTATGAATAAAAATAATGAATTTATCTAAAAATTCCTTAAATTAAAAGAATCTAATTTATCTCGAGCTATAGGTCAATTTTTAAAAAAAAACCTTTATAAAATTTTATTAGATAACCGATATTTCGCCACATCCTTGTGTGGCTTCTTTTTTTTAATTGATAATAGATATTTTCAATACAAAAATATAACATACTTACAACAGAAAGGACTTCCTATGGGTTCTCCAGCTTTAACAATTGTTGCTGATGTTGCAATGGATAAATTACTTGATGTATGTATTGGGGAATTGGCCGTTAAGCCAAAAGTTTTGACAAACTATGTTGATGACTTATTTTGCATTATTTAAGAGAGTTAAATAGGGATTCTATTTTCAAAATTAAATTCATTTCATTCTGACATTAAATTTACAATTGAGAAGGAATGTGATTTTAAACTTCCATACTTAGATACGTTAGTAATAAGAAGAAATAATAGTTTATTTATAGATTGGTACCAAAAACCAACTTCTTCTGGTAGAATAATGAATTATTTTTCTAAACATCCAAAGAGAGTTATTATTAATACTGCTAAAAACCTTATTGAAAGAGTATTATCAGTAAGTAATATTGATTTTCATAAGAAAAATGTAAGGATAATTAAAAATATTTTGAATGAGAATAGTTTTCCTAAACACTTGCTTTGTAAATTAATAAGACAATATAGATATATAAAAAGAAGTTCAGATGTTTCTTCTGAACCAAAAATTTATAAATCTTTAACATATGTATCTGAAATGTCGGAACGGTTAGAAAAATCTAGGATTTATAATAATGAAAAATATAGAATTGCACATAGGATGCAACAGACAATTAGCAAATTATTTAGTAAGACAAAAGATAGAATAGAGACATTAGAGAGGTCTAATTTAGTTTCCCAGATACCATGTGGTGGCAATGATAGGGAAAATTGTAGGTACAACTAAGAATAAACTAAAAACTAGATTAGCTGGTCATAGATCAGATCAAAAATAAATAAATAACAATTCTTCACAAAAGACAGCATTAGTATCACATTGTGTTAATTTTAATCACAATCCTGATTTTAGTAATGTAGCAGTTTTAAATACGGAAAATAACTACAAACGCCGGTATATGTTAGAGATGCTACAAATTATTAATGTTCCAATGGGAAATAGAATTAATTTTAAAGCAGATACAGCTAGTGTTGCTCATGCATATACATATGTAGATATTTATTACATAAGAACGGAAACGGAAATTGAATATTTGGTTATTATAATATTCTAGTTTTGTGTACATACGTATTTATTAGGTTGTTCATTTTTTGATATTTTAATTTTGACAATATTTTATATTTTTTGTTTTTTGATTATTGTAAATTTTTTTTATTTAAAAAATATTTATATTTCCCTGAAGAAGCAACACAAGGATGTGGCGAAATATCGGTTATCTAATAAAATTTTATAAACGTTTTTTATAAAATTAGATTCATTTAAAAAACAAAAGGTCGAAAAAATATATAAGAATAATTTCTTAAATTATTTGAACTGAAGCCAAACAATTCCTTTTCAATATTTTGAATTTTTTGTAACAAAATGTATGTATTTTGGTATAGTTGGCAGCGTAATATTTTATATTAAATACACGCACATACATAATAATATTAAAATAATTAAAATTATAAAAAATAACGCCTAAAAAAGTTGTAGGACACAGAAAAACAAAACAAAAATAATAATAAAAAATTAAATAGAAAAGAGCAGCAAAAGTGTAAACATGAAGTGTACAATGGGAATATGCAAACAAAGCAACAGCAAAAAACAAGTGAGAAATTGTGCAACACAAAGCAAGCTGTTGGTACTATTTTACAAGCGAGTAAAACTCGTAAATGTGAATAAAGAGAAACTTGTTGCTTTACATTTCAAACAAGAAGATTTTGAAGAGAAAATGATAAATTGTAAGTGATTATTCAAGCCTTAGGTCAGTTTATATAAAAAAAAACGTATATTATTATTATTTTTTTATCGATATTTCGCCAATATCGGTGATTGGCTTCTACAGAAATAAATTTTTTTTTCATTTTGATTTACATTATTTAAAAATTTTTACATTTGAAAAAAACAAATATTGTCAAAATAAGAAATGAAAAACTTAAAAAAAACAAACAAACAAAAAACGGATATAGTATTTCCTATTTCCTGTTTCCGTTTTTATATAATAAATATCTATAACTCTGTGCAACATCTGCCGTATCTGCCCTAAAATTCATCCTCTGATCTATCGGAACATTTATAATCCGTAACATTTCTAGCATATATGTATCTACGCTTATAATTAGTTTCTGTATTTAAAATTGAAATATTATTAAAGTTTGGATAATGATCTGAATTGAAGCAATGAGAAGATAACGCTGTCTTTTGTGAATTAATACTCCTATATCTCTTACTTCATAAAAGACAGCGTTATCTTCTCATTGCTTCAATTCAGATCATTATACAAACTTTAATAATATTTCATTATATTATCATATAATACTATTTAATCAATGAAAATAATAACCCCCTTATTTATAATACTTACCAAAAGTGTATAATAGGTTTATGAAATAAATGTATGTAAAACTTTTTCATAAACCTTTAATAAACACTTGATAATTTATAACGAATAAGGCCATAAAAGTTTAATAGTAAATAGAACAAGATAGCTATTGATTTAATATTTGTAACGTTACCACGCATAATTTTATGTAATGCTTAAAACATTAAATTTTGTATTAATATACCAAAAGAATATTATAGGTTTTGCTGTCGTTTTAGGCTTCCTACTTTTTGTACCTGAATGAAGTTAAAAACAAATATGTACATACGAGTAGATAGTTACTATTTTGTTTTAATAAATATTGGATTTTTTCTAATATATTAGCGCGTTTGGGAATAGCGCCTTTTGTTTATGAATATCTGTTAACGCCATGATTTAACGCGTTTTGAGAAGGTGTCTGGCGCGTTTTGGTTAAAAAAAAGTTGACAACGCTGATAAAACGTTTTGAAAATAAATACAATTAGAAGTAAAGATATTTAAAAAACATATTATATCGTGGAAAATTGAGTGGAAAAATGGCTTTCATGTGCAAAAATTACTATTTAAGTTCATTAAAAAAGAAAATACGCACAAGAACATTCTTGCTTGATTTTTATTAAATTATAAGTTAACATAACTACGTGTTCTATATGCTTAACATACGTCATGCAGTAAGCAATATTGCTCCATTATACTGCCGACGTAAAGCAAAAGCTGAGGTATTTATTGGGGGTAAGCATATGTATTTAGTTTAGCAATGCCATTGAATATACAAAATAGTAGCATACACAAATTTATGATTATTATTTATTTTTTTGTTGTTTAGTTTGCATTTCAAAATTCTAGAAATATTTTGTTGATTTAAGTATTAAAATACGAGTATAGAAGGTTTTTACTCATAATTTGTTTGTTTTTCGTACAGTTCATCAAAGCTTCAGTTAAGGTTTATTTGTTAAGTCTATACTTCCTAAATTATTGTTTATAAATTACCTCGTATTTCCAAGGCCCATACTTTAAAAAACAATTTTAAGTATGTGAGTCTACGCTCAAATGTTATTAAAAAAAATATTAATTCATAGAATAAACAAGAGAGAAACCGTTTTTCATAAATTGTTAAAATGTTTTTTTTTCATATGTGGGCATACCTAATGTCTTTTTCCTACCTGTCATCTTTCAAGGTTGGTAATAAGTTACAAATAGGGTATAAGTTTAGTTTAAATAAAAAAAAGATAATTATCGGTTATATGTATGTGGGAATGGCAAAGGACATAGATTGGCCATATACCACACAGGCCAATAAATGAAATTGCCAGATGTGTACTTGATTGGAACCCCTAAGGGTATTTATCGCCGGCTTGGTCGACCACGAACCACATGAGAGAGAAAGTTAGATGAGAATCCGAAAATTTCTATATGTCGTGGAAAAAATCACGCCTTAAGCTGGTGATCGTTTTCGAAGTGGAGTTAGTTTATAGACTTCCTGTATTCACAATGAAGTTTTACACAGATGCTATGTAAATTTAGTATATATTTGTTTATTTTTTTATGATATTAGTGTGTGTGTGTATTACATATCTATGAAATAGTTTCAAAACGGATATAATTTGTCATTGTTTTCTTTTGGTTCAATGTTAAACCGTAGATATATAAGCTAACAAATTTTCATTTTGGAAACAGTCGATAACTTAACTTTATTGATAGTGTTTGAAAAAAAAATAATTCTTTTGTAAAAATGAATATTTTCGGTTTTCCTTTGGTGATCCTTGCTTTAGGACTAAAGCTATTTTTTTATCAGAAGCAAACATTATATTAATTTCTACGGAAAAAGCTTAAGTTAAAAACAAAAGTTATAACTTTTTATAAAAATTTTTACGGTTTTGATACGTTTCACTTTATAAAAAATGGCATAAAACACGCTTCCCAACGCATATAATTATTAAGTAATTGTAAAAAAACAAGTGATTTCGCTGAATTGTTATTTTATATTAAAATATTTTTTAAGAAAAATTTTATTGATTTCTTTTTTTCCTACGAACATTCTGAAATTGTCATTAGCTGCAATTTTTATTAGATCCACTTACGGTTGTTATATTACGGCTGCGTAAAGATCAGGAAATCAAAGTTGCCAAGCCCAAGCAAGTTACGACAAAAAATACTTTACAAGAAAATAATTGTTAAAATTTAAGTTTTCAAGAAACTGAGTAATGGTTTTGTTTTTTAATTACTTGCGAGAGTTCCAAATAAAATGTACAAATTTGTTTTGGTAAAAGTTTTCATCATTAATTTAGTTTTTATATTAAAATATTCTTTCATATATCAGAAAAAAAATCAAGTTACGAAATAAAATTATAATGTTTTTTGTCCAGAGTCCGTACCAATTACGACATTTAAATTAAAAATCAAAATATAATTGTTATTTTACAATTTTTATTTATTTTTGTCAGATATAATTGTCAGTTTCTGATTTTTTTTTGCAAAAATAGTTGTCATTTTCTGGCTTTTATTTTTTGTCAGAAATATCTCTCAGATTCTGATTTTTATTTTTTTTTTGTAAGAAATATTTGTCATAACTTGATTTCTATTTTTTTATTGGGCAAAAAAAATTTTTATTTTTTGGGAGAAATAAAATTTCATATTTGATTTTTATTTACATATTTTAGTATAAACTAAAATGTTCCTGCTTATTATTACACAGCAAACAAGAAATTAACCTATAAAATAATATAAAATATGATGACTTTATCATTCGATATAAAAAAACAAATATATATGACAAAAAAATTAAAATCAGAATCTGCCAGACAGATTTTAAAAATATCTTTATTTTAGCGTCTTTTCATAAATTTTACTTAATTTAAACAGTTTAATGCTAAAGTAAAATAGAAAATTAATTAAGATTAGCATTTAATACACGGGTGATTCTCATTAACAACGCTTTTGTGTGTCCGTTGAAAGTATAATAAAATAGTTTATAAAATTAGAGCATACATTTTAAAATGAAATATGTTTAGCGTGATTTAAAATAATATCAATGAATGTACGAGTACATAGGTTTTTTAGTGTAAGACTGTCATATATTATATGTCAAAAACAAAGAATGAAAATACTTTAACTCTCTTCAAACAAATTTATTCCAAATTAAGAAAGTATGAATTTATCAAAAAACTGGGATAAATTTGTAACGATTTTAAAAAATTTGCATGTACTTTTAATATTTTACACATCAAATGTTCGAAAAATAATAATTTATTTTATTATAATTGGTTAAAATCATATGTATGTTGTTGTCAGCAGTTTTGTGTATTTAGTATTAATGGCTTGTCAGATACAACTTCGTCGATTTGCGTGACGTTTTTAACTTTGACTGGAAAGCGTAAAGGAAAAGGTTTTTTTGTTATAAAAATAAAAGTTATTGGACGATTTATTAGAATTGGTTCTAATTGTGCTCTTGATGCATGGAGCATTATTTAAAATTCATTAAAAGAGTTTTAGGTGACGTGTTTCATTTTAGATTTGAAAGCGAATCTGTAACGCAAAAAACGCGAGAAGCAAAAGTTTTATCTGACATGGCCTTTATTTACTCTTTTTTATTATGCTTCATTACACAGTTTAATTGTTGAAATTTCATAGAGTGCCAAGCGGTTTTAACGAAAACCTTTCCAGGAAGCGAAACACATTTTTTTCTTTAAATGAGTGTATTAGTGGTAAAAAACAATTTCTGAGAAATCCCTAGTCCATTGAGGCGCTTACTTTTTATTTTATATAACGTTTTTTTGTGTCGTACATTTTTGTACGACGTGACACTGCCTGACGAGTATGTATTTGTAAAAGTCACTGTCGTACAAAAACGTACGACGCTTTTATTACTCTTTTGTTTAAGTATTCATATACGAACTCTCTCGCTCAATGCTAAATAATAAAACCCATCTTGTCGGGACTCTCTGCGTAAATAAGAAATATTTTCTAAAAGAAATGATGAATTCTGCAATCAAAAAATGTGAATTGGTGGCCAAAGAAGATGAAAACGGAATAGTGGTGCCGAAATGGAAGGATAAGCGAGATGTCAGAATGCTTTCAACAAAGCATGCTCTAGCGATGCTATCCGATTCAAATCAAGAAGCTGATCCAAATATGCCATCAACTAGTAGACCAATAAGACGTAAAAGTCTAAGGAAAAGCTGTTATAGATTTATCGGACCAAATGGTGTCGATTGGTAGTAAGTACCCTACGCAAAGGTTTGAAGTGGTATAGAAAATTGACAATTGAATTATTACTTGGCCTCTTAATAATAAGGAGGCTACAAAGAAGAACATCAACATATGCAAATTCCGTCAACGATAATGGCCTTTTAAATCTATTTTCTCCGCAACCAGTAAACCCCGGAAAAACACAATATAACTAAAAGGGTAGATGCCAACAATGAATCTGTTAGACGTGCTTGCGTTTTGTGTGACGCATCTACAAAAAAAAACAACTAAACCGAAAAACAGCAAGGAATCACTTAACAAAACGAGTACTTACTGTCAAAAATGCCCCAATACCCCCCATTTGTGCCTGCAGTGTTGCTACTTTTTTTATTCCGGTAAAATGTAGGGTTCCCTTGGGATATATTTGTTTTAGTTTTTCTTAGAGCAAACGTTAGAGATGATTTTTGGCATAGGTATTCGTAGTGTATAGGTCAGAAAACGACATAGAGGAAAATAACATACTTTTCAATCGCGGGTAACACCATAGGACACAGCTAGTAAATTATAATTGCAATATTTAAAAAAAATTATTGGCGAGTTGTTTTTAATATAATTTAAGAACACAAATAAAGCAAAGGTATTATTACTACTGTTTACTATTCTTATCGAAAGCAAATACATTGGTAAAATGGATTTAATTTTCTTTTTAGTTCCAATATTTGATACAGTTAAGAACCATACCAGTGGTGCGATTCTCTATTCAATTTCAACGTCAGTTTAACAACAAAATTAACGTCAATGTCATTCAGTAGATTTTTTATTTAACAATAACGTTTACCTCCAAGTCCTGTAATAATGTCAGCAGTTATTTCAATTTCAAAACTTTAATCTATAATAGACATTCAGTTTGGATTTGTTCATTAAAACTATTTTGGGCTTCATCAAAAAAAAATGTTTTCAACATTTTTCTATATATATTTTTTATTTTGACATTCTTAATGTGTGCGAAGATAAATTCATATTTAACTAGCAGAGACACGAAACAAATTTCCTCCAGAAATTTCACAAAAAAGTCCATTTTTTAAAACCAGTTTTTGTAGTGCCTTCCAACATATATCCCATATCCTATTATTGTAACTATCATTAGGTACCTAATGGAGAATTATTACCGTACTTTTTTTTTGTTGCATGGACGTGGTGCCAATTTCTAGATTGTTAAAAAAAAGTTACAGAATCGCCCTACAGGTGAACTCGACAGCTCAGATGACTCAATGTGTTTAATAATTTTTCTTTTTTAAAGTGTTTTTGGTACTTTTTTCTAGTTTTAAATTCGCCTTGAACATTTTATTTTGACATCCATGGAATGATTTTTTAATGCGATTATTTTTTCAAACTAAATTGGTTGTTAGTGGTTGTTGGATTACAAGTGATTATTATTTGCCTAAAGTTCGTAATATTTTTATAGAAAGAATTTGATATGAAATAATATTACAAAGGAGAAGATAAACAACGATGTTTTTCGGGAACCGCTACACTTCATCATTAGTTTTCATGTGTGTTTCCATGTATCCGCCACTGTTTAGGTGGCTCGGTTGAATATGATTTCAAATTTTTATTTATACAAATTAAGACTCCAATATCAAGGCGAATTCTCTTGCGATTCACCTTGGCTATGAACGATCCTGACGTTGCGTTTCCAATTGGGTTATTTCATAAATTCAAGTGTTTTTCATACTAAAAAAAATAAATACATAACTTTGGATTGCATATCTGTTAATTTTAGGGTGCTTTAGTAAGTTTTCCAAACTTACCATAATCAAATCAATTAATTTTTTTCTTTTTATTTCTTTTTTCGATTGATTTTAGTTACTGTCATGTCTGTCTCGCACCGCCCTCAACCTTATGGCAATTTCCCTATTGAGGGAACATGTGATGCCTACATTAATTAATTGGCTACAATAACGTGGCTGAGACGATGTTATGCGCTGATGGTTTATTATTTAATAGAAACTATGACCCTAATAAAAAAGATATTTATGTCTATCCAATCCAAACTGAATGCTCTCTTTGTATAAATGGTTTACAACAACCAAAAGCAACCGCTGAATGCCCTCATCAATTTGGCTACTTTCATGCGAATGATGCCGAAAATTGTAATAAATTCAAGATATGTACATGAGGTAGGGCTCAAGTACTCGAATGTAATCCTGGTTGGGCATGGAATGAAAATACCTACAATTGTGACTTGCCCGATAGTGCTAAAAATTGTAATGCTGCCACTCCCTTGGGTTTCAAATGTCCAGCTTTGGAAGGTGAACCAAATGACAAAATAAAATCATATCCCAATCCCAATAACTCCCAAGAATACTTTTTGTGTGTTGATGGGCGTAGCAGGGGACGTAAAACTTGCAGTGCAAATCAAGTTTTTAACAAAGAATTGGAAAAATGTGTCGACATGAAAGATGATAGCAATGACACTTGTTAAGCAACATTCTGTTGAAATTTACTGCCTGGCCCACGATGTCGAAAGAAATCTTTCTTTTGTAAAATTTCTTTTAAAACAAAAATAAATTCTAAAATTTTGTTTTTGTTTTAAATGTAATTGTTCGAAAGATAGAATACGTAAGACATCGGGGGCCTGGCAGTTAAAATGCCCATTTGACAGCCTCTAAAAATTATATATTTTTTATTTTGTTAACAAATAATTTGTTTTAAATTATTGATCAGCAGCAGTTTAGAAATGTTTTTTTGGAGCAAATGATATTTTGCATATAAAAATAAAATAAGTAAGCTTCTGTTATAAGGACTTAATAAGCAACAGAGTTAAGGAAGATTTTTGTTATCTTCAACTTTCCTTGATTCTATTGCACACAAAACTAGGGAACTAAAAATATAAAATTTTCTTTACAGTATAACAAGCCAGCAAATATTCACCCTTATTTCCGTTGGCGAAATCGACGTCACGTTAACACAATACCAAAAAATTGGAGCTTGTCTACTCGATCTCAAAAACAAGTTTGTGCTATTGACATTCTATATCTGTTCTCTAAGATCCAGAAAATAAGATGAGCCTGTCATTAAGATAACGCGATTTTTTTCTTTTTTGGCAAAGAACTATTTAAAAATCTTCTCGCATTACTTATGTATATTTACATTTCAATTTCGTAAACGATTTTAAGTTTTAAGCTCAGTATTTTTTTGTTTTTATCTTGTAACACTCCTATTTTTTTGCTCAATACGCTTCAAAGGAAAATATTAAAATTACTGAATTCAAGAATTACCGCAGGAATTATCATAATCATTTGTTTCTTTTTTGTTATAATTTTTACACTTCGTATTTACTACCATTATGATATCATGTGGCATCAAATTGAACATCGCAAAATTTAAAATAGTCCCAGTCCTATTATTTTGAACACAGCTGTACATACAAACCATGTTCAACAGTTTCTCTGACTGTATAAGACAATTTTAGTTTGTTGACAACACATTCACTATTGTGTAGGACGATGGCTGACAAGTTTAAATGGAAACATAAAAGAAAATATATTTTTTTTAACGCCAAAACGATCTTTGGTTATTAAATTTTTTCTTGTCAAAATTAGAATCCCAACTGCTTTTAAAGCAGTTTTATTAATTTTGAATAAGTTAAAAATTAAAAAACAAACAAAAAAATCAACTTTTTTTGAAGAATATTTAAAAGCAAGTAAGTTGATCAGTTTACCTAAATAGCATAAAGATAAACATTAATCAGCATCCATACTTGTCAGCTTTCAGGTTGCCCTCTCTGTCAGTTTATGGTATCCTTAACAAATTTTGAAATAATAAAATTCAAATATAAACTTTATAATTATTTTTAAGCTCGAAATTTTTCATTTAATTTTTTTTAACAAAAATAAACGATATTCAAAGTTTTGATTTTTTTTTATATGAAACCTAAAACAAACTCCAGCAAGTGTTAAACAAAATTTCAAAATGTTAAGAAACTATATTTAAACAGGCTCAATAAATTTTGAGAACAGAATATTCTTAACACTTTATCCATTTTTAAAAATAAATTCAAATTATATTAAACTGCCGGTCTCATAAATAAGTTTTTTATTTTCGAAACTTTCTTATTGGTCGCGTTGATAAGACGTAACTGTTGTGCAACCGTTGAGTGTTTGTCTTAGAAACGCAGAGTTGAGTGGTTCCGCTCCACACAACAGTTGAGTCTTTGCTGCCATTTTATCCATCATAAATTTTTTTCGCTAAATTTAGTCAACATGTTGTGTTCGAGCTACCACAACTGATCAATATAGTTATGCGCTTTTATATTATAATGCAATACCGTGTTGTTAGGTGGCAACTACAAATTAATTTGTTAAATTTTGCATTACAAATGCGATGAAGTAACGAAAATAAAGAAATAAAATAAAAATTTCATTAAATGTACGTTGGTTTCTTATAGTGTTTATTTATATTAATTACATAATTAGTTCAATTAAAGGTTCAGAGATTTTTTGAACACAGTGCCGGTTCAGCGTTGAAATATAAATACTATCGGCACAGATTTATCATTTTATTGGAGAATTTTGCTTTGCATTTTTATGTTGTGAATATTAAATTTGTGGTGCAGATTTTAAATTAAATTGGAAAATTTCTGCCAAGAAAAACTTCATTGCAAATTCAGTGTTGTCTATACTTTTTGGTATAAGACAAACTAATTAATTTAGCAAATTTAAATTATTTCTTTTGCAGCATTTTTGTTTCTTTTCAATTGTTTACATTAAACAGCTGTTCATTATCCAATTATTCATCATGCCGTTTCACAACAGTTGAGGTCAACAGCTACGTCTTATGAACGCGACCACGAATTCAACAAGATTAATAAGATGTGAATAATTGTGCGGCAATTATTTAAAAATTCCCTTTTTAGTTGGGAGCGAAATAGTGCGGGGCGCACGAAGGCCAACCTTAAAAGAGATTCCAATTTCAACCACTCAAGGAATGGCTGGAATTGTGAGGCGTTGAGGGATAAAAGACGAAAGAAAGAATTAGTTCTTCGTGCTTTTATCTAACTGGTAATTAGGTACTTACCTGTTATAAAGTATTCCTTGAACCTTTAGTTTCTTTTAGAAATAAAGTATGTGAACTAAATGTTCTTTAATAAGAAAGGGTTTATTTTGTTGTAAATAACAAGAAATAATTAGTAAGTTACACGATGTGAACTAATGGCGAGTTGCAAAGTAAGTAAGATTAATTGTTCTCACAAAATGCAGATCTTGAGCTAAATAAACTCGGTAACAAAACCCCAAGTCAAACGGTTTGACCGGTTGACTTCTGCATTACGGTGAGGGCAATTTTACACAACATTCGGATAATTACAGTGAAGGTTAAGGTACAGTATAATTCACAATAGGTGTAATTAAGCTAAGTAAACTAAGTAAGTAGGTAAATTCAAGTAAGACTATAAAAAGTGGGAACTTTAAATAATATATTGTCTAAACTAGTTTGGACAAGACGATTCAAAAATGTTTCATAAATGTAGAGAACAAATTGGCTGATTGGTGTGCTGCAGAATTCCTGCGAAAGCGAACAATTATGTATAGACAAATATTTTCCGATTACAAATTTTTTGATTTTGGCTTTATTTATTTGTCGCTCCTGTTTCTTTTGAAAAGAACAGAAAATTTGCAAAACTTAATGAAATATTTATTTGGCGCGATAAATGAATAATGTAATTTTTGCCCGCGTGAGCTCCAATTTTGGTATACTTTTTCAAGTATTTCGGCCGGTATCTGTCAAGTGGCAGCTGTAATGTTGTCTTCCAGGGCTGGAACAGAAAATTTGCAAAACTTAATGAAATATTTATTTGGCACGATAAATGAATAATGTAATTTTTGCCCGCGTGAGCTCCAATTTTGGTATACTTTGTCATCCGTACCGTTCGCACGTGTCCCTTTCGTTGTCCGCGTTTATTGTGTTCACTATCCCTGTTTAAGTGTTTTAAAAATTAAATGTTTTCGTCCGCGGCATACATACATACATATATATTTGTTTAAAATCAGCAATAACATAAAATCAAAAAACTCAAAATTTAAAAATATTCCCCATAAACTTATCAAATAACAAAAAAAAAAACAAAAACTAAAAACTCATAAAACAATTTAACAATTACAACATTCTTACATGATAAATAAATAAAACAAAAACAAATAAAAACAGTAAAAATAAAAGAGCTCTCTGAGAGAACAGTGTTGGCACAGCAAAACCAGTGTTGGCACAACGGGTCGTTTTTTGATACAATGACCAGATCAGGGCTTTTATGGCTCTTTTTTTTAGCATTGTTATTGTGCTTCCCATGTGACAAAATTCCAAATTAGGTTATTTTACTGATGCATTGTGTTAATTGTTGTTAGACTGTTCAGTGACGAAGGTATAACACTGGTCACTGAGCAGTTATAATAGCAACAATTAACAACACTGTTATCAGTAAAATAATACAAAAAAACGCTCGATTTTAATTTTCCTACCATTGTTATGACAGGGCGATTCAAAATTGACTTCTGCAACATACGTGGGCTGAGGGCGAATTTCTTCTCTGCCTATGCTCACGTTTGTGTCCATCGGCCGGACGTCTTCGCCTTATGTGAGACCCAGGTATCTGAGGATGCTGATCCACAGGATTTTCATATACCAGGGTATCACCTCCTATCACTTTTTAACCTTCACAGAGGCCTTGCACTTTATATACGAAATGAAGTAGTGTACCAGTGCCAGCAATCTTTAGGCACGAGTGATCCGGAATTTAGCTGCCTCTGGGTTAAATTCAAAATCAGGTCACACTCATTACATTTCGGGTTCCTATATAGAAGCCCAAATGCGGAAAGGGATAAAACTTTTTCTGGCTTCGATGCCCTTTCCGACTCCATATCGAAGATCCTGGAAAGTTGTCCGGACAGTGAAATTGTTGTTGCTGGTGATTTCAATGTTCACAACTTATCTTGGCTCCACCATTCGAGCCACACAACCCCAGAAGGCCAATATGTTGAGTTATTTGCAGCGCACAACCACCTAGCGCAACTAGTGAATGAGCCAACACATATTTCGTGCGTTGAAGGGCACCAACACAATACTCTTGACCTGTTTCTAACTTCACACCCTCAAAAGTATGAAGTGAGCGTAAATGCACCTCTCGGTAACTCGGACCATTGCACCATTTCCGCCTCCTTTTTGACTTCAGAACTTCACAACGTTTCTCAAACAGCTACGAAACGTACAAAATACATATACGAAAAGGCTCGTTGGGCTGAGCTCAACGCATTCTTTAGGCATTTTAACTGGAAGCTTTGTTTCTTAGACAATAATGTCAATGCCATGGCGGAAATTGTTGAAGGCGTAATTTTGCAGGGAATGAAAGCTTTCATTCCATCTAAGCAAATATCCATTAAACCTAGAGCGAAATCGTGGTTTAATCTGACGTGCAAAAATGCAGTCAAATCCAGAGAGGAAGCTTTCAGTATATGGCGTAATAACAAAAATGCCGATACTGATTCGCTACGCAAAAGGGCGAGATCTTCATGTGCCAAAGTATTAAGGCAGCAAAAAGCTTTGTACGAGCAGTGCCTTCGTTCTAAAGTTCTTAATGCCCCTCGGGGTAGTAAGAGCTTTTGGTCATTCGTTAAAAGAGTAAAGGATAATGCTAGTTCCTCAATTCCAGCTCTTTTAAAGGATGATCAAATATTCACTAACCCGGTTGATAAAGCTAACCTTCTGGCTGAATTATTTGCAAGTAACTCCCACTTGCCGGAAAGCACTCAACCACTGCCCGTGCTTGAAAGAGTATCTGTAACTATGCCTAAAATATTCTTTCGAGCCCGTGCAGTTAAAAAGGTTTTAGCAGATCTCAACATAAATAAATCTCCTGGGCCGGATGGTATTCCAGCACTGGTCTTGAAGCAGTGCTCTTCGACGCTAGCGCGTCCGTTAGCTAACCTTTTCAGTACATTGTACCATGCTGGTGAATTTCCAATGTGTTGGAAGGTTGCTAATGTAACGCCAATCCCCAAAAAAGGAGAGGCTAACAACCCTGAAAATTACCGCCCAATTGCAATTTGCTCAGCACTTTCCAAAGTTATGGAAAGTATGGTAAACTTCCATCTTGTGAGATATTTAGAGTCCAACAGCTTACTTAGCGACCGCCAGTATGGATTTCGTAGGGGTCGCTCTACGGGAGACCTACTGGCTTTTCTATCGGAAAGATGGTGTCATTCTATTCACCATTTTGGCGAGAGTAAGGTGGTGGCTCTAGATATTTCCAAGGCGTTTGATAGAGTTTGGCATGGTGCACTTCTGTCAAAACTTATTGCTTTTGGTGTCGGTGATGTCTTCTCTCGATTTATATCAAGCTTTCTCAGAGATCGCACTATACGAGTTGTTATAGAAGGGATCTCATCAAACGAGTTCAAGATTAATTCAGGGGTACCGCAAGGATCCGTTCTTTCTCCCACACTTTTTCTTATTTTCTTAAACGACCTTCTACTTCAAACTTCCAATCCTATCTACTCTTTTGCAGATGACAGCAGCATGTGCCATTCATATTCATTCAATAACAGACCAAGCCTGCCGGAGATCGCGGCAATGAGGCAAAATATGAATGATTCGATAAATAATGATCTTTTAGCAATCCATGAATGGGGACGTGCGAATAGGGTCGAATTTAATGCTCGCAAGACCCAGTGTTGTATGCTTACACACAAATGTACATACAATCATGCTGCTTCATCTGTAATAATGGGTGGTGTAGATATTGAGGAATCAGAAACTCTTGATGTTCTTGGCATGAAAATTAAATGTGATGTTCGATGGACTGATCATATTTTTCAGGTTTCAAAAGAAGCATTCAAGTGCCTCGGCTTTCTAAGACGGTGTAAGAGATACTTCACCCCATCTGATCTCCTTAATATTTACACCACCTATATCCGACCGAAAATGGAATACAACTCTCATGTATGGGCCGGTGCTTCAAAGTCTATTTTGAAGTTACTCGACCGGGTACAGGAGAGGGCGAAGAAGCTCATCGGTGACAGTAGGGTAGCCAACTCTATTGACTCACTGGAGCATCGACGCAATGTGGGATGTATTTCACTGTTTTATCGCTACTACAATGGAATGTGCTCTAATGAAATCAGGGAACTTATTCCCGAAACCCGCTCATTTGTACGAACAACACGTTCTTCGTTAAGAGCGCATCCATTTGTGGTTGATATGCCAGTGGATCGCACTACGCATTACAGAGAAAATTCGTTCTTTAGCCGAACAGTTCGCATGTGGAATAAACTTCCTGCAGAGGTCTTTCCTGTTACTTTCAGTGTGGGAAAGTTCAAATCGAACGTCCACAAACACTACTCCCTTTATCCTCCTTCCTATAACCAATTTTCCTAGTTCCGGCACAATGCATTGCATATGTAGGGGTCATCCCCTGAGTGCTGGTCCAAGTTAAAAAAAAAAAAAAAAAAAAAGTATTTCGGCCGGTATCTGTCAAGTGGCAGCTGTAATGTTGTCTTCCAGGGCTGGAATTGTGGCTGGCTTGTCCAAAAAAAAAATAGTCCAGTGAGATCATATCGCTGATTTTGGCAAACAACGAAATTACGTGAAATTTCTATTTTTTTAGATTTGTTTAAGTATTTTTGAGATTACAAAATTTTGTAAGCGTTGGTCATGCGTGAATCTGTTCCTTACAAAATGTCAAACCATAATAACCACAAAGCAAGTGTCAGCTGTCAAATCGGTTGTCAAAAAAAACAGTGTTGCCAGTTCAAATTTCTATTGGGATTAATAAAACACTCTTTATTTACAGAAAATCTCATCCGATTTTCTACTTGAAATTAAAACACCAAAATGTTAGCAATTCAAAATGATTATTACTAAACTAAAGTTCATAATGGTTTTAGTCTGAAAAATCGGACGAGACAATATTCCAAAGGATCAAGGAAAAAATAAACATTAATTAATTCCACAGTAACAACGTTCTTTTCCGTGTAATTACCACTTTCTATGTGTCTCGATTGAATGTGTTTTCAATCCTATTTATACAAATAATAACCGGATAAAGTATGCGAGACTTATCCATCATTGTGGTAGGTATTATTAACAAATACAATTTCACCACTATCAATATATAACTTTTATCATCATTAAATCATTAAATTAACGTTAAATTAACCTGTTGTTACCTTTTTTTTACTTAAGACAAACATTTTGGTTTGATTAATTTTTAAGTATGTTTATTTTTTCTTTTCAATACCTAGTTTGGGGAAACTAAATACGTTAGCGCTTCTACTTTCGAACGAATCGGACTTTTACGATAAACAATTAGTCCTTTTCAACATAAAAAAATTTCCAATAATAATAAAAACATAAAAAAACTCTCAAGAAACAAAAGTTTTTAAAAATCTTTGAAAGAAGTTATCGATGCAATCTCGATTAATAAATTGAAAAAAAATACTTAATACTAGATATATTTGCTAAAAATTTACAAAATAAAATGCCTTATTTATGTCTTATATTTGAATTTCGTTTTATGTTAGAACAACAAGGGAAACTAGAAACCAATTGCTGGAGTTTGAACGAAATGAAATTAAAATTTCAGAATCTACTTGTTTCACAATTAATTTTTTATGTTAAACTATAGAACTTTGACATTTTTCGATATAATAGTATATAATGATTAGTTATTTATATAAATAGTTATAATTACTTTTATACTTAAATTATTTAAAACTTAAAATTAAAAAATCGATATTTTTTTGGCTATAAAAATTAAAAAATTAATTTAGGTTATTTTAGATTTTCTTTAATATATTTTTGACATCTGTCTTTAATAAAAATGTTTAAATTTTTTTTGTTTAAAAGTTTGAACTATTTTTTGCATATTAATTCATGTAAATTTTCAATTTTGTTAAAAACAATATGAAAAATAAAAAGATCTATATTTATTTAAATTTGATTTATATAAAAAATAAAAATATCAAAACAAAATAAATATATAAAAAAATCCTTTTCAAGTGACAAGCATTTGTTTAAATACCACTTAAGAACTTTTTTAGTTTTCAAAAAAAATCATTTTCTATAAAAAAAAGTATCATAAATTCAGCTACATATTTTTTTCTTTTTGTTAAAAATATAAAATAAAAATTGAGAGAAATGTTTTTTTTAAGAAAAAATCTTTGTTTTACAATAAATAACAGATTCAGTCTTTCAGTATTTTTTATTTTTCTTTTTTGCTATTAAAAATTTTCAATAAATTAATTTAATTAATTTATTAAAATATTTCCTTTTAACTAAAGTTTTTTATTAAAAGAAAATAATTAAACTTAAAAAAAGTTTATTTTTGGTTGGTTTGGTTGTGAGAAAAATGGTTTTATATTTCAATATACTCAGCCATTTTTTCTTGTTGGTTGCAATACTGCACTGTAAAATTTTGAAAACTATTGTTGTTTATGTGGTTAGTTTTCTTTTTTTTTAATGTTTTATAGCCAAAAAGTTTAGTTTTTTTCTTTTTATATATATATATATATATATATGCCGAAATATTTTAAGCCAAAAAGTTGTTTATAAATAAATTTAGAATTTAGATTTTTTTTAATTTTCAATGCCAAAATTGTTTGAGAGTTTTTAAGTCTCATTGTATGTACGATGTATTTATGCCGAAAAGTTTGCGTTGCCATACCAAAATATTCCTTTTTTTATAATATTTGGTTATTTTGTTTTGTTAAAATATTGATTATATATTAGTTGTTAACTTAAATTGTTGATTGCTTAAAGCATATAAACTTATCAATAAAAAGTTAACATGTTTAATTATATTTATATTATACCCTCCATCAAAAAGAAAAAAAAAGTTAAAATTTTTATTTTTTTTTACTGAAAAACCAATATGCAGTGATGAAATTTCAAATGTGAGAAGTTGAAATGTATTTGATTAAACATTTAAGAGGCTTTTTTGTAAATAAGTTAACAATGGGTGGCCCTTAGAATCGTTTCGGACTTTCTTAGACCTTTTGGTATACTGAGAAACGATAGATTTGTGTTTATGTGGATCCTCTACCATTGAACTCACTGTGTTTAGGTTTCAACGAACACCAAAAGAAGATGAATTGTATTGCGGGACAGAAAATGCGTATTCGGTTATAGTTCATAGAAACTAAATTGTTATAAATATACACTCACAATATTATTACAGTAACGGCCTGTACGTTATTCAAAAAGTAATCCGATCAGTAATTTTTAAAAGAATAAACATTTAAAATTGTAAGCAATTTTATTTTTAACCGATTCTAACATTCATTCAAAAAACTAAAGACATATTAATACGAATTTTCAGTTGCATTCAATATTGTCCGTTGTTTTCAACTGCTGTGTTTCTTTGCTTGCTTTATTTGATTTGTTTGAGATTTCCTCTCCTACACAAACAAAGGAAAAATTGTTTATTTTTACAGCCTTAAGTCAATTAATTTTTTAACTTTAAAAATTGAATGAACTTTTGTTTCAATTTAAATGAAAAAAGAGTAGACCGGTTTTGAAGTGAACTTTCATTTGTTTTAAATTACAATTTCAGTTAATTTTACGTACAGAATATTTTAAGTATACTTGTTTTATATATCTTTTGCAGAATATAATAGGTAAACCTCGTATAAGGATATTTACGCCACTCAGGTACAGTACTATGCTGGTAGAGTACAATGCTGTGACCAAATAAAATTCCACTACACAGTAACGTAGATGTATTTTAGAAACTACTACCATCTCTTGCGCTACAAAGTTGTGTGGTAGTAAATGAAGCAGTTTGTCTACAGCAAGATGTACCAGTTTCTCAAGAGTGCGCCATACAGGAAGGTTATTATACATTTCGGTTCGAAAGGAAACATTTTCATAACACCATATATAAGCTTTACAAATTCGAATGATTTTCCTTCCGAACCGAAATACATAATAACATCTTAGGATACGAACTAGTGAACCAAGAAATTCTTGCAACAGCAAGAATAATACGTAATATTTGTCTTTTTCACTATCTAAGTATATAAACGAGCAGATTAAAGCTTAACTTGCAGCCATATCATAGGGCTCCATTTTGATAAATACTGGTTTAAGTTCCGGAAACTGGTTCTTTAGAAAACAAAAAGGGAAACAAGTTTTCAGAATGAGACCAATTTAACTTTGCAGTCTATGCAGGTTAGTTAATTTTAGCTACATGCCTCAGAAGCGGAAATCCTTCCCCTCAATCGAACAACGGTAACAAAGAAAAGCTATCTCAAATGCCAGGAAAATAATAGCAATCAGTTTGCTTGTTCTCCAATTAAAATGGCAATTATGCCCGATTTAACATTTTTTCATATACTGATTCTGAGAATCTTTTTATGTGGAGGGTATAAAAAATTCGACAAATTAAGTACATACATTAATATTATTTGGACGTTCTAGATAGTTAATTTTTATATGAATTTCTTTAGATGGTATCATGTACAATAAAGAGAACTTAAATAAATGCACAAATTTATACGAAAATTTATACATTTAAATATTTTTGTAATATATTTATGTATGTATAATAACTTCTTGCTCTTTATTGATTCAAAAGGAATTATGATATATCCTTCAAAATTAAATATTTCCCGTACATTTAATAGTTTAATAAGAAAAGTCAAGAAGACAAAATGTTTTATAACTGCATAAAACGATTGGGGTTAGAAAGCAATTTTCAAAAGTATAAATCTCTTCAAAATGCCATATTTTTATAAAATGCAACACTAAAGATATTCTTTAAGACGGTACTGCGTAACTACAGACAAATCGTATAGTATGTAGTACAATCACCACAGATATCGGTTACGGTTAATTCATCAAATTTATGCTGTGTCTGACAATGACTATAGCTTTGCAAACTTTTGCAATGCTTGTTCTAAGCTAAAACCTATGGATAAACATTTTTTTTAATTCCAGTTTGTGTCGCATTTTACGAAATAGGCCGACCTCTTAATCAAACTATGTACTTGATTTATTTTTATAATCTTTCTAGTGAAGTGTATATAAAATAAGTCTTTGAATCGCACATATATTACCAATTTCTTTTTTAATTTTTTCTTTGTCATAATTTCCATAAAGTTTAATTCCTAAATTAGTATTTTTCTTAAATTTTGTTTTTGTATTTAATGTAAATGTATAGTTAGTTATTCATTATATCTAAAAGTTTCAGTTGTTTTTAGGAGTTTTTCTTGTTAGTTATCATAAACATTTAAAACAATTTAATTTTTATTAACAAAAAAATACTGTAAGCGTACATCTATGCTACCGATATTTTCCTATTTGCTACATATTTTAAAAATTTTATTCAACTGACGAATCCTGGTCTGGAAATAAGTCCAGAGACAAATGGACTCCTAATTCTGGTAAATTGGTAGGTGGTTTTAATTTTCTGCATCAATATGAAAAAGTCTGAAGAATCGGTTAACTGATTGCTTTCAAAGTTTACTTTTGTATGATGGCTGACTTAACGCCTCATTAGTTTTTACTTTTCGTTGCCGTTCTGTGCCGTTCTTTTCTGTAGAAAATATTTTTTACTTACTTGTTCTGTGTCTTAACTTACGGATGTGGACGATATAATTATAGTATTGAATTTTGTAAATATTTCTTACTTGACAAAAATATACGAATCTTTAATAATGTGAATTAAAATAAAATATTCTGACTTTTAAATCAAAATTTAAAAATATTTCAATCCACAAAAAAGTAATACATACAAACTCTTGGCTGTCACTTAACGTTGTATTCTATTTTCTACAGAATAGTCCGCAACAGAATAGAACGAAAAAGTAACAACAAACCACGCATAGTTTTTCAATTGAACAGAAACAAAACAGCTGATTCGTAATTTAACGTAAGACATATTTTTAATACAAACTAACCCCATAAGATCTGGATTCATGGAATATTTTTTAGCAGTAATTGTGAATAAATAGGAAATTGAATCCCCAACACATTGATTTATTTCTGACGTCCAAGGTGAAATTTGAATTTGTCTTTGAAAACTTATGGTAGAATTCTATGACAAATATTTTTGAAAGAAATTTCAGATCGCTCTATCACTGAGGGGATGTTTTTGCCCGCTTCTCATAAAGACCCATACAACAAAGAGTTGAAGGCTTACACATAAATGTTTGTGCTGAACACAATTTATACCGAAAATTTGAGAATGACAAGATTTTCTATGCTGATTCTTTATAGCAATATGCAAAAGGGAGAGGGGGAATTTTAAATCCCCTTACAGTAGAGGTCAGAAGTAAAGTTAAAAACACCGTCATAAGTATATTTCTTTTGTTCTCCTACTAAAAACGGTTATCAGAACATTTTTGGTTTAAAAAAAGTTTGATTTTGTTGTGCAGCGAATTTAAAAAAATTTTTTGGATTAGATGTTTAAAAAACCACCTATAGAAATATTTAATATTTGAAAATACTCGTATATTTGTTTGTTGGAAATTAAAAAAAAAATCGAAAATAGCCTGAGAAAAAACTGGTGCATCGTTTTTCGGTTTCGGTTCAAGAAAACTTACGCTGCGAGAAACAAGTGACGTTTAAACTCTTAAAGAAGGGGAATTTATATTGCAAAGACCAACATGGCGCTGAAAGAGAGTAGGAAGGTTATGTCATATGTAGGAAAGGAAGTTTCGATCGAAAACAAAAGCCGCAATTTTCCGCCAAGGTTGACTCTTCAATTCGAGATGGTCAGTTCTTTTCTACAGTGCTGCCTACATAATGGCAGGAAGAAAACATAAATAACACAGAAGCAAAGTTGTACACTTAATTAAAGATTTTAGCCCCCACTTTCAAAAAATGTACTCTATTTTACAGAATTTTTTTTGAATTCAAAAAGATTTGTTTAAATTGTAAATAATTTAACTAAAATTATTTTATATAAATAAACTTTTTGTTATTTCTTTGTATACCAGTTTATTCTGTTTAACATTTTAGGTTTTGTTTATTACTTGTTTTTGTTTTGTTACATTTAAAAATATTTCTTTTAATATGAATCATAACTTTTTAGTTTTTTATCATAAATCTTTTCTCTTGTTGAATTTGCTTTAAATTTATTTATTTTTTCTTGTATAATAAGGCAACTGCAATTTATTTTTTTATTTTATTTGTTTTTTTTTGTATACTTGTAGTGATTTTGTTTTATTTTTCAAAAATTTTCATTTTCTTTTGTAAAAATTTTGTAGATTTTACATTTTGTGCTTTGCGTTTTACTTGTTGTTTCTTTTTTTGGACATTTAATTTTGTTTTGCATTGAAATTATTTTAAATTTGTTGTAAACTGCATGTTGTAGGTTTGTGTTTTTCGTTTTTTGCTGCCAAAGTGTTCAATAAAAAAAATCAAATAAATTTTCCTTTTGACTCCTAAAAACAACATAATTGTTTAAATTTTATTTTATATTTATAATTTTACATTAAAATGTTTTAATTGATATTTAAAAATTTACAATTTTGTTAAAAGTTCATTAACTTTTTTTATAAAAATTAAAAAAAAATTATATTTTTTTTTGCAAACCATTTTTATTTTTGATTTTATTTCCAAAACTAAAATAAAATTAATTTTTATTCTTCAAATTTTGCTGCCGAAATTAATGCAGTTTATTGTGAGTATATATAATTTTTATATAAATTATAAACATAAAAAACTATAATACAACAGGAAAAGGAGGGTTATTAAAAAATTCGTGATAAAAAAATAATTATTGAAAATTAGAAAAATGCTCTCAATGGGGCAGACTCTTTAATTGAAAATAACAAAGACATATTTGTTAATGAAAATTTAAATAATTTGCAAAAGCAGAATAATACTTCATGCTCCTTCAAAACTTTACATCTGTTTCAAATGCTCAGAAATTCCAAGTTGCAATTGAAACTTGGAAATAATAACTTATTCATATTTTTTCGTTTTTAAATCCGTATTATTATTTTTTTTACTTTGTTCTGAAGCCAGTGATTTGTAATAGCTCCCACCGCAAATACTTTAGCAGTTGCTTCTAAAGATTTGGGATTTAGTTGTTTAATCAATAATTTAGATTTGAAACTCCTATTCTTGAAACATATACCTGCAGTCGTTACAAATGTAGACGCCTTCTTCAAAAATAATTAGTGTAAAAATGTATTTTTCGATGTCATCAAAACGTTGGAAAATACAATATCTTCATTTTCTGTGAGACGCTTTTAATATTTGCATCATTTCAGATAGTGGCTTTTCGCATATTGGCAGCTTTTGAAGCAATTTTTTCGGTTCCAAATGTATTAAAAATATTCGTAAAATTTTTATCTTAATGGCCATACTGTCACTTCTTAATGGTTCGAAGCCCAATATTTCCTCTTCGAAAGAAGTCGGTTGTTTTCTTATATCGATTGATTAATTTTTGTTAAAAAATTTTACGATTCGGTTCAAAAGTGTTAACCAAACATACCGCAATATTAATTGTCAAGGTATATAAACTTCAAAACTGCATAATGTCTTAATTATGTGTCCAATTAACAAAAGCAGTTATAACAAAATAATAGTATTTTAGAAATTAAGGGATTACGTGCATCAGGCATACAATTATGTAAACACTTTTATCAAAACCGAGTAAAAAGATGAGAAATATGTAGGGATCAGAAAAATGTTTTAATTATATGACCATAACAGTACATGCATATACATACATAAACTTATGTACAAGTGTACACATAAAACATTTAAGCCCTTAACGATAAAACAGAACACAACTATGACTTAAATAAATTTTCGAAGAGGGAGAAACAAAGAAAGACCACATAATAAATTCGACCACCGTAACGACAAACGGTTCAATAAATTTATTGATTTCATTAGTCAAATGATAATCGCAGTTTTGTTAAAAAAAAATAATAATACAAATTAATGAAAATATGGCATCTTTTTTGTTAGAGTGACACTGACACCGACTGGTTAACTTGCTGTTGTCAAAAGGAAAAAAAATTTGAAATTATTTTGTAAAAAGTTATGGTTGTTTTTGCATTATTGTAGTATAATGGTATTAACTGGTTAGCCCGCCTTGAGCTGCATTCTCAATATAGAAGCACAAACAAATAAGTTTTCATAATAAAACGAATTTTATTTTAAAATGTCAATTTGTGTGGAAAATGACTTTACGACGTACATAAGTATGTAGTTTTGCTTCATTTTGTACTAAAAAAAATCAAATTTTGATTTACAGCACAAATAAAACTAATAATATTCATCCAAAATTTGTTTTAAACAGTTCTGAAATTTAAAGCATTTTCCTATTAAATTGCAAAGAAAATAACTTCACATGTAAAAATAAAACCATATAAATTCTTTATTAAAAAAAATAAATTAGGGAAGTACAATTAAATTGAAATTTATTATATTAAAATAAACTTAAACGGATTTATAGTAAAAAAAACTTTAACAAACTAAAAATGAAAAACGTGGTTAAACTTAACTAAAAACAAATTATAGTTGGGACGAGTAAAGGAAACTGGGTACAATATTTTTAAATAGCTAAGGGACTTTAAGAACTCTCATAAAATATGCAAAAGAAATAAGTTTCAAGTATGTTACAATAATATATTATTAATAGTTACTCAATTCACAAGTCACCATTATATCGTGTATTATATATTGAAATACACTTTTGGTTTATTACTTCTGATTCTTCGATTGTTCGATTCTGACTGTATTGTTCTGTAAGTATGTAAGAGTGATATACTCGGCTAGGGCTAATCTTTATATCTTTCACCAAAGTATGGAGTAAGAACAAATATTTAGCGATGAACGAATTTTAAACTATTTAAGTGTGTATAGTTGTTTGAATAAAAGTACTTCTTTCTGTTTGTTCCTAAGAAAATTGTCATAAAAAATATAGGACAAATGTGTCTTTTTCATTAGCAAAAGATTTTGGATAAACTCCAGCAGATGCACCATACATCGTTTAAAGCTGTAAATAATCTGGGGCCTTCAGAAAATCAATTTCAACATCGGACAGACAGACATTGTTAAATCAACTTTCCCGAATATATGTACTTTATAGGGTCGGAAATGATTATTGTCGAAATTATAGAAATGTAGAAAGGATATTCAAAGAAACCGTATTTCCGACGGTTGTTTTTATTATGTGTAGTTTTGCACTTAGTGGAGTAAGAAAAAAAATTCAAAATGTAGCAACGTCCTCAAGGTCCCAGCTCAAGTCGGGAATCCTTCTTTGAGAAATAAGAAATAAATAATAGTTTTAGGGATTCATTTCATCTCCGAAAAGTATGTACATTTAAAAGAAATACTTTTTCAGCTTTTGCCAATTCGAACCAAGCAGCTGAACTAAATTCTCCCGAATTGTATTAATTGGATGCTTTTAGCAAATTTGTATTGCTTTGTCATCAACTTGTCAAACTCTATATAGAAGAAAAATATAGGTTATATATAACAATATGTTGACCAGACGAATTGATTAAGGAGTATTGAATTCACCGGAGCTTCCGACTTATTATGAATTCGCGTTGTGCCCTGCTAAAAATAAAAAACTATCTTCTAAGCCATTGAAATTATCGCAATGTATTCATTGGCGAATTTAATTCGCTGTGCAAACCACTGCCAAAAACCATCATAAAAAATTTTGTGGTAAAAACATTAAACATTTTTTAAATTTATAATCGCACTTTTTTCAAAACTAAGATTTTACATAATTATCAGTTTCAATTTGTTTTTAATAAAACAATTAATATCTTAATGGATATGTAAAATATTAATTTAGCACTTTTTAGTGGTATTATAAATTTAAAAAAATTAATTTTATCAATTCCCATATAATGTACCAATTATCAAACTATTGTTATTTCTTTGCTTAAGTTATTAATTTTTTATCGATCGTTGAGAGATTTTATAAGAGTTTTTTGTGTCCCTTTCAAAATATGTACATATGTGTATTTTTTTTTTTGAATTTTTAAATGTTTTTTATTTTTTGCTTGAAAACAAACATTTTCTGAAATATTTACTGAATTTTTGTTGCTATTTGTTGGTTGTTATTAAACTGTTTTAAAATTATTGTTGTTTTTTTTACTCTTTTAGTATTACATTTTTTTTAATTACTTGTTCAATAAAAAAAATCTTATACGAAATTTGTTAGTTTTTGTTTTTTTTGTTGATGCAAAAAAGCTTAATGGAATTTACGTTTTTTCACACTTTTCTTTTTACCCTTGCCACCTTTGGCTTTACGTTTTTTACTCGATCCACCTAAAGAGTCACCGCGGAGGGACGCATCACGATTAATTTCACCTAAAATTTCATCGCCCAAGGTGCCTAAAAGAGAAATTCGTTTCAGAGAGTTAAGTATGTATTTTCTATTGGGTGCTTTGTGAGTTGTTAAAGTGAAATGATCGCGATTTGTAAGAATATATGTCATAATTAAAGTGAAATGATCAGCATTTGTAAGAATATATGTATGTCATAATGCTGGATTGAAATGCATGAAATGTTTTAAAGGATTTCTTTGATTTCACTTACCCAAAGTGGTTAGTTTACGTTGACGATGTTTCTCCGCTTTCGTTATAGGCAGACGTGTTAGGTAGGTTTCTTCGTATTCTTGTTTTTCCTTTTGGACCTTGGACAGAATTTGTTGGGCCCTTGAGCCCGAAGAGATTTCTGTGGGTGCGTCTAAATATTCTTCTTTCAAATCTTGTAGCATAGAAGATCTAAAAACAACATTAGTAATTAATCAAAAAATTCGGGATTTCATTAAAAAAAATTAACTTACGTTATGGCACGCTTTTTGGCCCTTGCTATTAGTTTCCTTTCTTTATCCTCGGGTTTTTCATCGCCATCATAGTAAACAGGCTTAATTTTAGGCGGCACATAAATTCCAGGTTTACCCGCCGTGGAGGCCTTTTTAGGCTTCTTAATACCCTTTTCCTCAATATCGTCCTCTTCTTCATCTGTTTCAGAAGCACTGTCCTCCTCCTCCTCATCCTCTTCTTCGCCGGTATTAGTTAACATTTGATCAGGATTTGGCTTTATTCATGAAAATAAAAAATAAATAAATAATTGCCTTAGAAAGATCAGGACAATTTCCTTGTGTTCCTTACCTTATACAAAATGGGATCTGAGGCCGATGATACCCCCGTTGTGGCCGTCTTAACCAATTTATCTATTTGATAGCGTAATTTATAATCAATTGGTCGTATTTTCTCCAGCACTGTACGTATCTCTATTAAACGTTCTATGGATGGATCGCCTTCAATTGTTTCGCTGGAGCATTTACGAAGTACCACATAAGTCAGATTGATGAGATAATCCAGTAGCATGTGATATTTGACTTCTAAGAAACTTAAACCATATTCTGTGGTCAATTCACCACGTTTAACACGTTGCAACATGCCTTCGACAAGATCTGTTACTTGTTTGACATTACTGTTCATCTCGCCCAGCAATTGTATGGCCTGAGGTATGTCCTGTTGCTCTTGTACCTCACAATCATAATCGAGTGCCTGAACAAATTCAGAAAAAAAAATTATTTTAATTTATATTCCGAAGCTATTTAAATAAATATGCAAAGTAGTAGCACAGTGAAAAAACGACTCTTACCATATACATATAAATAATGAATCTGAATGTTAAAAGAAATTAGTTAATAATAAAAAATATATCTATTTATTTATTATATGTACTGGGTGGTCCAAATACGATTATCATTTTCATACCAATGGATTTTTTCTGTCCAAAACATTTACTTTCAGGGAATATCATACTTTCGCGAATGCAAACGAGTCATATTACGCTTGAACAACGTTGGGTAAACTTTTTAGCGGACTTCGAATTTGGCCAACAAATCATCGAAAAAATCTTGGCGTACCTAGGAATTGCGATTAGAACCCGTGATGTCCTGCTGCGGATTTTAAAAGCATTCACGGTTTGATCACCATGATTTTATAACATAATTTGAGTTTTTTTTATAAAATACTATTTAAAAAATTATATTCCCTAAAAAAACCAGGAAGATTTAATAAAAACTGTACAGCCGCAGAAAATAAAATATTAAATTTGAATCAAATAAAACAAAATGTATGCATACAGTGAGAAATAAAAAAATTCATACATAAGACGAAAATGTTGCATTTTCTGTTAGATTTGATGCAGCACACAAAATTAAAACAGAGGCAGAGGAAGCTTGCAAATATTATCAACTACGTTCTGAACCTGATTTATTTTCTTTTGAATACGTAATCAAAATTTCTTGAAAAAAAATTTTACAAATAATGTTTTGTACTATTTTTATATGGGTCTATGCAAATCACAATACCACTCCATTTACCATTACTGTGAACACCAAAAATATGATACCTTATTCTCACGTAATTTTATGTAACAAATAAAATAAAATAAAATATTTATGCCTGAAAATTGCATAATAAATGAAAAGAAGAGCATTTTAGTGAATTAGAATCGAGAGTGGGAATGAAAATTTAAAAGCTGCGAACACTTTTAAATTAAACCACAAATGCACAAAACTTAATGCAAATATACCACAGGGGCAAATAAATGACATAAGCAAACATAGAATATTTTTAGGATAAAAATGTATTGATGCCCATGAGCGTGAACAAGTTTAACAAACTGGCCATAATAAAACAACAATAATTAAGAAGAACAAAAAACATTATATTTGTCAATTATAAAATATGTTTTTATTGTCTTCAAACATATTATTATTTGTGTGTATGTGTGCGTGCTTTTTGGCCACAAAACCCCAACACAAATGTTAAATTTAATGCAGGAAGGATAAACAATATATTGTTTTTTTTTCGTTAATTTGCATAATTTTGCCGACAGCTAAAAAATGTTGCATGCAGTTACAATACCAAATGTTTGTAAATATTATTAATATTTATTGAAAAATTAATTGAAAATTTGTACACGTATTTACATTTATCTAATAGGGTTTTAATTGGAAACCAACCAGAAGAAAAAATTTTATTAAATTTATTTATACTTGAATTAAAATTATAATAAACCACTTTGCAACAATAATAATATTTTTTCATAATTTTTCATTATAACACAGAAAAAAATGTTGAAATAAATAGCAAAGAACTAGAAAACGATTTAAATATTACAGTCATGATCTAATAATACAGGTCTGTTTAGTACTACAACAATAAAACAATAAAAAAAACAACAGGCATTTTGTTTTTGTTTAAAATCGCAAGGAAGTCAAAAACGGTTGAATAAAATTGTATTTTATGTCAGTGATGGAAAATTAAATTTTTCTTCGGTACAAAAAAATATTTTATAATAATACTTTTTTGACCCCCACAGTGCTAAATTCAAATCTTTGTAATTTTTTCCTTTATCGCGAATAAAAACCATGCCGCCCGGAAGCATATATTTTGAAGCAGGTTGTCAAACAACTCTCGCGTACAAGCCTGCGGTTTCAAATAATTTTCAGTACCGGGAATTTTCACCACTAAGTTTCATATTTGTTTAATTCACAAGCCGCCTCTATTGATGCATCGGTTGTATTATTGTCTTACTTTACATTATTGTATCTTAGTTGTTGGCAATTTTCATTAAAAAATCTGATACAACTATATAATTTTAATTCATAAACTTTGAAAAATGTGTATTGTGAGATTGTATAAAATATTGAAATAGAAATATTCAGGTGTGTCACAGAAACCAAATTCGTACAAAAAGTGAAAATGAAAACGTTTTTAGCTTCTCTAGAAAACATAAAACGAAAAAATTTTTCGTTTTTAATTCGTTGCAAAATAGAAAGGTGTAATTGATATTTTGAGAGCATTAACATAAAAGTAACGTGCGCAAAATATTTAAAATGGTAAAAACTTATGCTGTTTTTTTCTGTGTTTTAAGAAATAGCAAAAACCATTTTTTTTTTAAATTTTATATTTTTGTCAAAGTTTAGAAAATCAACTATAAAAAATGTGAAATAAACAAAATAAACCCTACCATATTTTTTTTTCTTAAGTTACCATATCTTTTTTAAGTTAAATTGACGGAAATGCAGCTTGGCATCCCAAGTAACATAAAGGGGAATAACAACTAAAAGAAAACTGCTAAAACGTCAGTTAGTTTTTTGTTTGAACATTTTTATAGGCCGCCATTTATTTTTTGAAAAAATCAATAGAGATACCATACTTAATAACAAAATGAGGTTTTGATATTTTTCGGATTTATGAAAACGTATGAAAGCTGAAGAAGCAAAACAAAACCTGTACGAATTGAAAATTGTGTAAATTTTCACTTTCGTACATATTCTGTGACACACCTGATTGTTTTCACAAAGAAATGTGAACAAGACCGGTTTTATGGATGGTGTTTGTATGTACCTTTTTATATTAAATGTTTTGGAGTTCATTATCTCTTCCCGAAAATTCTGTAAACAGCAAGGATTCGTGTCGAATTAGAAGGTCAATACAGAGCATATTTCATGATTATTGCGATATCTCAATTTCCGGAAGACTTAAACAAATTACAGAGTCGAAAGCAGATCAAAGGACGAAAAATAATTCCAGTCCAAAACCATGTATACTTGAGAAGCTGGCAAACAAAAGTAGACATGTCCTCAGTACAGTAGATACCGGATATAAGCACATCGCATATAAGAAAAACCCGCTTATGAGAAAGTGGACCAAAAACATCATGTCTTTTTCTATACTTTGCATACAAATAATTTTCTATAAAAGAAAATCGTATATAAGAAAAAACCTGATATAAGAAACTTTTTTCAAACACCAAAGATGATGAATGATATGAAAAAAAATTTCATATAAGAAATATTTTTTTTTCAGGCATTACTGAATATACACATTATATACAACTATGCGTTTGTTGAACCTTAGCTTTTAGTTTGCGTGTAAAATATGGACACAAATAAGAAAAGAAATATTTATATATGTACATATGTTTGTTTTATAGAATACACACTTATAAGAAAAACGTTTTTTATGTTCATATACTTATATATATTTATAAGAAATAACTTTCTTATAAACAATAATTGCTTATAAGAAAAAACCGCATATAAGAGACAATTTTCTGAAATTTTTAAAGTTTCTTATATCCGATATGTACTGTAAATTAGTTTTTTTTATTTTTTTCGGCCTCTCCAAGTACACATCTATGAAGTCACGAAATATTTTCATTCAAAACCTGTTCGATTCTACCTTAAAAAAGTAACGGAAACTGACTTTTAAAGTCTAGTCTCTAACTTGGTAGTTCAGGTATTTGTCTGCACTATAAAAAAAAACAGTTATCTAGACTATTCTGGTTTTGTTCGCCAGCTCCTCACTTATCTTATGTAACTAAAAAATAAATGCAGGTAGAGCTAATTGATTAATTTGCGGAGGCCGCAATATGCTTCCATTGGATTTCTCAGTCCTATTTCAAAACGTATTAGCTAAATTATTAAATTTACAATTTAAAATGGCAGACTACTGTAGATATTAATAGTAAAACTGTACTTTTTATTAGAAACCATACACCCATTTTCCGTTTCCTATTCTATTTTTGCAAATAATAACATTTGTTATGCAATTCTGTTGTTCATTTTTTTTTGTTTCTTTATTATTTATGCACTTTTTTCTACCATTTAAATATTTAATTAGTTTCCCATTAACAACTGTACAATAGCATTAGCTTTGAGTGCATTTCATATGCAATAATTACATTTTGAGTGGTCATTTTAAATATATTATTCACATAAAAATCTAATAGTAGGAAGAATAAAATTAATAGTGCAAAGTAGTTAGCTCAACCGTGCACCCATTGCAACGAGAGACTAGAAGGACTGGCTACTGAGACCTGACCAGTATTAAATAGTTGTAATTAAATGCAAACATTTGTAGTATTTTTATACATACTTACTTTTTAACAAACAAACAAACAAAATAAAAAAGAGCTAATGCATTTACAATATAAATTGTATATAACAAATCAACAAACTAATTGCACATGTAGCGTATGCGTGTGTTTGCGTCTGATGCCTACTCCCAAACTTACACCATTTGAACTAAAAGTAATATTTATTTCAAGCTGCCATCTATTTGCTGATCAGTGTGTGTGTGTGTATGTGGTTGGATATGTACCCTGCAGATAAAATAACTAATATGTGATTAGAAATATACAAGATGCTTTTTACTTCAGACCAAAAGCTACTTCTTCAATTTCAGTACCATCCACAAACATACTGAAGCTGTTATTTAGATGACTATATGGCTTGAATCTCATCAACTTAGTTTTATTACCCTTTAGAGCGAGAATAAACTCGCACCTTCAACTATTATTGCAGCATTTCTTTCAATATAGGCTTTAGCTACAGTCTCCTTTTTGAAAGGATAAAAATGGCAAATATCATAAGGATAGGGAAAAAGTTTGACAGTTAGACCCAGATGAATAATATCATTCAGATACAAGGTGAACAGTAAAGGAGCAAATACACAAAGGAACAAATAAAACAAAATTTAAATCCTCCGACTTCAAATATACGATAACGTTTGTAAGAATTTGTTTGTAACGCAGGTAACACCGCTGGTCGCTGCTAATATAAAATAAAAGCTAGTTGTCTTCCATTGCAAATTCCTCTGGTTTTTTATTGGTACGAACTAACTCGGCAACTTTTCGCATCGAAATATTTCAAAATAACTAAAGGCGCTAAGTTGACAACGCAGTACAGTGCGATATTTCATACTTTTTATTACTTTTTGTCCGTTTTTTAACAGTAAATATGTATTCATCATCACTTTTGCTACAGTCACGTTGTAGGCAGCCGGTAATATGACTGTCCCAAAACTTAAATAAAGTCGAACTTCCATTACTTGAATCTTCGATATACGAACACGAGACTTCGAGTAATCTAATTTATTTGTTAAATAAAAAAAACAATTGAAATTATGTCCGTATATTAAATGATGAATACGTTCGTTATTTATTTAAAACAGATACTTTCTAAAAAATATTCAGAAATTGGTTATTGAAAATTTCTTTTTTTTATTTTCAATAAAAAAAATCATCTACATTGTTCAAAGCTTTATAGTGCTCATCACTTGTAGTTTGGAAATATGAATACAATATTCAAAACAAATTTTGTATATGATATCTGGAAGACTACTGAAAAGTTTCTTCCACGGAACTATCGCCATCACTCACTGTTCCGCTTAAGATGAGAGCCCCGAATAAAATAATTTAAATTCAAAACAATGCACTTCAATAATGCGTATGCAACAGACCAGCTGATAAGTAAGCAAATCACCTCGATTTATAGAATGCATATGCATGTAATTCCGTTCGATTTATGTAGAACTTCGAGTTATGGAAATTCGATTTATGGAAATTCGATTTATGGAAATTCGATTTATGGAAATTCGATTTACGGAAGGAGAATTGTTAGTTATATTCTCTCTAAACGCTACTGCCAATCGAATTGAATCGAGTTAGAAAAAATTCGAGTTATACAAGTTCCACTGTAGTTGAAAATTTAACTGCAGGGTAGCCAGCCAAGCTTATAAAAAAAATAAGAATAAATGCGTGTGCATTTATTCAAGTACAAATTAAAAAAAGCGCCGCTAAATATGCAACGATAGTTAACCAAACAGATGCTTAAAATGTGCAGGAGCAAGTGGGGTCGACTCAAAGAGACAGTGAGTGGGTGGGCGTCTAACAGGAAGGGAAATAAACATTCATGCATTTTTAAATGTATTTACCAGAACAGTTCACGTATGTACATATATGCGTAGTCAATAGTGTATGAGAATGATTTGTTAAACAAGAGCGCAGAAATTATTATTGTGGCTTTTATTAGATGTCGACCGTACACACACGCACGTGCATACATTAATCCCCATCTATGTACAGATAGATATGTAAGTATGTATGTAACATACAAGTTTATGGGCGAGTGTATGCACTATTTATGAATAAATAATTGAAAATTTGCTACATTATATACCCAGGAAATTAAATTTTCTATTGAAAATGCATAAATAAATATGTTTTCTGTTTGCAGATGTTATAAATGTATAGAATTTATAATATACACAACATAGAAATATATGTGTTTGTGTATGAGTCCATATCCTGCAATGAGTTTTTTTGTATTAACGTTCTTGTTGCTATTGTTATTTCTAACCAATACAATTTATAATCAGCATAAAAAAAGAACATTCATTATTGGTGGCTTTTAATTATTTATTTATATTAATATTTCATTATTTTTCTTCTAACAAAAAGTGCGAACAAATAAATGTTGAGGTTTTTATAGGCTTAATTCGTACTTTTTTTTAATTCATTTTATTGAACGGATGTAATTTTTATATGTGCAAACTTCACAGCACAGGAAGTTATAACAAGATTTTAGATGTACATATGTTTGTTGAAAAATTAAATAATAATATAAATAAATTATTTGTTAATAACATTTACTGCCGGGCCCACGATATCGAACAAATTTTATCTATTGTACAATTACATTCAAAATAAAAACAAATTCAAAAATTTTATTTTTGTTTGTAATCTGATGTACGAAAGATCGAATTCGTTCGACATTTTGGGCCAAGCAGTTAATAAATGTATTGCACAAATCAACATGAATTTTGTGGCCTGGGGTTTCTCAGTCAATTTAGATACACACAGTTCTGATAAATTTTATAATATCTCTAAAAAAAAATATATGGGAACGTGAGTAAATTTTTACTTCCGATAATGCACATTCACTACAAAAAAATTTAATCATGCACGAGCTTACATTTTTGGCTCACGTTCATGCATGCTCGCATGAGTGACAAAAAAAAGTTAGTCATAATCACAAAAACTCACGCTCACTAAATACTTACGAAAAAAACTATAAAATAATTCAAAAATTAATTATCTTGTATATTTTGGGGTCATTATTCTGGTTGAAAACCCAGAACAGAGACATTTCTTCTTTACGGCACGTCTCCACGCTCAATATTTATTTCCGAACATAAGCAATAACGTCGGCAGCATGACGTCACAAATACGTTCATTTACAAGCTTATGTTTTTAGGTGGAGAACACTTAGTGCACATTGGACATAAAATCAAAAAGTTCGCTGTGAATGAATACATTAGCTTCAGCGTTTTCTGTGCTTGTTTGATTTTTTGTTGGTCAAAAAGCTTAGCAGATGCTAATAAGTAAATATATACATACATATTTGCACGGTTTTTTATTTAATTCGCGGGGAAAACAAATGACAGAGAATTGACAGCCAAATTTGACAGTTTATTTCCAACATAATTGCTTGAAAATAAGTTTGAACAACTATTTCACAATACATGTGCATATAAATGTTTGTGCGGTCCACACGTCAACATATTGTGTTGGCAATAGAATTACAGTTGAAAACATAATTATTTCCAAGTTTATTGCACGTGAAGACCCCCTGTTAGCAGAAGGCAACATAAAACTTTGTAATATTTGAATGTAAATTGCAGACACTCATTATAATGGGAAATATGTCCACCCCACAGTGCTTGAACTTCGGTGTTTTGTAGTCTTGGATTGCTATACAGTATTACATTCCACCTTTAATTGGCACGTAGCATGCGCAAGAGGACTTTTTCCGCAAATTATAACAATTTTGATCACATCCGCCTATAAGCAAGTTAACAGTACTATCCGATGGGGTGCAATAACGCCTTACGAAATTAGGCCTTTAAGGCTTTATTTCACTTCCAATTGAGAAAAAAGGCCTTTATTGCGAAAAGGGCTTTATTGCACTTTGAAAGTGACATAAGGCCTTTATTGAAATTTAGCCAATGGTGCAATAAAGCCTTTATTTTATATTTTTTGATTCTTTTGTTACACTGTTACCGGGGTACTGTTACCGGGGTACGGTGATTGAAGAGGATTTCGGTTACTCAATTTTTGTGTCCCCTACAATATGTAACTCAATAATGGAAATGTCTACTAGCGAACCTCGTCATTATTTGATAGATGGGACTTTTAATGTAGTACCGATTAGTAGTTCCAATATATTTAAACAACTGCTAATAATACATATTGCTCATAATGAACATGTAAGTATATATTTTCGGTGGCATGTCATAATGTCCATGAACATTGTGACACACAAATAGTGACATAATGTCCATGGACTTTATGCACTACGTAGGAAAAAGCCACCTAAATCTTCACTTAATACAGTTTTTCTGCGTGGCGGCCTGCGGCCGATCTTAGGGGTTTTCTCATCCATAGGACGCGGCAGGTGTCTTCGCTGAATACAGTTTTCCTGCGCGCGTCTCATTATCTTCCGTAGTGTGACGCGCGCAGGGAAACTTTATGCAGCGAAGCCACCTGCCGCGTCCCATGGAGGAGAAAACCCCTAAGAGCGGCCGCAGGCCGCCACGCAGAAAAACTTTATAAAGCAAATTATTAATGTTCTATTAATTTTTGTTAATATGAAATTTTTTTATAATTGTTCAATAAAATATAAGAAGAATAAGAAATTTTATTGCTTCATTTAAAAAGAAATTTAAGTGAAATAAGACCTTTACGGCTTTATTTCACTTTCAAAGTGCAATAAAACCTTTTTGGAAATAAAGGCCCTATTTCACTTTCCATTGAGAAATAAAGCCTTAAAGGCCTTATTTCGTAAGGCGTTATTGCACCCCATCGCACTATCCCGATAATCAGAACACGCGATTTTTCGGAAACATCTAAAAGAAATCTAGGCGGAAGAATGGTGCAAGATCTCAACAGAAGTAACATCAACATTGGTAGGGTCAATGCCAAGGATGCTTGAAGGAGTTTTAAAAAACATGGGATGCCAAACAAAGTATTAGACACTATTTCTTTTTTAATTGGGATAAAACTGTACGCTTTCTTTTGACGCGTAAAAAATCAAGTATATTTGATTTTCTTGATACTATATTTGTTGCTTTTGAATGAATTAGGCTTTTTTCTTTTGACTCTCACTGTATGTAGTACGTTCGCAAAGTATTTGAGACTAATTATATACGTAATATGTATTTGAAATTAATGGGCGACGCACAGTGTCAGATTTCATAAATTTAGCGGGATTTAATTTAAAAAATATATATTTTTTTGTGTAAAATAAATATTTAAGTGATTATTCAAGCTTTAGGAAAGTTTATATAAAAAACGTATATTATTTATTTTTTAAATCGATATTTCGCCAATATCATTGATTGGCTTCTTCAGAAAATAAATTTTTTTTAAAAAGGTCGAAAAATAAGAGAATATTATTGTGTAAAATAAATTTAAAATAATAAAAAAACAACCCTGGTAATTACAAAAAAAAGTTAAAAAAAATTTTTGTAAACAATAAAAATATAACGGTATTACAAAGTGCGATTATTTATTTACATAAAAATTTTTAATAGTTCTTGCTAAAAATAATGAACGATTGGATACTTAAAATTTTGTTGTTTTTTGATATTTAAAAAAAAAACTTTTTTCATATTAGACTGCAATACATAAACTAGATAACAATATTATTAAATTTTAAAATAAAGCCTACTAAATTTATTTGAGAGCGATATTCAAGACATACATTTTAGATAAGTTTTTTTTATATATAAAAATATAAAATAAAATACAATGTTCGATTGTGTTCAGTGAATTTTTTTACTACACCATTTACCAACCTCTATATTTATAGAAATAAAAAAGAAAATCTACCCCAATTAACCCCCAGATAAATTTGACCCCCAAAACCATGAACCCAAACAAAATTTTTTGTAGTGAAATTTCCGATATTCGGCTTTCAAAAAAGCAAAACGAAAGGCATGACCGTGTGTTTGATTTTATATGAGGAAATTACAATTACTACAAGAGAAACATCTTTACAATACTATTCGTGGTACAAGATGGAAAAGAAATAACACAAAATAGTATACTTTCTATTGGACAGCTGTCTGAAGCAAGAAATAAGGAAAATAGAGATTATCGTGGAAAAATTATCAGGAAAAATTCAAGAATTCACACAAATAAAGATTTATTGCATAAGCTTTTAACGTCATCAGACGTTTGCGTTGAAAATTGCATAAACCGCCTAAAGCTAAAAAAACAATTTTAACAACCGATGTTTTACAATTTTTGAAAGACCTACAAATATACTTTTCTGACTCTCGACGAAGAATAAAATAATGTAATGTACGAAAATTAAAAACGCTAGCTCAATTACTTACTAAGATATTAATTTTGTCCAGTTAGATTATCTAAATCTTACAATGTGCGACGTTTCGAAATCAGTTTGCATACGATTTTTCTGACCAAGATATCATTCGGGCGATTGAGGAAGAAGAAAGTCTTGATGCACAAAGTTCAGGTAATTCAGTTGTCAGCATATACAGAACTTAGAATTAAACCAGTAACAATGAGACTATAACAATTTATTCAAAAGCTATAGAGTGCGCAGAAGAAATCAATACGTCACAAATAGATTTATTAGTTTTCAAAATATTAAAAGAAACAACTCACAAATTGTCTTCTGAAACCTCGAAAGAAACAACATTCAATTAATTACTTACAACAAAAAAGTTGATAAATAAAAGAAATAAATAACATCTAGAAGCATATTTTGTGTTCATAACTTTTTAAAGTTATGTGCAATTTTTTTCGGTTCATATATAAATGTAAAATTTATTGAACTATTGTTTTTAATGTAAAATTTATTAAATTTCTATTTTTAACAAAAAACTTATTAAAAACAGGTTTCCAATAATACGGACATATTCAGGATTTATGGTGTCCGGATTATCGAGACAGTACTGTATTTAATTTTCTGACTGTCATCTGTCATTGAATGAATTGATTATAATTTGTCTAGTACTTTCATGACTTTAAAGTGATAACGTTACGTTTCACTATATATTTATTTGATTAAGACTCGATAACAACTTAATATTACTTGACTAATTTGAGTATGATTTACACCACACATATATTTGACTATGACTTGACAATTAAAAAGTTATAACTATTCTATAACAGAGCTAGTAAATGCGCCTTTTCCCAAAATGTGGTCCCTTTTCCCAAAATTGCGATCGCCAATTTTGAATAGTTGATATGTGTATTTTATTTACCATCATAATTTTCTGTTCGTAGAAAAAAAATTCAAATGAAAATTTTTTTTGCTTTTTTATGAACAAATGACAAGGCCGTGGCAAGAATATATCTACCTTGAATATGACTATCGATTTTCTACAAAACATTTTGGAGTCTTCAGATGACATGGTTATGACAAATATATAATGTTTGTGGCAAGCAATGTATGGTAGTAGCAAAGAAAATTAAGTTCCATATAAAATAAAAATACTCTATAATTTGAGCAAATATAAAATATCAACAAATTTATAAATTAAGGGGGAAACAATCAAATTTAAAACTTCATTGCTGCTAACGGCAGCGTTTTATTGATGGGAGCGAAAAAGAAAAAAACATTCCAAGCCAATTTAGAATTGTTGAAATGTTATAGTACTAATGTAAATAAATACATGCTTGAGACATCTTTTTGTAATAATGCTATAATTTTCATTTGGTTAATATTGAAAATAATATATTTATTTTTTAAATTTATTAATCGAGATGGCCTCGATATCTTTTTTCAAACAATTTCAAAAACTTTTGTTTGTTATATATAATTATTTCAGCTTTACTTGAATAATAATTTGTGCAAGACTAGAACTCGCAACGGTGACTCAGAAGTATTATGAAATAGCTCCCTATTTTGACTACATTTGATCATATTTATTGCCTTGGTTTGATATTTTGTTTCGACTACAACCCGATAATTTTTTCATAATACTTTGATCGTATATTATGTTCTTTCTTTGCGTGTATTAAGTAAATTTTTGTTATGAAATGCGCCATGGCAATGTTCTTTATATAATTTAGAATCTAAATTTATGCAATCGGGATTTATTATGCAAAAACTAATTATCGATTCATGAAAAACAGATGCGTCGCTTTATAAAATGGATATGAAAAAGAAGAGTTAAAAAAGCTGTGGAAACAAAAAATCATTTTCTATCCATGACTACAAACAGAAAGTCAAAAACAATGTGTGTGTGTGTGTGTTATTTAATTATGACCATGTCATTGTTCCAAAACGAATATACGAAAATAAAACATTTTGACGACCAATAAATATGCAATTAATTGCAGCAACATTTGAAGTATGCAATCCAAAACATTTATCTTATTCAGCTAATGCATTTTATATTTAAGTGCATTATAAATTTCAGTTAATGACCATAACCATACATACATACACATACTTTTAGGGTTAAAGATTGTTGAAAAGTATTTAAAAAATTAAATTTGTAGATTCAAATCGATATCTATGGGACATTAGAAGATAAATAACAATAAGAAATGGATATAAGTAGAGCTGGTGGAGCAAGCCAAACGGAACTAGGTTATAAATTAATCCCAAGATTCGGAATTTTTCGGTTTAAGAATCAAAGCAAATAATATTTTGTCATGCTTTACTAATTAGCATCGCGTTGCTCAGTGCGGGCTTACCTTAAACGTCATTCTGTACGAATATTAAATATACTATTTGACTTTTTTTTATTTATAAAAACTGATTACAAATTGGTAAAATATAAATCTTTGAATTCCTGCCATAAAAAACAGAAAACAAAGTATTTGCAAAAAAAAAACAGACAGATCTAAAAACGTGCACTTTCAAAAAAAAAAAAAAAATCGGCAGAAACATTAAAAAAATACATAAAAATTTATAAATTCTTCGTTTATTGATATCGGTTAAAGAACAAGCAACGACAACATGAAATTTAGAGTTTGGAGCACCTAAAGAATCATTGAGAACTTGAAAACTTTTGCTGCCATATATTTTCGTTTTTTGATCTTCAGATTTTTTTCTGCTATTTATTTGTAAATTTTCACAGTGTACTAATTTTTGCCAGAATGACGGAGTTTCTTTAAAAACACACCCAGAAAAGTTATATAAGTTTGTCTCCGTTATGTCAATTACTCGTATACGAGCCCCGACCACTATTAATTCGTACGGCAAGCATTTTTACGCGTATGCAATGTTTAACAGATGATATTTTCAATACTAAAGTAGACAACACATGCAAACCTATTTTTTCTGAAAGATCATTTTATTCTCTTAATTTTAGAAAAACAAATTTTTGTTGTACTTCAACAACAACAACAACAACATTTATTTATTTGAATGCTTTGCTTAACTGATAAGAAAAATTTTACCAGTATTAATTCGTACGGTTCGTTAAATATTTACTATTTTATCAAACATGTAATTTTTTTAAATATTAATATTGGGTAACATCGCCTTTTGCCTTTATAACACATTTACAACGGTTTGGCATAGATTTTAATAAATTCTGGCATTGTTCTGTTGAAATAGAGTCCCACATCTCTTGCAATTTTGTTTTTAAATCAGAAAGGGTTCTTTGAGGCTCATTTTTTAGGTTTCTTTTCATTATTCCCCATATATTCTCGATTGGGCTTAGGTCCGGACTATTTGATGGCCAATATAAGACCCCAATTTCCTACGTACGAATTAATACTGGTAAAATTTTTCTTATCAGTTAAGCAAAGCATTCAAATAAATAAATGTTGTTGTTGTTGTTGAAGTACAACAAAAATTTGTTTTTCTAAAATTAAGAGAATAAAATGATCTTACAGAAAAAATAGGTTTGCATGTGTTGTCTACTTTAGTATTGAAAATATCATCTGTTAAACATTGCATACGCGTAAAAATGCTTGTAAAAATGCTTGCCGTACGAATTAATAGTGGTCGGGGCTCGTACCACAAATTGAATGATTTTCAAAAAAAAAAAAAACAATTTGTTTAAAAATTTCAAGACTCAACGTGATTTAAAAATAATTTTCGGGATTTTCCAAATCGGCAACTCTAGTATGCACACATTCATTTTTGCTCTTAAGCACTAAACAAAAATGTGTTTCAATGTTATATAGCCTACATTTAGCAGTATGAGATGCAACTTAACATAGTCAGTTCACTTGAATACAAACACATTTACACATTATGGTTAAAACGTATTTGCAGTTGTAACACAAAATACAGTCTGCAACATAAAATTCAGTCCACTTATGTTTATTATGGTATTGTATGTATGTACAACCGTGTTCGAGAGTTTGTGCAAACTACGCGTTTGCATTCCAAGCACTCAGTAAGTAATTTTGCATGCACAAACAGTTTTACATCCATTTAGTTAGTTGTTGATCTTATGAGCATGTAGCGTTAAGTGGCAACGATGATTATATGTGGGAGGCTTTGTATTAATCTCAGTGGGTTGAATGCATGATTATTACCTTTAGATATCTTACGCAAATATGTTAATCATATTTTCTATGCAGAGAAAATCCCCAAGATGTATTTGTATAAATAGAATTTACGATTTTCAAACAAACGTTTGTGTTTTTATAAAATTTAGTTTCAGTAATTTTTTTGAATTAGAGTTCTTACGGAAATTAAGTTTCCCAGAAGACCTGGGCTCGAAATATCTTTGAGATTAAAATACAATTTATGTGTAGTAAAAACTTCTTGATTTCATGATGGTTCATGAAAGACTGCCAGGAACTTATTACCAAGATTTAATAAATACAAGAAGATATTTTATAATTGTTGTAAAGCTTAAATTAAACAGATTTAATAATAGCAAGAAATATTAAAAAGAGTACAAGAGAAGAAGAAAATAGATGTAGAAATATGAAAAGCTTTAAACTAACGTAACACACGCACCGCAGAGAAAAACAGAATATGGATAACTTTTTGTAAGCAGGTGCGCGACACACAATATGGATTGGTCGATCCATATTTCTTCAAAAACCCACCCATAAAGTAACATGGTTATTGAACGATCACGTAACTGAGAAACAGAATGATCACAATCAGTCGGAAATGGCGTGGGTTTCTTCTGGATGTAAGATGCAAAAGTGTTCATGATATGGAACTCTTCAACTCTCTCCTGCCGAGTTAAACTAAACATCTTAAACACCAATCTGCGATCTACATTATTATACAGAAGTGAAACGTGCCACATTCCACGTAACACGTCTCGAGGTATGGCTGCCCTGCAAGTTTTTACAAATAAATGACTTAGAAGAATTCTACGACTCTTTTGGCAACAATATATATCAAACAGCAGACTATGGGGTCAAACGAACCAAATTCAAATATAAAGGCGAAAATGGAACAGGATTAGTCACACCATACGAAAACAGGTCACAGATATTGCCAGAACAACGATTGAGTGGAATCGCCAAGGCAACCGCAGAATAGGTCGACCAGCTCATACATGGTGAAGACACTTTGAAATCGAAGCCTCATATATGCAAACTAGCTGGAATGAAGTAATAAAAAAATCGTTATGAACGGATCCAGATGGAAAGATTTTGTTGAGGCCTTATGCTCCTTATAGAAACATGGAGACTTTTTTACGTAAGCTGAAGCAAAAATTAATGTAGAGACAATTGTTTAGTCATGGAATTTTTAACATTACATTTGCTTGTGATTTGTAATTAATTTAATATTATTTTGCAGAACGCTGCTAGTTTTTTTAAATATTAACTGGTTTTATTTTAAACTTTTATTCTAATTTCAGTTATTGATCTTGAACGTTTTACCAACTGATTAATATTTATTTTAATTTATTAAAATTGCTTACTAATTATCACTTTTTACATTCCAGAAGTTGAATTAAATATATTCACATGTGGCCATCAAAATAGCTATCGCCTTTATAATTTATCTCAAATGCATATTTTTTTAAATGAACAAAAAGTCATTCTAGGTAAATTCTTATTGCTAAAGAAGAAGCACTAAAATATATAAATAATAACGATTAAAAGTTAATACATATTTTAGGATGAAAAAAATATTAAAATAAAAAAATGTAACTGGTCATAAGAATAGGTTCTCAAAAAGAAATGCGGGAAATAAAAGGATTAATCAACCATAACTTGGATTGAGCTAAATTGCAACCGTAACCACTATGTCCACCACTATTTTGATAAACTTTATCTTTTTTTCTATGTTGGGCATACCACATTTCCTACACTTTTTTAGACAACTTAATCTTGTTTTCAATATTTTCTTTTCAAAACCGAACTTTGAGATCTTATCAAATATTCTCAATTGAATTAGGATCGGCTGATTGACCCGAAAAATTTAAAATTTGAGCTTAACTTTTGGGAAATGCAATATTATTTAGCAAAGCAACCATTTTATTGGCCACACAAGTTTTGATGAATTTTTCTCTGAACATTAATAGAAGTGACTACAAATAATGGATTTTCTCATGTAACATTAAGACTGTTAAAACCAGGAGCACTGCATTTCGAAAAAAAACTATAATTATTGGAGTGATATCAAGGTACATATTTTAAGTGCCTCATGTGCATGTACACACATATATTTCTTTTAATTTAAATTTATAAACAGCTGATATAAATGTAAATGCTGATGTAAATAATTGCAATTAAAAGAGAATTTATACATTTCAAATTCTTCCTGTTCACTTACATTTTAAACAAAAAAAAATAATTAAATAATTTGAATTATTAAAATTGCTTTATAAAAAACAACAGCAAATAAGGCAAGAGCAAATATGGTTTTGGCATTGAACAGCAGAAGGCGATGACGTCAGAATTGCAATGATTGTAAAGCAACAGAATAAAAACATTAACTGCATTTAAATAATATTGAAAAAACTTCGCAGTAAAAAAATTGCACACAATATTCTATTTAATTTAGAGACATAAGAGAGAAAGAACGGCAGAGATATATCACAGCTTTATATAAAATATTATTAAAATATATGTACAATAAATTGTGCAACAGTAGAAAAAATAAAATATGTACAAGGAACCTACATATCCACGAGGTCCGTCAATTTTGGCCCTAATATAGATAAGAACAACGGTTGACAACTTACTTGGCATGTTCATTGTTTATGGTTGCCAGTCTGGAAGTTCTAAAACAAGCCTCGCAACTAAATACAGGATAGTATGTCTGCACCTTTATGTTTATGTGGGGGTGCGTTTATTTGGAATTTAAAATTAAACAACAGCATATTTTATCAACCAAAATGCAGTGGAATATATAACATGGCTAAATGCATAAATAAATACATACGAGTACATACATTATTTCTTTTTTTTATATAAAAACATTCAAATAAACACTGTGTACAGGAAACAAAAACAAACCACAAAAAAATTTCACAAATAAAAAACAACAAAAACAATAAATAACAACTTGTTCTATTAAAAATATAAAAACAGCAACGAGAATATTGAACATTGACGGAAATGAAAAAAAAAACAAACTAAATTTTATATGTACAAAATCTACACATTGAAGACCAGCAGTCAAGTGTTCGAGTAAAGAGGACATCTAGAAGGCCTTATTTAGCAGACACAAAGATACAACGTACCATTCAATAATCATATATTCATTGCTGCGCTTACCATCACAACAAATGCTAAAAATACACACGTACATTCACTTATGTAAGTATTGGTTCAAGTAAAAGTATAAATGAATGTAATTAAAATAGGTTTAAACTGGGACTACTACGTTTTAATTGGGACTACTAGGCGAACTCTAGTAAAAAAATATCGAAGAATACTGCTTCAACTTTTTCTTTCAATAGAACAGAGTTGAAATTGGAAGAAAAGAAGTTAGGTCTTCTAGAAGTCCTTCTTTGGAAAGCAAGAAAACATTTTAATTAGATAAAAAAAATAAGGTCTTACATCCCTTCAAGAAGGGCAGAAATTCGGAGGCTTTTTGAATTTTATCGCTGGGAACTACTCATTTACAAACTCACACTATTAACCATATTCATTCGAGTTGAAAAAAGAAAACAATAAAAATCGTTTAAATCTGGCAAATTGTGGAGTGGATTTAAAATAAATGAAGTTGTAACAAAACTGATTACGTAGGCCCGTGCTACAATTCGTATTTGAAATATATTTTAAGACAAATGTTTCGTACAAAATTTTCCTTAAAAAATACTTTAAGCCCAAATTGTTTTTTATGAATATGGCTGTTAATTCACTTTATTTTATGGGCAGACTGACATACAGCGGACCGAAAGCAAAATTTCCCTCCCGTTGTAACACTTTGGATGAATAAAATGTTTTTGAAAGCTTACGTGTCGAAAAATGGTCATACAGGACAAAGTATGTTTGTATAAAAACTGTGATTGTGTGCGTTGCCTTTATTTGACAAACTTAGAAAATAAAACTCTTAACACTTTAACAAACAAGACCATCTGCAGACGGTCATCAGAGAAAACAATTTTAAGCAAAATCAGCATACTTTACGTTCTTACAAGCTTAAATACCTCGTTCATTATAAATTATCAAATGATTATTAAAGGTTTATGCAACAGTTTTACATACAAAATATGTTTCATAAACCTATTATACACTTTTGGTAAGTATTATAAATAAGGTTTTAAGTGTTTAAATGCATACAAAGTTTTAAAATTAAAGTTACTGATTGAAATGTGATGAATAAAATAGTTTGTCAGAAAGAATCATTCCAGTCAGAACTAATAGAACAAAAATTGTTGCCGCAGTTCAATTAGTATTTCAAATTTAGGCATTTAAGGGTTAAGGCCGATCAGAGATTCACACCCGCACAAAAAGAAAAGTCACAGATGAGACAACAATATTGTTTTAAAAACGCCTGCTTCGCCGTTTTTTAAACTAAATTTGTTCTTTTATATCACTATATGCTATTATAGAGAGTTATTATACGTAGGGAGGCGATATAATCCTTCAAGCTTTGCAAATAAGGTTTCAAAACTATAAATTTAGTTCCAAGTTTTTTTTTTGGTTTTATTAAATACAAGTGAATAAAACCTTTTCAAAAATGTTGAGTATTGCAAATATTTCGTCATAAGGTTTAAAAGATTTGTTAACATTTGTTATAAATGGCACAAATATGCTACCACTAGCAAAATTAATCGAAAACGCCTTAATGACTGCAACATCAATGAGAACCCAAAAAGCATGCAACATAACTTTGTACATGAATACACCAAAAAACTACATGCATCACCAAAATTATTTGTCATATTTTGAAAACGAACAAAGAGAAAAACTTAATCCTTCCACATAGTAAAAATTATTAGGTTATGGCTAAAGTTAACGTTTTACCTGTTTTCAAAAAACCGAGTATGTATCTGCATATGGACGGACTTGGAAAATATATTTCGTTGTGGCTAAAATTTCGCTGTATACACAAAAACTACATACTCAACTACATACATCTGCATATTTAGGCACACATTCGCATGCTTTGCAATACTCGCTCTCTCTCTCTCTTTTTCGCTCTATTGTTCTCTGTCTTTATGTCAATAACCGAAAAAATTGATTAGAAATTATAAGCCAAAATTTAACACAGCTATTGGAGTCATGTTGTTACATATGATTTCATTTCTAAACCAAAGAGAACGAATGAATGCTCCTGAGCCACCCACAAAAAAAAACATCAGTTTTTCAAGCAGCGTTCCCAATTTAGGGAATTTGTCCCCCAGGTGGGGATATTTTTAAGTGTTTGGGGGTGAACATTTTGTTTTGGCGAAATGGGGAAAATATTTTTTTACTGAACCTGATTTTTCTTCGTCCTTTCTTATTTTCATACCGATATCTTTTTTAATTTGTATTGAAAAAGACTACGTATTTTTAGGAATACTCGTATTGCCAAAATTTCATAATTTCAATTAAAACTTCAGAAATATTTTTGAAGATATTGAAAATATTTTAAGATTTAATTTACTAAGAAAGACAAATGAAACCAATACTGCTTTATAAAAAGATTGCTTTATAAATTCAAATCTTTATTTAAAGGACTTGTGGAGATTAACAATCGAAAATTGAGGATGTGGCCTGAAAAAACTGGGAATCCCGTTTTCAGGTTGCAGAATGTGTATGTTGTTATGCGTGTATGATATGTGATGCATATACATACATATGTATATGAACGAGCTTTTGTAAAATTTTACAATTCACGTATGTACACTGTACATTGTACAGTGAAAGCTCTACTAAGAGACAGTTACCGTGCCCGAACAGCTTGTATAGACGTACCAATTCTATAGCCCCATGCTTATTTTTAGAAAAGATCCCTTAGACATCGGACATCTTCTGTAAACGGACAAAACAGCTACGTCAAACAGTAGTGTCAGCAAGCGGGAGCTCTCACTGCACTAGTATGGTTGAGTCAACACTCTCTTTTCTGGCTTCCAATTTTGATGTTTACCACAAGACAGACATTTGTGTTTTGAAAGAAGGGGAAAAAACATTTCATGGCAAAAAAGTATGTATGCAACGTCAACACAGTTAGAAATACCAACTATGCATTTCTAACGCCAATAGGGTGCTACGTATTTCGTATTGTCCGACTGAAGTCACTTTTTTGGGGCGAATCATGATGCATTGCGTATTTTCATCTTGTGAAATTTGTCATGCATAAACAGAAAAATCGCAAATATGCAATTGCATGTTTTTTCTTGTGCAACCTAACGAAGCGGATATAAAATATTTACACATTTCAGAAATTTTTATGAGTTCTGGAATCGATTTGTTAGTGCAAATTTTATTCTTTAACGCATTTTCTGCATATTTCAGTCTTAAGAGCATATTTTTTTAGCATTTTTCAAATTTATAGAGCACAGACTTTTCGAGCATATTTTTAATTTTTATATTATGCTTAGAAATGTTTTCGATGCGGATGCAACAAATTTTTTAAACTATTTCTTATTTTGTATAGCTATCTGTTGAAACGTTTTAGTGTATTTTCGCCATCTACATCACATTTCCAGTCTGCAAAGCAGCTTAATATATTAATATATGTTAAGATATGATGTTTAAGCCAATAACTCTATGTCTGTCAACATTTAAACTATTTTAAAATGCATAAAATTTAGCACTACAGGCCATGCGATTTCGACAGCTGTCAGAAAATCATTATTGCAATATATATTTCGTACTCAGTTTCAACCAAAAAAAAAAAGAAAACTGATGTAAATGATGCCAATCAGGATGAAAATGATTTTAGTGATTGTGAAACCAACAATAAGCTGTTTAATTATTATTGGTTGATCAATAAATAATATACGAGACAGTCACCCTGATTTTGCATTTCGAAGCCGAATTTGCGACTGTGACAATTTGTCCCAGATTAAACAAAACATGCACATATTTTCTTTAATCTAGTACAAATTATCACTGTAGAAAATCCAACTTTGAACATAATCAGGATGAGTGATTTACTAAATTTAAATTGATAATTAGTTTAGCAAAACCAGCGCCTGTCGATTTATTAGCACTAACACAGTAAACATGCGCCTATTACACGTTGAGACGTTATTTTCAATGTATCAAAGTTTAGTCGACTTCGTAAACGCATAATTTTAAAACCTGCGTATGCAATGCAAAACATGTTTTGGGTGCAACTACATATGTATGCTTTGCAGATAAATTTTTTGCATATAAACGACGTTCAGGAATGCCGCTGTGCAGTGCTACTCATATATAAAACATGTGTTATGTGTTAACATATGTTATTAAATCGAAAAAAATTTTGTGCAAATATGGACGTGACATATTTATTACAAATAGATAAGCACGTTATAAAAAATATAAAGAAATAATTAGTACACCATTGCACCTCAAATGATTGCATCATGTTTGCATACAAAAGAAAATGTATGCAAGATTTTGACAGCTGATACTCATCATACTGAGCTGCCAACCTATTAGAAACATTAGGAGTTGCCAGAGATTTCATGTATGCGTTTGCGAAGTCTATGCATTACAACTTCCGTAAAAAAAGTCGACCTTTATTAACGTCCATAGACAATAGGAAATCCAAGTCAATATTATATTATTTATTGTAATAACAATTACCAATTAAAAACTGTTCCTTATTTTATTATGGGCTTATTCACAAACGCTTAATAAAGTTAATGTGTACATTAAAACCGGTTTTCCCATATAAACATCCAACATTAAACCTACAATAACTTTATTAATCGTTTGTGAATAAGGCCATTAAAATTTTAGAACAATTTTACTGCCAGGCCCACGATGTCACATGCATTCGTTCTTTTGTACAATTTACATTTAAAACAACAAGTTCTAAAATTTTGTCACACGTATTCCTTATTTCGTACAATAACATTTGAAACAAAAACAAAATTTTAGAATTTCTCTTTATTTTAAATGTAAATTGTACGAAAGAACGAATACGTGTGACATAGTGGGCCTGGCAGTTAGTTTTTATTCAGTTGGTTTGTGCCGAGTTCTGATTATTTAATTTTCATCTTATTTTAAATATTAATGTTAATAAATTGTTGAATAAAAATATATATTGAAAAATCAGTTTTGTTAGTTCTAAAAGCATATCTTTAATGTTTTTTTTTTTTGTATATTTTCATTTTTACTGTATATTAAATGCGCACAAGCCGTTTTTTTTGCGTATTTCCGGTTTCGCTGTCTAAAAGAAACCTGCTTTATTATATGCTCTTAGTGTTTCGCGATTGATTTCTCCTTTGTACTTGATACAACCGAATTGGTCTTCCTTGACTTGTGGAGGCAAATAAATTTTAAGATACGTTCTTAACAATTTATTCAGGTAACATGACTAAAGCCGCGCCGAGCACACTTGCGAAAAAACTTTTAATAGAATTACAAGCACCATCCTAATAATGAATGAACACAATTAGTATATATATTTTGTACATACATACAATACATACATACAAATTGTGCGTAACACGATAGTGTTTTACAATACAAAGTTAGAAGTGTATTAGTGAATGCGTATTGTAGCGGGTATGTTTGTCGCAAAATTGAAATAAAAAAAATATTTTGAAGTTCCCTTAATGTAAACTAACACAATAATATACGCGCATACAAACATAAGTGGACACATAAACAGATCCAAAGCAAAATTGTAAGCGTAGGTGGTCAACCGGATGTGCATATGCTTGTTTACAACAACAACAAGAACAACAACAGCAAGAGACTGATTGCTATTTTTGTACAATAGCGGACGGAAATGAAAAGGAGTATTTTAGTGCATTCATTGCAGTAGTATTGATCTGTTTGTATGTGTGTGTGCAATATTAAAGTTTTAGCGTATTTTTACCCCATTTCGATTTCTAGTTACTGCTTCTCTGTTTACATTTAGGGCCCGCTTACACGTACAGTAACAGACACACACATACACATATGAAATTGTATATGTATTAATTTGTGTTCTATTAATAAAAAATAAATAAATAGGGAAAACCACCAAAGCCCAGCCATAGCAAAAAATAATTTAAAATAAAATCGTATTGAAATGATGCTGATGATGAAGGGGCAGCATTGTAAAGGTTGGACAGAACAGCTAAGAGATGTAACTATGGATGGGTTTAAACTATTGAATGGTTATTAGTTTTTCTGGGGAAAATTTAATTAGCGATGTTGACAAATTCTTGGCCACACTTCATATTTTATGCGGCCTGTGTTTGTTATTTTATTATATTTATAGTATCTTCAATTGTTCGATTTTCAAGGGACTTTATTAAGTACTAAAATACGTTTGTTTCAAGGATGCTTTCAATTAGTAAGAGAATGAAGGAATCTCTATATAAAATTTATTTAAAGAATAATTATAATATAATGGCAAAGAATTGTAGTTTTTCCTCTTTGGTGAATAACGGTTGGAGTTAAATTTAATAAAGTGCTATTTTTTGCAGATAGGGGCCACAACCATTAATTATGTCACACCTTAAAGGGGAAGGAAGAAAATGACTAAATTGTTTGAAATTATGCACAGGGTGTTTCAATGAGACATATCATTTTCATTAGCCGGCCATTTCAAAAGTTGTCATGACTCGACCTGTAACTATTTGACAGATGGCAAGAATTAGAATTATTGTTGAAAAGCCTCACCATCCTGAACGTGTGACTATTTGTCGCAGTTTTCGGTTTGGCGGGGTATTTGGACCTTACTTTTTCCAAAATGGGCATGAAGTAACTGCTGCGTTGAATGGATTGCGCTATCGAATGATGGTTAATGATTTCTCGAAGGGTCGATCTCAATTGCCCACCCGGTTTTTGTGATTTTAGGCTTTCTTTCTTTGGGGCTCTATGAAAGATAAGATCTTTGCCAATGACCCTCAACGAAATTAACGTCAATATTTTACAGTAACTTTTGTAACAATAACGTTTAGTCCTGTAATAACGTCAGCAGTTTCAGCTAACTAATGAACAAAAAATTTTTTATTGTTTATTTCAATTTCAAAAGTTTAATTTTTAATAGGCATACAGTTTGGATTTGCTCATTAAAAATATTTTTAGCTTCAAGAAAAAATGTTTTCAACATTTTTCAAAATATATTTTTTATTTTGACATACATATCTAATGTGTGCGAAGATTAATTCGTATTTCACTAGCAGAGACACGAACTAAATTTCCTCTAGAATTTTCACTAAAAAATCAGTTTTTTAAGACCATTTTTTGTAGCGCCTGCTAATATCATTAGGTACCTAAGCTTTACATACCTGACGCGAAACTATGAAATATAATCAATGTTTACATTTCATCATTTTTATATCCTTCAAGTCTTTTAAGGACACGCACAATTGATGCTTCTCGGTAAAATATTTTAGCCAAAACGCTTTTTTACTGCATCAAATGATTTCAATTGGTTTAAAGAATTAAAATTTATAATTTTTTTTATTAAAATATGTCCAATTTACTATTTGTTAACGATTAGTAATTTTGTAATTGAAAACAAAAATGAAATGTGAAGCAAGAATTTCGCAAAAATTCAAGTAACGGTAAAACGAACAGCGGAACAATGTTTTAAACAAACATTAAGAAAGAGAGGCGAGAATATTTAGACTTAGGCCCACCCGCACAATCGATGCATCGATATTTTTTTAAATGGACGTGGTGCCAGTTCCTAGATTTTTCTTCCTTAATCAAATGTTAACTGCAAAATCAGCTACGGTAGTTTTGATTTAGCTGCCTTTTGTTTAACAGCACTTTTGATTTAACTGCACAAAATGAATAATTTCTGTAACTATTATTTAAAATCACATACAAATTCCTTTTTTAAGTGCCCTTTCTGTACCTGCACATTTAAGATAAATGCCCAAAATTTTTGGCATTTGAAAATTGTTTTCATACAAAAAATCAACGTTAGCTGCGTTTTGACTTAACTGCCCGAAAATATGTATTTTCTTTTATTATTTTATCATATTTACCATATTATTGGACCGTTTTAGAATATTTTCATATAAAAAATCAAAGTTAGCTGCACACATTAAAAAAAATATGGTGGTCACTATTTCACATAAATATCCAACCATCCATAATTTAAAAAAATCCCAAACAGGTCAGAAAAATCCCAAGTTGTCATTATTAGAATACATTATTTTGTTTGATAACAGAATTTTTGACTTGTCTGCACAAAAAATCGTGCAATCACACACATTATCTTTTAACAAAGATGAAACCAGATTGAATTTTTTAACAACGATGTTAAAATCGAGTTACAGAATTGATGTATTGTTCCTACAAGCAAGAAGCTCTACTGGTAAAATTAACGTTAAGGTTTATTGTTAAAAGTCACGGAATCGCAATACAGAAATGAAGAATCTACAAAAAGTAGTAAAGTTTTAAATGTTTATTTTGGTAAGAAAATATTATTAAAACACCATTCATTTCTGTAAAGAAAATCTATTTGTTTCAACTTTCTGAAAATAGCAGCAACCTTTAAAAAACACAAAAATTTCGTTGCATCAGTTTAAGTTAATTTTAGTATATTTATGTTTTTTATATTGTCCAACTAAAAAACAGGAATTGAGCATATTTTTACAGGACATTTGCAACATGCAAAACGACGCTTGAAAATAGTTAGAAACAAAATTTACGCATTATTTCAAAATAAGTGCAAGATTTTTGGAAAGCAAAAACTTTGCACAAAGAAAGAAATATCAGCTAAATTTCATTTTATGATGTGTATGTTTTTATAACTCATACTTAACAACCGGTTTCTGATTCCAGTGTAGTCAAACATGCAGCTGTTTTTATTATATTTCAGTATCCTTTCGGCTGATTTTGCACTTTCTATTTGTTTTGTGATTGTTTTTTGTCTGTAAATTTTAAATTGTAATGTATTTTGTATTTTTTTATTATTTTTTATTTTCATTTTGAGAACAGTAAATGTATCATCCATCATAAACTATGTTTTTATCCTTTGAAGATGTTTTTTTTTCTTTGTATGCACTTATTTATTCATAAATGAGAAAGAAGTTGGTGTTTGCTGTAGAACAAAAATTTTAAACAACCTTACAAGTGACCCTGGCATGTCAATATCAAACACCAAGCGTTTAATTCCCTTTAGACGGTACATTGTTTTTTAAGGTTCTAGTGTTGAACACTTGAACGCAACATATGATTGCCAATAACTGTGTAAAGTTTTTTGTCCTGAATTTTTGTTTTTATTATTTTCTTCGTTGATCTTTTTTTAGCCCGTTTTTATAATGGATGTAATGAAGCTTTTTTCTTTTGTTTGCTATTTCTAGTTGGCAGACTATTTGAAGTATGTTTTTATTTTTCTCCACTCGTAATGTCATTTAACATCCGTATCCGTCTATAGGTTCCGTTTAATGTCCAGCTGACAGTTTGTTTTTCCGTTTATATTGGACGGCGTTGGGTTGGGTTGGCTTTACGATTCAAAACAAAACATTTTCAAACCTACACAGTTTACAAATAAAATTACTATATAGAGAGAAAAAAATCAAAGATGTCTGTTTACTTTTTGTTGAATTGTAGTCAATATATGACATTTGGTATGATATGATTGTAAAATTTATATAAGGAGAATGGATATAGAAAATTATAATTTAAAGCAAAGCAAATTTAAAAGTGAATAATAAAAATTAATAACGATAGTTTACAATTTTAATATTTTTGCGAAAACCTTAAAAAAGTGTGCTCTAGACTAGTTTATTATTTTTTGAAGAACTGTTTTCGAGACATCCGCTAAAAATAAGGTTTCAAAGAAATCTAAGTAGAAAAGATATCGCTAGTGTTGATGAAGTATGCAGTGATACAGAAAAAAGAATTTACATCTGATCGGGCAATAATTGTAATTATCAATTGGTCCTTCCAACAAAATTATAGTTGCCGTCTTTTACGGCGCTACAACAGCATCCGATGGTTGCCGGCGTTCTCGACTCTGCAATCACAACTACAACCTCAGTGGCTTGTCAAGGTGTTACCAACTCTAGGGTAGCCAACTCTATTGACTCACTGGAGCATCGACGCAATGTGGGATGTATTTCACTGTTTTATCGTTACTACAATAAAATGTGCTCTAATGAAATCAGGGAACTTGTTTCCGAAAGCCACTCATTTGTACGAACAACACGTTCTTCGTTAATAGCGCTTCCATTTATGGTTGATATGCCAGTGGATCGCACTACGCATTACAGAGAAAATTCGTTCTTTAGCCGAACAGTTCGCATTTGGAATAAACTTCCTGCAGAGGGTTTTCCTGTTACTTTCAGTGTGGGAAAATTCAAATAGAACGTCCCCAAACACTATCCTCCTTCCCATAACCAATTTTCCTAGTTCCGGCACAATGCATTGCATATGTAGGGGTCATCCCCTGAGTGCTGGTCCAAGTAAAAAAACAAAAAGAAAAAAAATATGTCTCTCGCCATTGTTTTGGTTTCAACGAAATTCAAATTAAAATAAAATGGCTGACAGAATAAATATGTTTGTATATTATATACCCCCCAGACCATCACCAAAAAAAATACTTTTTCCCCCCGTAAATGTTTAGCTCCTCTTTAAAAATAGTTTTGTATATGTAATATTTTTTACACTTTTGATTTTAATTGAACATAAAATATTTACAATATAAATTAAACTTTCATATAGATATTGATGCGATTATTGTAATTTTTTTTCATTTCGTTCATGTGTTTAAACATGAGTACGTGTTTTTTATTACCATACAGAATACAATAAAAAAGAAAACCAATATTGACACTTTTTCGCTGAAATTTATAAAAAATATGTATCAAACTGAATACTTCTATTTGTTTTTACAATATAATGAAAAGCCGAGAAGGAGAGGTTGGCTTAAAAGGGGAATTTTTCATCAACCCAAAACAAAAAATTATACACATTGTGGTGTGATGAAATGAAATTATATTACAATATATTGAAATGAATTTATGTACATATGTAAACGAGTAACACTATTGAAAACAGAAAAAGATACATACATACATACGTACACACATAATGTGAATCCATAGTATAAAAAAAATCTCCTCGTCGCCTATTTTCAACAACACGGTTAGGCTAGGAGCTTTCCTACTGCCGCAAAACTACGTTTGCTGCATACCCCTCTAAATATTCAACGTGTACCCGAAACTGTGAAAGATAATCCAGAAACAACGACCATGGGGTCGATTCTGGTTCTGTGAAACTATGAAATGAAGAGTTTTTTCATATTTTCATAGTTTCTGATTCTCGTTTAATGAAAAAAATTAAAAAAAATTGTTTTCACAATTTCACAGTAATATGATTCTTGTTCTATGTAAAGGTGCAAAGAAGTGTCAAAAATTAATTTCTCACATATTTTTACACTTTCATTTTAACAATGAAAAATGGAGAAAGCATCGAGAGGCAAGCCCGCAAGCGGGAACAGAAAAGAACTTTTAATCAATTATTTAGAGGAAAACAATGAGTAATAATTTAAAAAATTAGTAACAATAATCTTTTAAAAAGACACAGTTTGCACAAAATGGCAGGATACATAATTCTTCACAGCTCCCTCACTATAGGTATTAAATGAAAGGGATTGACTCGAAGAATACCGTACAGCAAATTTGTTATTCATCACACAATATCTAAAACATTGAAAATAAAATTAGTGTAAAAAATTTTGAAGTTAAACAGTTTTATTGAAAAAAGGATAATGTACTAAACGCTAAAAGATAATTAAATCAATTTGGGGCATTAAACAGACAACAACAAAATAAAATCGTGGGGCGCGAAAAATTTGTATCAAGAGTCAACTGAGGTTACGATCCCCCCAGGATTCTATTTTTTTGACTGTTTAATGCGCTAGATTGATTTTATTGCCTCTTAGCGTTTAGAACATTATCCTTTTTTATAATAAAACTGTTTAACTTCAAAATTTTTCATACTCACACATTTTATTTTAATTTTTAGTTGGTTAGGTGGTTTTTACATGATTGTAATGAAAACGGCAGGAATGCCGTGTTGTGGTCCATACTATGCCTAAGTAAAGTATATGCATTATCATTGTTAGTAATACGAAATATTTTTAATTAAAAAAAATCGTACAAAAATGGCTAAAAAATGGGTAAAAAACTTTCAGCAAAAAAATAAGTACATGCGGCTCAAGCTTCGAATTTTACATTTTATTAAAATAGATAAAAAATTTTCACGGCTACAATGGAATGAAACACTTTTTCATTAAAAGAACGGGAATCGCAATTTGGGTAATTGTGAAATAATAATATGAAAAGCTCTTATGAAAACGAAAATGAAAATTTTTTTTTCATTTCACTGTTTCAGAGAACCAGAATCGACCTCCAGGAGACGCTCTGCACAACTTTTGCATTTTTCTATCTTAAATTTCTGTACTGTTGCATTTTAAATTTTCTGTGCTTTATTTCTACAGAAAGTTATAAAGCATTAACAGCGTACCGTTAATTTTGCGCCACCCTGTAGTACCTTCCAAAAAAAAGAACCATTACAAAAATAACATATAGCGCAAGCAACTGTTGAAAATGTGGAGCAAGCTGCGGCATATCGATCGAAATCGAATCGAATAGAATTTAAACAGCAAATCTGAACATTTAAAATTTTAATTTAACATTTAAAAGATACTTTCATAAAAAGTTCTTCAAATACAAATAACCACGTACATACTTCATATTTAAAGTTCATTTTTGTCACTCTGTCGGGATTTATATACGGAAATGTAAATTACCCCCCGTCTAAACTGGAAATAAAGCAATAACGCCGGCAGAATAAGGGAACAATATTACTTATTGCTTTATGTGAAATTTTAATTATGTTAACACACAATATACAGAATTTCCAAGTCAAAGGTTCGCTAACAAAGAAGAAAACTGAAAGACTTTTTAAATTTTCATCTGAAAAACATCCTGATATAAGAAATTTTGCATTTTTATGTATATTATTAAAGATTTTCTTTTTAATTTTAATTTATTTAATTCTTTTGTAAAAATTTTTTTCTTTTTCTTGTTTTATGTCGCGTCTTTTGTTTTTTTCTTTTCTTTGGAAATGTCAAAAGGTTTATGACGTTTTATGTTCGCAATAATTGTCAACGAAAAACTGTTGACAATAATTGCCGCAATAATTGCCGAGTACGAAAAAGATGCGTCTTCACTGGAGATAACATAATTTTGAAATTTGCTGCAATATATGTTAATGAATTTATTGGCAGTCAAGACGGGGGGTTAGCGAGTATGAGCATAAAACCCACTTAGCTTTAGCAACACTGTGTTGTTTTATAGCCAAATTTTTCGCGAAAAAATAATGATACATACGAGTACATATTTTGTTTTTCAAATGAAATGTTTTTTAGCAAGCAACATAGCAAACAAGGCCTATGTGGAACGAGCATATGTATGCAGCTTTATATTCATTTATTATATGCTTACATATATATATATATATATATATATGTACAAATACTCCATTTTTTGTTCTGTTATTTGTATATTGCTGTGACCGAATATTGGAGAATTCGCACACATGCACATTTATATATGATTGTTTTAATTTAATTCAAAATTCTCGCACACTCTCAACAAAATTTTACCGAATACCCAAAAAAAAGTGGGTGGTAAAAATATTTGGAATATTCCATTTGGTCGCAAAAATTATATTTTTAACGCGAACCGAGTTGGGTTAAACATTTCATTAAAACTAGAGTTTGAGTGCGCATACGCTGCAAGTGGACAAAGTGCAGCAAAAAACAAGAAAAAAATATGATAACAAAATAAACCGGTCAGCGGATACAATTTATTTATTTGTTGCGAAAAGAGTAAATTTCGATTTGTATGCATTTATATGCACATATTTGAGTATGTGTTAGTTATTAAAAAATATTATTAAGCTAAAGCTTCTTCTTTCTCATTCATGCATTAAAAATCTGTTTAACATTTTCTTTTATTAGTGTAATTTGTGTGCATTTGTATTGATGGTTTTTAAATATTTATTTATTTATTTATTTATTTATTTATTTATTTATTTATAAATACTTTTATCTTTTTTGGTTTATCAAAATGTATAACAGACACTTAATTAAACGGGTTTTACGTTAGCTAGAGTAGGAGTTCATAGCAAGGATGTGGCAAATGTACAGTTGTTACAAAAGTATAGAGGATTTAATTTATAAAGTTTTTATGCTTTCCGTAATTGAAATTGAAAAATTAATAGATCACATTTGTAAAAGGAAATGATTGTTGGTTGGAAACGTTGTGTAAAAGATTAGGTTAGGTTGCAACGCAGCCGGCCCACTTGGGTCCAGCAAAATTGGTCCTTTTGTGTGTGTGTGTTGTGGTCGGTGTTGAACCAATACGTTTTGCGAATGAACTGATTTATTCTTTATAGATTGCATTACGTAAGGTCTGCGAGTTCGGTTAAAAACAAGTTACCTAGATAAATGGCTCTGTGATAGGACAGAGCTGGGCATTGACAGAGGAGGTGCTTGACAGTTTGTTCATCCTCCTCCTAATTTTGACAGCTTCTACAGAAGTCATTGAAAGGGAGACTCAATCTATTTGCATGGACCCTTATAAAACAGTGCCCTATAAGAACTGCCACGAGTATACGTAGCTGATGTCGAGGGATCGCTAGTATGTTGGCAGATTTAGTTTGGTGATATTGAGGCCAGGTTGATCTGGAGACTACACAAGTGGATTCATTGAACGATCTAGAAAACGTTGTATAAAAACTGTTGATGTTGATTGTTGTTCCCCGACTCTGATAACACCGCGTGACAAATTTGAATTTTCCTTTCTTGCAGAAGAGTCACCGTATACTACTCTAACCATTAGAGGTTCGTACCGCCTGTAAAATTGTTTATAAATTATATTCAACATTCCCATGAAAAGAAGAGTATTCCAGTATTTTTTTAAGTTATTGGCTTTACGAAGCTAGGATATAGACCAGTACAATACAACACTAAAACACTTTAATTCATGGTAACTGTCTTTTATACAGCCATTCCTTAAACACACCTTAAAATGCAACCTTTTGAAATTTACCAAAAAAAAGTTCGTACTTTATAAAAACTGCTATTATTTTTTAATCGCGTCTTCATTGCACATACAACATATTATCAAATTCTATAAAAAAATTAAGAAGTGTGGTCGAAAATCTCGCATCATGCCACAGAAATCACGGTCGTTAGAAAATATATTCATACAGAACAGACGAAGCACTGTTAGAAATTAAGCATTAGAGTCGTCGTTGATACAAAAATACAAATAATTACAGTTTTTACAAGGTAAACACTATCTGTGGGAAAAGAAAAATCATTTAAAACCCTGGTGCAGAAACGAAGACAAATGATGCAAAGGCAGTGGAACTCAATTATTTTGAGCGAGGAATTCAGATTTGAGTTAAGTGAAAGCTATTTATACGAAGAAAGAAGCATATCACAGGGATTGCCTAAACATATCGTCAAGTTCCCCGCTACCGGAATGGTTTGTTGTTGTATGGCTGCCAAAGGATTAGGCCAAGTATGCTTTGTAGAAAACATTATATGTAAATGCAGTATGCTACATTAACAAAATAAAAAAAAAATTATTGACATCGATACCAAAAATAACAACATTCAATGAATTCATATTCATATTCCTGCTCATACAGTAAAATTAGCCAAAAAATGGTTAACAGAGCAAGGGTCGTCTGGCAAATGACCCACAGACAAATATTTCCAGATTAAAAGATAAAATCAAAATTTAATTAATTCTATGAATATAAGAATAAATGCAGTAGTTAAAGCCAATCTTTAATATTAGCGTTTTTTTTTTGTTGTTCAATAATTCTTGTAAGAAATGAATGATTCAATTTCAAATATGAAAGTATCATGAAAGGCTACGAACCTTTTATCGTTAGAGTAGTATTTATTTAATCCACAGACAAAAGATAGTAAAACTGCGTTCTTGGTTTTTCATTTCCTCGTCATTTGTTCTTCTTAAAATCTTTCAAATTTTTTAAAGAATGGTAGCGTTCATAAGACGTAACTGTTGTGCAACTGTTGAGTGTTTGTCTTAGAAACGCAGAGTTGAGTAGTTCCGCTCCACACAACAGTTGAGTCTTTACTGCCATTTTTCCATCATAAATTTTTTTCGCTACATTTAGTCAACTTGTTGTGTTGGAGCTACTACAGCTGAGCAAGAGAGTCGTCCGCTTTTATATTATAATGTAATACCGTTTTGTTAGGTGGCGACTACAAATTAATTTGTTAAATTTTGTATTAAAAATGCGATGAAGTAACGAAAATAAAGAAATAAAATTAAAATACAAATTTCATTAATTGTACGTCGGTTTATTATAGTGTCTATTTATATAAATTACATAATTAGTTCAATATAAGGTTCAAAGATTTTTTGAACATAGTACCGGCTTAGCGTTGAAATATAAATACTATCGGCATAGGTTTATCATTTTATAGTAATATTTTGCTGTGCATTTTTATGTTGTGAATGTTAAATTTGTGGTGCAGATTTGAAAAGAAAAATGGAAACTTCCTGCCAAGAAGAACTTCATTACAAATTCTGTGTTGTTCATACTTTTTAGTATAAACCAAATTAATTAATTTAGAAAATTTAAATTATTTATTTTGCAGCATTTTTATTTCTTTTCAATTGTTTACATTAATCAGCTGTTCATGATCCAATTATTCATCAAGCCGTTTCTAAGACGTAACTGTTGGGCTCAACAGTTGACAACAGTTTCACAACAGTTGAGCTCAACGGCTTCGTCTTATGAACGCGACCAATGCTTATTTAAAAAAATCATATTAGCACGTAATATCTCGGTACAATATGAAAGGGAAGGCTTTTTAAGTTTTCAGTTTCAGTTTCCCTGAAAAAAATAAATAACAAATGTTCTTATAAAACTAAATCCTTCCATATCCTTGAAAAACTCTATTAAAAAAATGTTTTAAAAATTATATACTATGGTCGTATGTTTACTCTATAAGAACTCGAAATTTCATGATTTTATCTCTATCAATTAATATATCGGATTGAAGAGGTAGGTGAACGAGTCATGTAGTTAAGTGTCTAGTGGTGTCCGTTTACATCAGACAGTGTTGAGAATACCAGGGTTAAGGGGAGTTTATACATGGGCATCGGCATCTAGACCCATGATTACTCAAAAAATTTTCTAAAAAAGATTCCGGTACAACCTTATTTTGTGTGTCGTTTTCTTTAGCAAGATCGGCAAGTTACCAGTATGCGGATATACGAAGGGGAACACAAGCTGTTAGGGGATGATGAATGGTCTACCGGTTCTTAACATAAGTTAACAAAAATTTTTCTCGCTCTATTTTTTTTTTATTTTAGAAACGTGACAGATATTAAATAAAATGTTTGTTTTTTATTAAATTAGTTTTCTACATAAAATTTCTATAGAAATTCATTTTGTGCGGCGAAAAAAACACAGTTTTTGAACTAAAAGAGATAAAATCATATAATAAATATATAAATATTTTAATGAAACCTTTCAAGGATATGGAAGGATATATTTTTAAAAGACATTAGTTTTCTAGGGGATTTGAAGGAGTTTTTTTTTATTAAATTTTACATAGCCTTCGTTTTTGTCTGGTACCGAGTTTGCAAAAAAAATATTACATACCGTTGGCTTAATATAGAAAGAACGTATTTCGATTTATTTTTAAATTGCGATTCTAAGCTTTTCTTGTGTTTTTGGAAGTTTATTGCCAGAAAAGATTAAAAATGGCGTTTCAAAAAAAAAATTAGATGCATTCTTTCTATATTAAGCCAACTCATAGTAATAAAAAAAATATATTTAAAATAAGCATTTAAAAAACATCTTAAGTCCTTTAAAAAGGACAAAAAGAGGATATGAAAAAGGAAGTACGCAGTTTGACCATATTTTATCTCTAGATTAATGAACACTAGTGTATCCAGCGGTCGACTCAAGCGGCCGCATTCTAGAAATAAATTTTAAAAATTTATATAAATACATACGATAAAATAGAAAAACAAAACACCTTTTAAATAAACAACTTAAAACTCTGTCTCATTTCTATGCAAAAGCAAATTGGACAAACACATGCACACTTTGTTTATTGTTCAAGTTGAAGCTGATATAATAATAAGATATAGTAATAAGTGTGAATGTGTTAGTAGCGGCTTTAAATGCTTATAGCTCCCTAAATATCTAACCGATTTATATGAAATGAGGGTTTGTAAAACCCCGTTTAAGAACCTATAAATCTTTCCAAAATCGGTTCAGTATTACAGACGTAAAAGTGATCTAAAAAACGTGTTTGCCTATTAATAATATAGATAGATATAATGGCGTTCCTGCAAGAAAAATTCTGTCACGCAATGTAACTGATGATCAAAAAGTAAAAACTTTTAGGTATTTTATCCTCGACAAATAAAGCAAAGTAAAGTAAAGTAAGGAAAATGAAAATCATGTTAGCTGTCATTCCTCAGCACAAAGAGCCGCTATATCACTTCTAACTGGCAAACTAGTAATTTTGTGAAAAACTTTTTATTTAAAAAAAGTTTTGTTATGCAGTTCTTGTTAATAAAAACGTTTGAAATCGGCATTCAAGTCATACATTTGACTTCATTTCGTTTCCAACTTACCACAAATAAAAAAAGATTGGACATTATAAGCCCCTTCATATGTACATCAGCAAAAAAATATTCCGTTTTACAATACACAATTTAACCAAGTGGAATTTTTAATCTCTTATAACAACAATAAATAAAAAACAACCAGAACAAACATATTTCCTCTTAAGAATTGTTATGATTTATTAATCAAATTTTTGTTTATTAATACGGGACATAAAAATGAATGTAAAAAAATAAAACATTATGAAACATCAGAATAAAAAGTTTCTATTCTGGTTGAAAATGCCCCACAATTCCTCCTAACAACCATAATAAACGTATCCATATAAAGAACAAAGTCTGAGTTTTCATTATGGAAAGTACGAGAAAAGACTGATCTTCTGATTAGAATGATATAAATTTCATAAATTAAATACACACACATTAACTTTATGAAAAACAACATTAGCGGAAAATTACGGTTGGTTTTAATATAATACGTATTTTTTTTAAATTTTATTTTCTATTAACATTAACAGGATAATTTTTTTTTCACAGATTTCCAACTGTCCCAAACAAGTTTAAAGAAAAAAAATACAGATAAAATAAACTTCATTTACAATTTCATTGCTGGCATAACAAACCCTTAATAAAGGATTTTTTAATATCCAAATACAGGATAGACTTAAAATAAAAAAGAAAAAATTAAAACAAACAAAAAATATTTTTTTGCTGAAAACACATTTTGTAACAAACGTCAACAGAATTTCATTTTTATTTCCTAGTCCATCAACTGGTTTTCGTTTTTTTTACAAATAAAGTTGCGTGTGTTTGAGAAACAACCAAATAATTTATATTTTTCATTTGTTAACAAAAAAAGCAAAAAATACAAGTAGCACTTATAAAATCCCCAGTCAAAGCTTTAGACAATCGGAAATTGAAAAAATAGAGTATACGCACTACGGGACATAAATGTAAATATGTATGTATATATTTTTTTGTTATTACTGTTAGTAAGAGCAGAGCAAATGGCGAGAAGAGAATGTGGAGCTATCGATATTTTTTACAAAAACTTTTTCTATAGAAAAGTAAAATTGTCGATAACTTTTCTACGAACTGATTAATTTATCAATAACAATTTCTATAGAAAAATAAATGAATGGATAACCTTTAAGCAGAAAAGTAATGTAATCAATAATTTTTCTATAGAACAAGTAAGTGCGAGTAATGTGGTATAGTATATTTTTTTTAACTAACAGTATAAGAATAATGGAATCAAGCTTAATAGTTTGCTACTCTCAGAAAATTAAGAGGACAACGATCTGTTTAATTTTTGCAAGTCATTCTAGAAGTCAGTTGAAAAAATGCACTACTGAACAACATCTTTTGTGAAAGACATGGAAGATATTGGAACCGTGAAATATGAATTTACATTGGCAACATATTTCATCTGTCATTTATTCAGCTGTCAAAAAAATAATAGAAAAAGACGCATAATTTTTGTTAAAAATTAAAAATATTAAAATATGGATTTAGGAAATCATTGGAATAGTTTTTGCTTTTGCAAGAACAAACAAAAATTTGAATGCAGTACATTGAAATATTGAAGGCCATTTTGGAATAAAATTATGATGAAGAAGAATTTTGATTTAGTTTGTTTATTTTCTGCAATGTCAGTTTGCTGGTGATGGGACAAAGAAAATCGATTTTTTGTTGAAATTTTTTTAGTGGTGACACTTAAAATAACGAAAAATGTAAGGTCGTACAAAATGATAAAATATCATCTGTTGTTGATGTAGAAAGATGTAGAATTTTTGCTCTGAATAATTTTTATGGGAAGATGTTAACATCTTAGCAAATTGATGAAAGATGTAGGTCGTGGAAAAAGCCTTTAAAACATAAGTTTTTGTTTTAAAGATGTATTTTAAAGTTCTTCGTTTGAAGATTAAAACAATTGGTAAGTACTAAATAAGCGAAGAATCTATGCATTTTCTCCATATCTGTAGTAGTTTTTTTAATATATACATAAATATCTACACTAAACACAAGGAAAATACATTTTATTTAATAGACAAAGTAATCGATAACTTTTCTAAAGAAAGCAATCCGGCTTCCGAGGCAACATTAGCTGTGTAACAGTACTGGTTGATGTTTCCGAAGATCTGAGAAAGGAATTAGACGAGGGGTATATGCCGATACTAGTGTTGCTCAACCATTCGAAAGCTTTTGACGCAGTTGATCATAGCATATTAATGCTAACGCAATACGTTTTTGGAATAATATTCCACCAATAGTTAGGCAAATAAACAACGCTTTGCTTTTTAAAAGAAAAATTTTTAATTTTTAAAGAATTTAAGAATTTTTAATATAAAAAAAACAATAATAATAATTAACTATACACTTGTACACACATTTTCGTGTTAAACACACTTATGTCAAAATTGTAGCATTGCATAACTTTTCAATAGAAAAGTAAAGCTATCTATAACTTCAGTCAAAAACGTAAAACAAGGTTATCGATAACTAAAAAAGGTAAATACATATTATTTAACAAACAAAGTAATCAATAACTTTTCCATTAAAGAAGGTAATGAATATTTGTTTTTTTTTTTTAATTTGTTTTGTCTAAGCTTTAAGCCGACAGACATATTTCTAGGGTTGTTAATTATTCGCGTTTTTTATTTGTTCGAATAAAATTTCATATTTTTTTGTTCGAATAAACGAATAATTTTGAACAAAGAATAAAAAATTTACGGTTAAAACAGCATTAAAGAGCATATCAAGTTTGTTCTTTTCTTTGATTTTTCTAAATAGTTCAGATCATCATCAATACTGTTAACAATTTTTTGCGTTAGTACAATTTCTTACTTTATTTATAGACTTTTATAGATCAGATAGTAAAACGTTGTCAGTTACCAGAGAAACGTCATCTTATTCTTCATAATTTTTATCACAAAATAATCTTGAAAATAACGTATTTGCATATTAAAAATCTAGTATTCGATGGAATTCATAGAACTCAGGAATAATATTAAAGTATTTAATGATTTTACACGTCGTTCATTAATTACTCGAATGTTCGATTATTCGAAAAAAGTTGTTGGAATAAATCTTTATTCTAAATTGAAAAAGGTTCGTTCGAACAAAAATGAAAAAAAAATTGTTCGAACTATTCGAATAATTTTTATTAAAACGACAACCCTACATATTTCTATGGACTGTAAGGAAGAAAATTCTTGAACATAAACATAAGTTACTCCTGAATATACGACAGTTAGCCTACGTATGCTGCACGAAATGATATTTTCGAAAAAAAAAAAATAGAGTACCAGATTTTTCATTTTCAACACAAAAATATTAACTTTTCACTACATTCAAGATATTTCGCAAAAATGTAGTATTTAGTTAAAATATATCTAATATATAGCCCGAATTGTTCCCGTGTGTCCATAAGGACACATAAATAAGCGGTTGCTTAGAGATCCAGCATATGTAAACTGTTTTCTTCAGAATAACGGAACATAAATATTTTTCATCAGAAACCATCATAGTTTATTGTCACTAAGATTCAGTTTAGTAGATGAATGCTTGTAAGCAGTGTCGTGCCAACAAAAGTGCGTAAATAAAAACACATTAAAAATGTCGAATTTTGAGAAGAAAAAGTAAGTATTGCTATATATTTATTTATAAATTGTTTTAAATAAATTAGTTTTGATTAATAATATAACTAGGAATGTGTTGAATTTAATATAGTTAAAGACTTTAAAAAACCTTTACTCTATGTCAGTTTTTTATGATTTTTGTCAGTGTGTCCATATGGATACAAGGGTACGAACCCGAACGTATTTAATTTTTTTTGTTAATAATTTTAGCAATATTTTTTAATAAAATTAATTTCTATTTGTTTCATTTAATTTATTTTGATTATGACTTCAAAGAAAATTATCACTGAAAGAGGTTTTGGACTATATTGAAGAACTAGGTAGTGGAGAGGAAGATGACCAAAGCAATGTACGAAAAATTTTTATTGATCCTCCGGAAAATGAAGGGTATTTTAGTGGCGAAGATGACGCTGAAAATGAAGTTGAAGGTGCCCAAAACAGCTAAAAGCTGGCTGCGAAATTGTACTGAGAAGTGGACGTAGGTCATTCACAGTAGAAAAGCTTGAAAATTGGAAAAGTGAAGTAGATATGAATGATATTGTAAAGATGTTTTAGAAAATTCTACGCCAAATATATTGATTGCTCTTCTGGAATCCAGTTCGGACAATGTCGAAGAAGAATATATCATACCTTAAGTTCAGGAGACAAATATCGATTTTTTTATTGCAATCATTTCGGTGAAAAGCCACAACGTCCAGGTCAGTAAACAGAAAAAGGAAAGAAACACTAACATTTTACAAGCAAGATTGCGTTATGATGGCTGTGCTCATTTTGCTATACCCATTGAAAAAAAAGATGTTACACCTGGGAAGCCTGCGTAAAATTTAACGTCGGGCAATACGGCAAATGTTTTGTGTCTTACCATACAGATCGTACAACCTAAGTCATTAACTATACATTGACATCAAAATACTCGTGAATTCAATAAAAATAATAATTTTCTATAAAAATAATAATTTTTAATAAAAATAATAATTTTTAATAAAAATATTAATTTTCAATAAAAATTATTTTTTGTTTAAACCATATGGACACAAAATTTTCAAATAAAAGTTCCGAAACAATTCGGGATAAATAGGCACAGACAAATTTTGGGAACACCTTTTCTCCTTTGTTTACTAATTGATTTTCTTCATTGTTTTACAAAGTATTAGACATTGTTGAGCTTTAGTGACGAGACTATATATTATTTAAATCGCTTCAGTATTAAAGGAATAAAAGGTTTCGAAAGTTGACACCAATACAAATGCTAAAAGTACAGACATACATTCACTTATGTTCGGTTCAAGTAAAAGTATAAGCAAAAAAGCAATGAGAGTGTTAAAGAGTGCGCCTACATATACATATGAGTAATAAAAATCAAAAATGAATGATATGAGAAATGGATGTAAGAGCATGTTCAGTACGTATGCGATAGTTTCAAGCAAAAACTTAACAAAATAAATGCGCTTATTTGACTCATCTGCTTCTGTGCGAGTTCCGATGTAGGCATTTCTTGGCAATATCATCGTCTGGTTTACAAAGGGTGTAACCTATCCAGCTCCATTTCAGCTTACTTAAGCCGATCTAATAAGCTGCTTTTTTACCTCCATTTAGAATTGGTTGTTGGATATTGTTACAGGCCAGAAAACGTGTAAAATTTTGCGGAAGCATTTGTGGTGCCATGTTCCAGGTCTCACATCGTGTGGATTTTATGTTAGAGTTAAATAATTTGATTTTTGTTTGTTTCGATATATTAGAAGATTTCCAAACTGGGTCTAACCGGGCAAATGCCTTATGTATGCGACTGGATATATCTGCTGCTGAGCCACTAGTTGTGTCAATAGTGTTACCCAACTGATTGGTCTACGATAACACTAAGAGTGTTTACTTGGTCAACACACGATTTTCCGGAGCAAAAGCCAGCTTGTTCATTTCTGAATGATTTTTGTGAATTTATACATTTAATTGTGGTAATTTTATTATAAGAATACTTTTTGTTCTGTTGGATGGGTAAAATCTTCAGCGCGTGTCTACAAAGCAAATAATGACTAGGAACGTGGATTCGCGACCAAGTCAAGCAAGTCATAACAGCTAAAGGTTAATTCTCTTCACTAAAAAAAGCAGCTTGATCTCAGCAGCCAATTTCGCTGGAAAAGGGGAGAGCAAGCAATAAGTAAAGTCTTAACAAAATTTAATTTTGTTTATTGTTTTTTTCCATTGGGAAGGGAATGAGCAATTAGGAAGTTTTTCTCTTTAAATGAATGCAACCAAAATAGGTATACGTCTAAACTGGCGGTCGAATTTCAACCACAAGGCGAACCCTGTTTTATAAAGTACTTCATGTAAACCTTCTTTGTCGTTTTCCTCCATTCCGACTTTTTGGCACTTGCGACAAATGACTAATGAGCTGAAGATATGCCGAAAAATGCTCGTAATTCTTTTAAAATAATTTGCTGATTAAATAAGTTATTATCAGACATGACACTAACATAGTAAAGTGTAAGTGTTAACAAGATTGTATCGAAATAGAGTAAATATTTTATGCTGTTAGCGTCTTATATATTTAAATTAAGTTTTGAAAACAATTTCTTAATCATATTTTTTCACATTTATCTAAATATTTAATAAGTTTATCATTTGCCTGCCTATATTTTTCAACACTTAAAAAATAAACAGTTCATTTTTAAAACAAAATAATAGTAACGCTGAAATAGTTAGTTAGTTTTCCTATTAAAAACCTTATGATTTTTTAATTGTATTTGCAAGCAGCTGTACAGAATAGCCAAAGTTCTGCTGGCTTGTGTGTGTAACATTTTTATTTTCCAGCTCTTCCTTTTAGCAATTTTTACATTTGTTTTACGACTTTTTTGCTGTTGCTGATACTGTTTTTGTTGTTGTTGTTTCGTTGCCAATTTTGACAATTCCATGTAGCCATGTCGTTGGTACATGTTGTCGATGGGATGAAAAACGAATGGATGGATCAATAGATTGTTACTCATTCTTATTTGAAGAGCAAACAAAATTTGATAAAAACAATGTCAATAACAACAATATCATGCAAAATAGAAAACAATTGAGGAACAAATATGAATGTTACTTTGAAAATACTCGTAACAAGAAAAACATTGCAAAAGGCAAACAGCAACAACAACAACAACAACAAAATGTTTGTATTACTACAACAACTCGAGAACAATTGTATAACCCAGCCGTCAAATACAATTCCATTAAACATTTATACGCAAGAAAAAAAACATGTAGAAGTGTTCATTGTTGTGAAAGGGGTCGAGGAGGGAACACAAGCAATATCGCGGTGATTCGCGGTATCGTCACTGCCAACGTCCCATCACTACGCCATCACTTTTGATGAAATTTTACTTGCACGAAAACATATTGCACGTTTATTATCTCATTTGAGTTTTTGTCGGGCTATTAATGAATTTCAAAATTTGCCGGAAGTATTCATTATAAAATTTTTATCTTAAAACGAATAAATAGTCTAATTTTATTTTATAATTTAAATTGAATTACATATAACTCAAGAGCGAATTGCTCTCAAAATTTTTTATGACGAACTTTGGGTTTGAATTACAAACGACAGACCGACTTACGAATAATAAGGTACGGCAACACACTTTTCGGAATTCGGAAATTATACATTTCATCAAATTCCTTGTGTGATATGATCTCGATAAACTCTACATTTAAAATAAATTAATGCACTTATTTAAAAAGCTGTTCTTTAAAGAAAGTACTTTTTTTAAAGGTTAATTTTAAATAAAGAAGGACCTTCTTAAAAAAACAGAATGTTTTCCAATGGGTACTTTTCTAGTGGCTAATTTTGAAAGGATATTTTTTAAGTGTTCTTCTTTTTTTTAGTGTACTTTTTTTTGAAAAATATATACACTTTTTTTTAAATTTCACTTTTTGAAAACATACTTTTTTAAAATGTATTTTTTATATGGCCTTTTTTAAAAGGTACTTTTCCAATAGGTCCTTTTTTAAAAGGAAAATTTTTGACAGGTATTTTAAATACCTTAAAAATGTCAATGTACTTTTTAAAATGTACATTTTGAACAGCTAAATTTTTTAAACTCATACATTTGCTTAGGTGCTTTTTCTAAGGTACTTTTTTATAAGTTTTGGTAGATACTTCTTTGCAAGTAATTTTTTCAAGGCTCTATTTGTTAGAGAGATATTTTTTTAAAAGGGTTTAAAGTAAATTTTTTTAAAGATAAGCGATTTTTTTAAAGAACTTTCTGCAAAATATCCAAAATAGAATTCCTAAGAATCTTTGTACATACTACATAGATTTATTAACAAAATATTTCTTAAACTGTAGGGTGGTCAAAGAGCCGCATCGATCGAAACTTTAACGAAAATATAGCCAATATGAAAAATCTATTATTATCGTAACCAAGTCGCGCTCCATCGTTACTAACCCATTTTGTTCCAACATAATACCAATCTGTCAGATTTTTAGTATGAGCTCTTGTACCACGAAATAAAAAATATATACATATAAAGCATTTCTACTTTGTTTTTGCATGTTTTTTTTCATCTCACATTTTTCTAACCACCATTAATGGCAAAAGACCCCCACCATCACCTTAAAGTACAAACATTTGACTGCTGCCAATAATGCCACATTCCATTGCCGTTATGTGCAAAAAAAGTCCGTCATATCTACTTTTTTTGTTTTTCATACTTTGTTTTTATATTTAAAGTTGCGCTACAAAGTTCAATTTAAAAATTGCCTTTATAAAAAACAAAGCTTGACAAAAAGGTTTTTTTTGTAATATTTTTTCAATATAAGAATTTGAAGCTGAAAATACGCGATATTTTTGCATACTAATCAGCGACTGTGTGTCAAATGTTTGCCAGCCTTTTCGTTTTCTTTTTTAATCTTGTTTTTCTTTTTTTATTGCTGTTATTTCTGATGTTTGTAAAAAAGTGGATGAAAGTGTAGTATGTATGAATTTTTTTTAAGCATTTTGCCAGTTAACAACATTTGTCTAGCACTAGAGTACTACACTTTTATAACTCATTTTTTATAAAGGAAGTGATGTTTAGAGGAAGTTTAACAAACCACCCCTCCACAATAGGCTTTGTAGCAGAGGTCAGCGAAATCTACTCACTTTCGCGCACTGAAAAGAAATATTGTCAACTTTTACTTAAGTAGTGTTGGTTGTATTGGTAAAAACAATAAAATACAAAAGAATATAAAAATTAAAAGTGATTTAAAAAAAGTAAAATCGCGAAATTCCTTTCACTATGAAATTTAAAGCGGTTGGTTGTAGCATTTTAGCTTCCTTTTCTGTATATCTTGACATAAAATACATGATACTAGTTTTAAAGGATTAATTGGGAAAACGAATACATCGTAAGTAAGGGGTGCGCTACTTATATGGTGAACATTATATATACATATTTTTCAAAGTATTCTCCCTGACAATCAATACACTTTTTCATACCGATTTAAAATATAATTCCTAAATTGATGGGAGTTCCCAAAATATGGATTTTAAATGCATTAACCGTTGTTTCGGGCGTTGGAAAGATTTTAGGAATAAATATTTAGTATGAAGCAATTTCATAAGTTCTTGTTTAACGAATATAGGAAATATTCTATTATTGTATGTTTCTATTTTCAAATTCATGTATGCCAAAAATTGAAGTTGTTTGAAGAAAATTTTGGAATTTTTATTGACAAATTCTACAATGTCTTCTTTTTTATATTCATATGAAGTCCCAAATAAAATTCATTTATTACGGTTTCTTTGGCGGAGAGATAAGAGTTATGTATGTGTAGACTCCAGGTTATATACACAGCCTTTTTAAAAAATTAAAAATAAACAAACATTTGGGGCATTCAAATAGTAGTCATATATAAATATGTTTTAAAATAAAAGAACGAAAAAAATATGACTGCTGTGAACAAACTGTCATAACTTGGTGTGCTTTTTGAAACAATGCGTATTAAACAGGTGAAATTATTAGTACAATATTTACATAATATAAGAACAACAGACACCCTTTTTGACAGTCAAAGTAGAAAGCATAAGTAAGATAAAGAAATCAGCTGGCGTAGTACGCCTTGACTTAAATAATAAATGAACTGAAAACAAATAGATCCCCTATTATACGAGTAAAACTAATTTACATATTTAATGTGACAATCCAATATTATGTGGAAATAGTTAAACGGTTTCTATTTGATTAAAAAAATTGTTTGCAAATTTTCGAGTCTTACAATTTTTAGGTTTTCTTCTAAATTTGTAATTGCTTTTTTCATTTTGGTATTTTTTTGCGATATAAGTGATTTATTTTCGCTTTTCGTTAATTTTATTTAACAAAGATTTTTGAGTTTTTTTTTTGCTAAATTTTTGTTTATTTCATCATTTTTACTATTTTCTTCATTTCCAAACAGTTCCACCTTACCACGCTTAAGTTTTTATCTTTTTATAGTTTTAGTAATTTTGTTTAATTTCACAGCTTGTTGCCTATTTCTTCGCGAGTTTTCACAATTTTCGGGCAAATTGTGATATACCCGTAAGTGATTTATATAATTTTTTTTTAAGTTTTAATCAATATTAAGCTAACTTTAGACGATATGTTGAATCAGCATATTTATGATGAAAATTTGTTACACGAGCTTGCACATCGTGTAAACGCAAAATTTTTTTAGCATACGTATGATTAACAAAATGTGTTAATTCCATCTTAACAATCTATATTATTAGTATTTTAGATCCCTTTTAGGGCCGTAATACTAAACCGATTTTGGAAATATTTATAAGTTTATAAGCGAGGTTTTCATTTTATTTAAATCGACGCGATATTTATGGAAATATAAGCGTTCAAAGTTGCTACTAACCCATGAACACTTATTATTACACATGCATGTGTCAGCTTCAAGTTGAAGAATAAACAAAGTTTGTCTAATTTGCTTTTGCATAGAAATGAGACAGACTTTTAAGTTGTTTATTTAGAATTTTTTGTTGTTTTTGTGGTTTATCATATTTATGTAAATGTTTGATATTGATTTCTAGTACCAACAAACGTATGTTGGTAATTTTAGCATATAGTGTAAACAGCATATTATTAGTACTTAAAAAATTTCCTGTGTATGCTGACAGATATGTTATTTGTTGAAAAGCGTATGCTAGCTTTTCAGCACATGCCAAATTTGTATGTATATGCGCCTCATGGACAATCCCAATCATTGGGAATATTGAAATGTTTAATATCATTTAAAAGCCGATGAAAAAAATATAAAAAAGGAAAAAGTCAACCACATTTCAAAAAACGCTAAATTCCGCAAAAAATTTGCAAAATTATACGTATAAGTACACAAGTTGAATAATAACTAAAAAGTGTTGTCAAATGTTTATACGACTCAGCATATGTAGCACCACATAAAATTCAACATATCGTATAAACGCAAAAATCGTATGCTAACTCTTATGTTGAACATTTCATTTGCTGACACATGCCGACATAAAAAAATTTGCTACTTTCAACCTATCGTGTAAACGTCTAACATATGAAATTGCTGACATAGGAAATTGCTGCTAATTTTAATCATATAGCTGTCAGCATATACATACATATATGATATACATATATGCTGATTAGTGTTGTAAAAAGCGGCTACTTTTGACTACTCAATACTTTTTCAATTGCGTACTCGATTATAATCAATACTTTTACGTTTTTTACATCAAAATAAATATATTTAATAGATTAAAATTCGATTATATTATTACACGTAGTCCATAATAATTCATGGATTAGCAAATGTAATAATCTAAAATATCTAGCTGAACGGCCAGGCTTCTAAATTTTTGCAAATGATTAATTCATTTGCGCTTAAATTTCCTCAAAACCGAGTTGCGTTCACAGTTTAATATAGTTCTCTAAGCAAGTACCAACGGGAAAACTGTTCGCATTTTTATGTTATTGACTTTCCAATTGGGGAAAAGAGATATTCGATCCAAATTAAAGAGTAGCCCCACCTTAATTTACATTATAAATACCTGATATTCTCTAAGTATTGTGATATTTTAGAAATATACAAATTTCTTTCTCACTCACCTAAAAACAAAAGAAAATAAACAATTTATTAATTTAATAGTAAACAAATTATGTATTCTATTTATAACATTAAAATATTTTTAAGACATATTTAATTATCCTTTAATAAACAAGTGAAACCATTTTAATTAAAAATAAAAATTCCAAAGGTTTCCATGATAAAATTAACAAAGACCAAACTTTATGGAAAAGATACAATTTTTACAATTTATTAATTAATAAAAATAAATTAAAAATTGCACATAATGCAAAACGGATGGAGACAAAATGAGATAAACATTTTTGTTTATTTTTTATTTTTGTATATATTTTTATTGAGAGGATGTTACTAAGGAAAAAAAATGTACAAAACGCCCCAAAAATGTTTATCCTAGAGTTAAAGTAGCGAACAGGCTTCAATTCATCATACAAAGATTTGAAAAGGAAAAAAAATTTACTTTTATAAAAAAGACAAGAATTTTCCGCTACCGGACACAAATGCGAAAACAAAAACACTTTCATATGAAAACATACATACACACACACACACATGCTAACAAACAACAATGGAAAAAATTAAAAAACTCAACTTCGCATATGATTGCATACATAATGATGTGCCTGCATCATTTTAAATACGCTTATGGCTCATCCAATTTACCACCCATCCACATCCACATCAACATACACAAATTTCATAAACTACAAAATGTTTTCCGTGGGACAGCTCGACATCAGTGGCATTGGAAAAAAACGAAAGTAAGAGGCAGCTAGCTTAAATTCGCCACACATGCAAACACATTCATTCATATTGTTGTATGCCTCATCAAAAATAATTTTAATTTTTTTCAGTTTTAACCAGGTTTAAAGAAGCTGCTTCAAATAAAACAACAATTGCGAAAAAATACCCCATATTAAAAATGCAGTGATATGCCGAAAAAATATAATATATATGTATAAAAAATACGCAAAGGGTGTTTTTTCAAGACCGATAGAACTTTAAATTAAATTAGGACACAAATATAATGCGTTAACTGCCATGAATTTGCCTTCATATGAAAGATAATTTTGTTGCAATTAATGTTTGAATATGGCTTCGGCTATGTGGCTGCCGCTGTTGACGCGTAGATGGTGCAATCTGTATCTCCAATTCCCATACACTTTTCGCAATAATTGTATCCGTATTCCACCAATAATTCGCCGCATATTGTCGTCCAAATGTTTAATCGTCTCTGGTTTACCGCCGCAGATAAGTGACATATCGCCAGAGAAAATAATATAATGGATTTTGATTGCATGATCTTGATTTTTTTCAATATCTTTTTCGTGTTGGTCTCACGTGAATCTATTTATTATAAAATGACAAACCAAATTAACTCCAAAACAACTGTCAACTGTCAAATCCATTGCCAAACAAAGCAGTTTTTTTTCAATTCAAAGTTCTATGGGCCTTAAAAAAACACCCTTTATATATAATGGATTTTTTTTAACAAGTGGCACAAAGAATGCGCATGGTGAAGAAATAAAAATATATAAACCCACAAAAAAGTGTCCGAAAAAGGGCGGCGTTTTTAATAAAAACTACATTAACCCAACCATATAAGGACAAAAAAAACTGAATTTAAATATATTTTTCTCCTCCTTTACCACCAGACAAATAATAAAGTTAAAAGGGTGCATTTTTACGCGCTTGTTAAACAGAATGATTAAAAACCCCAAAAGGAGATGGAGAGACGAGGACGGTCACTGCAGGAAGTGTCCCATGGCAAGTGTGTTAAATTGTAAAATTATGAAACTGAGGAAAAATTTTGACTGAATAAAAAATAAACAAAGTAGCTATTAAATTCTAGGACAACTACGGGTATTTACATAAGATGTTGTTTTTTTAATGGTTTATACAATTTTGCAAGATTTGATTTCCGAACGCATCAATGGCTTCTTTTACTGACGAAAATGGCCATAATTTTGAATTATATTATGATTATTCATTATAATAAATACTCTGATCATATCATTAATCCTATTATTTATAACATGATAATATAATTATATAATTATTCACAAACGATTTATAAAGTTAATGCGTGCATTAAAACCGGTTTTCCCATATAAAATTTTACATTAAACCTATTATAACTTTATTAAACGTTTGTGAATAAGGCCATTAAATTAATAAATTGTTATATGGAAAAATAATGTTATTTAGTGAAAAACATGATTTGACCATTGAATTTTATTATATTTCTTTTAAGAACCGTCGCTTTCCATATCGAGCTGATTCGATCGAATTTTCTTAGTTCGAGATTATCGCATTTGCTATCGAATAATCTCAAACTAAGAATTTTCGATCGAATCAGCTCGATATCGAAAGCGACGATTAGACCATAGTACTTTGTTCTTACATTATGGAAGCTTCAGTCATTTTTTTGCTTTGCGCGTAGGCGCAATTCCAAAGGCATTTATTAGCCTTTATTGGTAACCTTAACCTGCACATGGCTTTTTCCTAAATGATATATTGAAAAAAATCTATGTAATTTGGTCATCTCGATAATTTGAAACTATTTGAATGGCTTATTGATCGCTGACGTTCTATAATATGAATTTTTTGGCTCTAAGCTCAATAATTTGAATTATTTGTATGTGCTGTGTTTTATGCAAAATATAAAATAAATAGAACAATCATTTATTTTATTTTATATGCGTTGCTCTATAGAAATGACATCTTGCCCGCCAACGCTCTATAATTTGAAGTTTGGTTTTTCTACACTTTATAATTTGAATTCGTAAAGTAATTTTGTTTCCGATTTTGAAACAAACAAAATTTAAAATCGTTTGCTTTAGTTTCTTTGCCACGCTTTTAGCTAAAATAAAACAAATACAAATTTCTTTGCTTTGCTTTTTGCTTATCAGAACCACCAGAAGTTACGCCATCTTATCCAGGATGGCAGCATCTCTCTGAAGAGGTGAGTTTTGAGAACTATTTTCAAGTAGATAATAATATTAGTATCTATGGTGCCATAACCGACGGTGAACCGTTGAATTTGACTTCTTAGATGAGGACGATGAAGCAGACGAAGAAGAGCAACCACCAATTCCAGATTCCTTAAGTCGAGCAATGACAAGACTCACTACATTACGCTCCTACGCTCTCAGAACGGATACAAATGATGATTTCATTTCAGCTCTAATCCTAATTGAAAATTCCTTGGACAAAGACAAACTGTAAGAAAGTTTATAATAAAAAATCTGAAATTTTAATTAAACTCGTGTTAATTTGATTTTTTTTCTATCTCCTTTTTGATAACTTGAACTTTCCTTGATATGAAATCTCGATTATTTTAACTTTTTCTCTGGTCCCTTGAATTTAAAATTATCGAGAGAATCTCAAACATAAAAATCACGGGACCCCGAAAAATCTAGATGTGTCCGTTGTTTAGTTTTTTTAAATAATACAAGTCTCGATTTTTTTTAATTAAAATTCTCACCAGTAATGAATTGGAATTAGAACTCGAACTGAACTAGAAATAAACAGTACTAAACTATACTATTGTCTCTGGTTACTTTAGCCATATTTGGACCTTACCTATCTGAAAATATATATGACATTTCGTAATTTTTGTTAAAAAAAAATAGGTCTCCATTTCCTCAATTTTCTAAAGCTACTTGTGCAACTATTGCGAAATAAACATTGGCTGATTCGCCAGCGAGGCTTCACTCCATATGACAATCGGCTTTATTTGGAGTATTTAGTCTTATTCTCCCTCTAGCTGTCCATGAAAATGGATATGTGGTTTCTCTACCCGTATTTAGCTGGAATTTTCCTTAACCCTTTTAGAGCCATGGGAAAAATTTTTCCTGAACTTTAATTTGGTAATTGAAGTTTCTTTTTTATAATAAAGTTTTTTTTTTATTGGATAAGTTGACAACTTCGCAAAACTTAAAATAAGGCAAGTCCTTAACGAGAAGTTTCATCGATTTTAGCTCAGAACTCTATTATTTGCCAAACGATGTGAATTTTTACGTTTTGATTCGAAAGTATATATTTCCATGCTGATTTTCTTCTTTAATTTTTTGTTTCCTTTTTAATTTGGACTCGGTGTCCGCCCATCTGTCCGTCCGGCCTTCATCTCTCTGACTTGAAATCAGTTTCAATTTTACAAAAATTATTCTGTTGTAATTTTTATTTATCTTATATATAAATAAGCTAAAAAATATCAAATAATTATATTTGTCATAGTTTTCTTATGATTGTAAAATGGTTAAGCATGTATATATTTTTGGCTTGTTGTTTCTTTCATCCATCTGGCATTTAATGGGTTAACTATAAGTCAACAAAAACTGAAGCAAGTCTACATGTGCATGTATGAACAGTGCCGGTCAAAAAAATTGCACCAATTTGACATTGGTCAAATTACACATTTGGAATGGCCATCAGAAAAGTGGAGAAATGTTCTTTGGACAAATGAGTCAAAAGTTGTATTATTTGGAGGCAAAGGGTTACGTTCCTATGTCAGAAGGCCCCCTAATGCAAAATTCAACCCAAGACACACAAAATACCCGTTAAACATGATGGTTCTAGCATTATGGTATTGTGGTGCTTTTCTTATTACGGTCCAGGAATGGATCAGAACCATCATGGATAGAACAGTTTACGTTAACATCCTCCACGAAGTAATGCCACCGTATGCTTCTGAGCAAATGCTGCTGTTATAGGCCTTCCAGCAAGACTATGAGCCGAAGCATACGAGCAAACTCGTAAAAAAGTGAACGTGATGGAGTGACACGATCAGGTTCGAGATCTCAATACAATTAATAATTTAAGGACAGATATAAAGAAGGGACTGCCTCAAATACAGCCGCACTAGTAATGAAGCCCTTTTTGGACGGCTGTTCAACAAATCTGGAACTAAATTTCGAAAGAAAGATGCCAAAATCTCGTGAATTCCATGCAAAAACGTTGTGCAGATTGCCAATAATGGGCTCGCAACATACTAATTTTAATATCTCAAGACATCATAAACAAAAAACAAAATGAACTCAAAATCTTTGATTTATTTGAATTTATTATTGGTTTAACTATTAAATTTCAGTACGATGGTGCTATTTTCTTAATTGAGTGTTTTTTAAATTTTCTTTTTAAGTTCAAAATTTATAATAAAAGAAAGAAATGAAATAAATGTTTTTTTATTTAATATTGTTAATAGAGTCCTATTAGTATCTTACGACACATTTTCAATCAAATAAGTTTTACGTCTTTCAAAATATATGATGAGGAAAATTATTTTTACCATAGTGCTATGTTTTTGACCGCAGCTATATATGTTGTTTTTAAGTTTGTTTTGAATTTTATAAACTCCGATTTAAAATACAAAGTAAAGCGAATTCAAAATAGAACATCACATAAACAATTTTTATTTTTACTAACGACATCATACGAGTACAACAGTGGAATGAATTTCTACATCCGCTGTTTTTCGTACAAAAATTTTAAGTGCAAACACTCGCAAATAACAAACAATCGCTCTTCTATATTCGTATTTTAAAAATATTCGCAGACATTCAAATAAATCCAACAAATATTTTTGCTTAAAATTTTCATCACAAATCACAACGAAATCAACATCATCGTCAGTTTCAAACAAAACCAAATTTCATACTCTTTAAATTTGTCAAGCACTTACATGGTACCGGTAGTGTGCTGAAAACATCAAAGCGTTTGTAACAATATTTGGTAAAATTAAAGGGACACAAATACTTTTGCTTCATTACTTTGTTTGAAAAGGTGCCGTTCGGAAAAGCAACGTTGCGCTGCATTTGCAATGCATTTTCCAAGCAATTGAAATATCCCATTCTCCCCTACAAGCATCAGATATCAGCTATCAGTACTGCATTTCCGAACAGGCCTACGACATAATTAATAACTTAACTGATATATTAACTTGTATTCCTTAAAGCTACAAATGTCGTCGTTTTGTATGAGTATTTTTTTGTTTCCTTTTTTTTTTGAAAGGGAAACTCTGAATGGCAGTAAGAGGTAGAATCATTTGTATGATATACAACTGCAATAACAATGTATAAACACTGAAGTGCTAAAGGTGGATGGACTATATCCATTTTTTTCCTTTTTCAAAATTTTTTTTCTGCTTTGTTTTAGAGGATACAAATTTCAATTTTCAGATTTTTCCATTACCACATTTCATTCAATTTTTTTCTTTTTTAAGAATTTTTTTTTATTTTTTCTTTTAAATTAATCCAACAAACATCTAACTGCACACATACATGTACATAAAGGATGTGTAGATACGTCTTTTTTGTAGAGAAGGCGTTTTATTCGAAATACGATGAATAAGACATAGAAATATAATATGATTGCAAATAAATACTCTACAACAAAGAGGATGGCAAAGATTTGATTTTTTTTAATTGAGTTATTCAAAAATTATATAAAACAATGTTTATGTTGCTGCGTACAACCAACACTTTTTTCGCATGATGAGAATATTTATTATTTATTTTAAGCAAGTTAACACTTTTTCTTCACTTCTAAGTTTCAATTCTCTTTCAATTTATTTATGGTATAGATCTTTGGCATTTCCAATTAAATTCAAGACAAATTCAATTCACTTCTCTTTTGGTTGCACTTGAGTTTCAGTTGAGTTTAAAAAGCTCACGCCGGCTTTGCAGAAAATCTTTACTACTTCCAGTCGCTATTCGACGTGACCAGATAACGAAACTCTTGCTACGTCATGTCTAAAAATCTTCAGCCTACCGGGCATTCGACTTTTGTAAAGAAATAAGATCAATGAAAAATCGCACAAAATATATTTTGAATCTTTTCACATCATTAAGCAATTTGAGCCATCGTTCATAATGAACAGCGACATGAATTAAGTTCACGCAAAAGATCTTTCCTTTAAGTTTGAAAACCACAAGACCAAAATATCTTTGTAAATCAACAAGTTTGTTTTAAAATGGCATTGAATAATTTTTTTCATAAATTTTCTCGTCTAAAACTTCTCTACGAACTATTAGTATTCATTTTTCCACAGAACTGAAAACGTTCTTAAGTTGAACTAATACAGCTTAATATAGTTTTCATACCAATATTAAATAACCCTGAAAAAAGTGCGTTGGTACAGTAATAAGTTAAAACGTTAATCAACACATCCCTCACTACTTCTATATTGGCTACGGATTTGGAGTTTTATAAAAACTTGCAATTCCTTATAAAGATAAATAATCGTTTTTTTATTCATATTTTTTTGCATTTAAATTTTCCTTTCATTGCAATGCTTTAACTTTCTAACGATTTGTAACCAACTGATTTTATTGACAAACAAATTACTACTGCCAGCATCTCGTTAAATGAATATCATCTCGTTATATATTTACATAAATATATTTACATAAGTATATATTTTGAAAACATAGCAGTGACGGGATAACATTTGTAAGACGGCCGAAGAGAAGTATAAAGTAAGTTTAGGGTGAGATCATTATGGTGTGGGAATGTTTCTCGGGGATTTGAATGAGTGAAATTCATGTTATATAAAATATACAATTATGGTAATCGCTTACAGATCTATTTGAAATCATATATTAACATTTATCGTTAGTATTTCCTTTGAAATATTTCCCCTTTCCCTGATGTTCCAATCATTCTAATTAAAATATTTATTCTATTGCAAAAAAGTTACTTTTGTTTATACGTGGAATTGAAAGAATAATAATAATGTAAAAACAAGTTATTTTTCCTCTGTTTCATTGAAGAAGTTCAAGTTCAAAGGAAAATGTTTTTGAATATATTAAATAGAGTGTTAATTGCGAGAAATACATTTTAAAAATCAATTAAGAACATAAAATTGAATTTGTTTAATTATTTTTTTTCACATATAACTGTCATGCAATCGTTGCAAAAGTTTTCAGATTATTTACACAAAACAGATGTATTAATTTAAATTAATTAATAAATTTTTTAATATCTATAATGATTTGCTTAAGCAGACTTAGTTTAAACATCGGTATGTTATAAATCCTAACAAAAACAAACTTCGATTATTTTTCGATGCTGCCGCGGAAATTAAAAAGGTTTCATGAAATAATATACTTTTTCCCGCCCTATATTAATTAACGCCTTTTCACAGTGTTGTTCAAATTTAGATGGTCGAAATTTGCTGTTTCTGGTGATTTGAAAGAAATGTAATTACTAAGGATCAATACGCTCAACGTTTGTTATGGAGAGATGGGGATCCTTCCAAGCCTTTAAAAACATTATAATGCAGAGGATGATATTTGGAGCTATCTGGTCACCATCTATGGCTCAGTATGTTAAAAATAAGAATGATCATGCATTTATTTCCAAGTACCCAAGAACTGTAAAATGTATAATTGAATTTAATGTAATTGGATTGCTTCGCTGTGCTTCTTCCACGAACAACTTTTGTTGGATTTAGCTCGTCTTAGAATACTCATACGGTCGATTGCTGTTTTGTTTCCAGCTCATAAGCATATATACATGATTCGTAACCTGTCACGATTTTATACACGACTTTTGAAGCACCACGGTTGAACTTTTTACTCATTTCCTTACAACCCTGGACGCGAGCTTTGTTTTGAAGGAGAACAATTTTTTTACAACTAAGTGTTCATGCAAAATCGAATGTATTGAAGTGGAACTAATGTGCAAGGATGCCTCTATCTCACGATATGCACTTCATCGATGTTTTGTGGCACAACAACCAATTTTGGACGATCTACACGGAATTCGACGGCGATGGAACTACGACCACGATTGAATTCATTATACCAGCGATATGCTGTAATTTTTGATGGTGCTTCATCGCCATACGAAGAACTGAGTTCATCGACACATTCTTGTTGAGATAATTCACGGCAGAAGTTGTGAAAAATAATCCCACGAAAACCATCTCTTGAAATTTAAATTTTTTTGACAAATTGATTTTCTGAACTCACTGTAAGCGAAACAAATAGCACTTGTATGTCAAAACGTTGAGCACATTTATGCTAAAAAATTTCAAACTTTATTACGGTGTTGACAGATTTTAGCTATTGACATTAGTGTTGCCAGTTCCCGTAATATAAATAATTCCCCTCGTATTAAAACTACTGATGGAGTTTTCAAAAGGCCAGCGTCAAAACTAGCTCTTCATGATTTGGAATACTAATTGTGAATCCGTCTCGAGCAAATTCACGGAAGTGGGAAATTGCTGAATTTACTTGTTTAAATAATATTTGGTAAAAACAAAATAACTTTAAGTTTTTATGTTTGCTAAAATTAAATAATACATTATTATTTGAAAATTTCTTTGACTTGAAAAGAAGAAAAGCAAATGTTAGATTTTTTTTATAATTTTCATTAAATCTTTGTATTTATATTTGAACTTCATTTTCAGTTAATAAACCTATTGTTTTAATCGGTTTGTCAGAAATCTTTAATTTTTTTATTTTCAACAATTGGTATTTTAACTTTAGCATATAAAACTCTTCGCTAATATTTTTTCTTATTAAGTTCTAGTCAAGTTTAAAATTGAATATTATTTTTGTACTTATTAAAGACAAATTAACATGTGTTCATCGAACACAATTAACTAAAACAACGAGTAAAAATATCAACGTTTTTCCTGTTTGGGTTCATGTAACACGAATGTAAATTTTTCAAACAAAACACGTAACAACTGGTACATTTTTTTTGGTCTGTGTATCGCGTTTTTAAATGTCAAACAGCTGAAAGCAAAACGAATAGAATAAATTATTCGTTGTTGAAAAATATAATTAGACAAACTACAAAAATAAAAATTAAAAAAATATATAAAAAAAGTGTTCAAAATATTAATTTAAATCATACAACGAACAACTGAAAACGTGTTACACAAACCCTATTTGTTACGTAATCGTTAACGTGTCGCTCAGATTCGTTTTATTTTTGACGTGTTCCATGAACAGTTTGTAAAACACATTATTCGTTTCAAAATTCTTTTTATTATTTAAATATTTGTTAAAGTGCTTATGTAGGGTTTTTCTTCACTGGGACAAGCAAATATTTCAAATGGCCTAAGAAATGTGGTAATTGGTTTCGTCTTAACTTGCAACATTTCATTCCACAGCATATTCGTAAAAGCCGCATTGCCATATTGACTAAAATGAAAACAATCAATAGCGAAATATCTAATATCAGTGCTGCCATCTTTCAACATTCTCAAGCTGCTGTTGACTGCAACTGCACGTGGGACGGCAGCAAATTCTTCTAATTGAAATTCCGGTAGAGAAGCAATCTCAGTATCAATTTTTCGTAATCGATTTATGATTTCATGTCCAGCCTTTAATTGTCTTGAACTTATCGAATTGCCAATAAAACAAGGACAACTTACTTTATGTAAAGCATTGCATTGGGCGGGAATGTTTCTCATAGAATGCAAAATATTGTCAATATCCGGTATGAGTATAATGTTAACCATCAAGCGGGTTATGTTGTCCCGGAGAATTGTTAAGGTTCTGTGTAAGTCTATGCGATGACTTTTTAAAAAGTCATCTATTTTGTCATAGTAACACATTCCATTACAAATATCATTGGCGCCTATGAAAATTGAAATCATTTTCCAGTGCTTTAACATGTCAACCTTTGGGTCATTTTGCATTCGCTTCACTAAAACTTCCGCCATATAGGGCATGTCTTGAGTATAGGCAAATGGTTCGGCAACATTGAACCGCGCTTCACGAAATTTGGCTAAAGTATTTTCTACCGCATACCCATATAAGTTGGGATTAAATGCTTTTAAAATGTTGGGTAGAGTTAAAAATGTACGCCAATCTTTCAATCCTCCACCCAATGTCGTTTGACCACGAAACTCCACCAAAAGTTGTAAGAGATTTTTTGACATCATGGCCGTTCCAGCAGTTAAAGAATCGCCCATGGCACCGATTACATCAATATCACCAGGCCTTAGTTTATGAATACTACTGGGTGGGTCCGTGGAACGGCTGTTGTTCATGCCACAAGGGAATGGTTCATTCGGATCGATTTGCTGTTGCACCTTACCATTGTCCACAATATATTTATAGTTGACTTTGTAGTCACGATAATATTGTTGTGTCAGAAGATATTTCGATGAAGCGAATATATCACGAAACTGTTCCAGAGTAGAGGTGAACAATTGTCCATTCCGGGCAGCTTGCAAAGAGTAGGGTTTTAATTGAGTTTGTGTTTTGTCAACAAAGTATTTTGTAGCGGCAGTTTGTTGAGCCATTAAATTTAAAGGCAGTTGTAGATAAATAACAAAGGAATATAAGTACAAATGATGTAGAAAATTCATTGTACAAATTCCTTATAAAAACAAATAATCCTATCTTTTATTAATATTTTTTTTTAATTTAAAATTTTCATTCCCTGCAATGTTTTAACTTTCTAACGATTTGTAACCAACTGATTTTATTAATAAACAAATTACTACTGCCAGCATCTCGTTAAATGCATATCAAAACCTCGAATCATTCTAATTAAAATATTTATTCTATTGCAAAAAAGTTACTTTTGTTTATACGTGGAATTGAAAGAATAATAATAATAATAAGTAAAAACAAGTTATTTTTGCTCAGTTTCATTGAGGAAGTTCAAGTTCAAATGAAAAATTGTAAAATACCGAGAAGCGTTGCTCAGTTTGGAATATATTAAATAGATTGTTAGAGAGAAATACAACATTTTAAAAATCAATTAAGAACATAAAATTGAATTTAATTATTTTTTTACATATAACTGTCATATGCAATAATTTCAAAAGTTTTCATATTTTTTATACAAAACTGATGAAAAACAGTTAATTAAAATTAATTAATATTTTTTGATGTCGAATAAATCGTTTGAAATTGTTAGAATTTCAATTTCTGTTAATACCATGGTTAATACCAATTTTTTCTAAATAATTTATTACCTTTTCAGAGCAAAAGTTTTTATATCCTTATTTAAAGCTTTCATTTTAATTCTTATTTAACTTAGTTTTCATGTTAAAATTTTTTTCAATTCTCTTTATATATTATTTGTACATATCAAAGTATGTACAAGTGTATTTAATACATTTTAATTAAACTTTGTATGCTCTGGTTTTGTTTTGTCTCCACAAGAAAAGTAGAGCATTAGGTTAAAGATTTTAAATATACTTGTACAAACTTGCAATACCAGACAAGACAGGTTAAAAAAATACACCCCATTTGCAAAAGCATACCGACATAACCAACATACACACATCTCTATTGGGTTGAACTCCTCCTTTTTATATTAACAGATGCATCTAAAGTGTACATATCTACAAAATATACTTCCTTTTTATCTGTCTTGTTATTTTATGCAGACAAATGCAGTTTTTAACCTTGAATATTAGAGGAGAGGAATTTGAAGTTGAAATTGCTGGCAGCAGCTCAAACAACAAGTTAATAGATACTTTCAGTACTAGCACCACTAACGTGGAATGGCATTCTACTACGATTTCCTGCCATTTTCAACTTTTATCTGTAGATTTTATTATACATAATAAAAAAATAATAAAATTACAACCAGACAATTTGAATATGTTTTATCTTCATCACTAACGTCGATCTATACTATGCAAATTGTTAAGCGATGCCATATGAATTTAAAAACAAGACAAGGAAAGTAAAATTGAGAAAATACTCTTAAGAATTTTTTAGAGGAACATTTTCCAATAATTCTATCTATCTATGCTATCGAAAGATTTTTAAAAATATTTTTATTTGTAAAATTTTAAAAAAATTAATTTTTTTTAAATTTCTGAAAAATATTATGTTTAAGATTTTTGAAAAATTATTTTAGATTTTTAAAAATTTTATTTTTAGAAAATTTTCGAAAATTTGATTTTACATGGTTTTTTATTGAAATTTCTCGAAACTTTAATATATCAGATTAAAATTTATAAAAAAATTTTCAAAATATCGTTTTTATATTTAAAAAATTTTAGAAAATTAATTTTGATATTTATTATATATATACATATGTATATGATATTTTTTAAATTTTATTTCAAAGATATTTGAAAACTTTATTTATAAGATTTTCGAAAATTTTATTTTTGAGATACATATGTAGCAGAAAATTTTCGAAAATTTGATTTTACATGATTTTTTATTGAAATTTCTCGAAAATTTAATATATCAGATTGAAATATATAAAAACTGTTTGAAAATATCGTTTTTAGGATTTTATTTTAAAAATTTTAGATAATTAATTTTGATATTATGTTGAAGTTTATCTATAGAAAAATCATTGCTTCGCGAAAATTAATTTTTCATCTTTTTCCACAGAAAATAGTAAAAATTTAATTTTTAAAATTTCATTTTGAAGATTTTTTATAAAAATTTTAGAAAATATTGTTTTTTTTTAACGCACCGCTGTGTTGGGAAATTTCTTATGGACATTTATGAAATTACGGATTTTCTATAAACAAATTTTGAATATATAATTTTCCAGATTTTTCTAAAATATTTTCAAATATTTTGTATTACAGATTCCATAAAAATTATTTTCGAAAACCTAATTTTAAAGAGTCCCTATAATTTGTTTTTAGAAAATTTAATTTTCGATTTTTAAAAAATTTAATTTTTCTGATTTTCTATAAAGATTCTAGAAAATTAAGTTTTTAAATTTTCTACTAAAAATTTGCGAAAATTGTATTTTCCACACAACTAAATATTCTCCAAGTTTTCTCCAAGTTCTTCTTGTGCTGTTTTTTATAACATTTCTGCAGTACATCGATATATGTATAAGATTTTATTTAAATATCTACGAAGTTTACTTGTGGAATTAAACACAAACTCATTCATAAAAACATTTCTATGCACACAAATATGTAGATAAAATATTAAAATGTCTATGGGGTTGGCATGGACCATAGTTGTGTAGTTTTCTATGCGCTTCTTCTAGAGAAAGGGTGACCTTTGCACCCTTTGAATGGAGAGAATTTAAGCTTCAACTAAAAACTTGTCTTGGTGTGTTAGTGAGCGTCAGGGATGGACTATTTAGTGCTATTATATTTTTTAGTGCTGTTTAGTGCTGCAATGGCGCAGCAGTACACTCACGACATAAAAAATAACATTTTTTTTAATCAGAAATATTAAAACAAATTAAAAAAGTTGCCAATAATAATTCCAATTGAAGTAATTGCAATCTTCGTCTCTGTTTGGAGGTATAAAGCAGAGCTTCTGAGCTTCTGTGCACCAGCAATATAGAATGTGTATTTTCTTTGCCGCTGCAGTACTCGCACATATGAAGCTTGGAGAGCGAAATTTTCCGCGCTAGGCATTTGGAGCAGCGATCAGAAACGGGTAGGCAACCAACGAACAGAAACAGGTGTACTTCCTCACGTCCAGAAAAAAATATGGTTTGATATGTTTCATTAATGTCGTTAAGAAAAATGAAAAGTTCAGATTGTACCGTGCTAAATCAGTTGCTGTAAAAATTTTAGGAAAATTATTCCACAAATAATACATAATATAAAATAATAATTTATTTTTATAATTATTTTTAATTTAACATAGAAATGTTCCACTTTTATTGTCACAAAAGTGCTTTTAAATTTCAGTACTAATACGAAGTTCTTGATTTCCATGCCTGACCTGACCTGGCCGGATGTTTTTAAAAGAAATGTTTTTGCATTTGTATGCATGCAATTGAGTTAAGAGTAAATGAAAGCTGATGCTGCAAATTTCTGCGCTTGTGTTTGTTTTAAGCTACATGTTTAAATGTATTAGAGTATGAGGATATTGTCGGTTAAGGTGATATTCCTTATATGTACATAAAGTACTGTTAAAAAATATAGCGAACCTAAGAAATATTTCTCATTCCATTCTAATTAAAACAAATCAAACAGAACAAATTTTGTTAGCTATTTAATTAATTTTATTAAATTTATGGCGTTTTGCTTCAAAAAAAAAAAAGAAAAAAAGGATGCAGCATCTTTCCCCTTTTTATTGAAAATTTGCAATATAATGATTTTTTTTAAATAGTGCGTTTACGAGACAAAAATAAAAAAATTTGAACATCATTATTTTTAATAAAAAGTAAAAAAAAGTTACAATTTTTTAGAAAAGAAAACGTCATTAATTTGTTAGAAGAAATAATCTTAAAATAAGAAAATTAGAATATTAGAACTTTTTTCACATTATAAATTCATAATTATAGCGCACTTTTAAATTAAATACTAAAATACTAAATCAATCTGAATCAATTCCAATGTAATTCGTGGAGACCAAGAGGAAATGTGGAGGAACAAATGAAACAACATAGACTGAAGAATGCATCTTTCATTGACAATACTCAAGACATCTTTCTGCCACCTCTACACATAAAATTGGGAATTGTAAAAAAATTTTTGGTAAATATTTCACTTTCGGCTACCTGAGCGCTACCTAAACGGTATTAAGAATCATTCCTAGGAAGTTCATATGCTGTTTATTGAGATCTTAGGTACAGTTTGTTGTTAATTGTTTTCTTGAATTTTTAACGGTTTGCTACCTGTGGACCTGAACAGTGGAAAAAGGTAAAAAATCAAATTTTTTTGAATTTTTTTTTCGATTTTCATCTTAAGTATGAAGATTTTTTGATTTTATATGCTCACAATTTTTGGTTCTTTGTGACAAGATCTACAACTTTGCCTCACAACTGCCTCAGAGAGTAAATCAAAATTCCGACCGATTTGCAAGATATCCGCCTGAGAAAACTATCAGTATTTTGCAAAAATGACACCGAGACCCCAAATCTTTAGGGGTCCATAAAAAGAAAGTGCATGACTTTGGGCAAAACTGAGAGACATGGATCTTCTTTTTTTTTGTCTTTTATTACGTAGTGGTGTCCGTATATGATTATTTTTTTCGTGTTGCACTGTGTTCATTAACTCAAAGTGGGGCTCGTCGCTTAAAATGACCGTATTCTAATCCATTTCAGTCAAACTTGCATACTTATTGCACCAATTTAGCGTCCATTTTATCAGAAGCTTGTTTCTATACGGATTTGAGGTCGTAGCTACCAAGTCTATGGCGAATTGTACTGACATTTACAGTTTTTACGATCTTGTGCATGTGTTACACATTTTAGTCGCCCTTGATCCAATTTATTGGTGAAAGTACATTACCAGAAACCTTTTTTTCTATATTATAAACACATTTTCGAGAAACGCAAGGAGGCTTGGCGGTTCTGTATATGATAGTCCTTCAGAAATTAAATTTCTAATCAAAATTATATGCTTTAAAGTGACTTTTTTACGCCCTATTATTAAATAAAAATTATTAAACATTTCGATTGGAATGTAACGAAGTTACTAACACGTGATTAGCAGACAAAGAATATTTCTGAAAATGTTTCAATTGTGTAACAAAATCCCCCATTAGACCAGAAAACAAGGCGTTTAATGAGGGGTTTTTAAGGTTTTATTGGCCCTTATTGGGTTTTATTGAGTTTAGATTAAACTAAGTATGCCTAGTCTATACATTTATTATATTTTTATTTTTTGATTGAGGTAAACTCTTGCATAAGTTTGCATTTTTAGTTAAAAATAATAAAAATAATCCCCTTATTCCAGTTGTCAACATCGCCTTCATTACCATGAAATTTTCGAGAAGCAATGATTTTTCCATAGAAAAACTTACAAATAATAATAAATATCAAAATTAATTTTGTAAAATTTTTAAAATAAAATCCTGAGAACGAAATATTTAAACATTTTTTATAAATTTCAAATTTTCGAGAAATTTTAATACAAAAATCATGTAAAATAAAATTTTCGAAAATATTCTGTTAAATATCTTAAAAGTAAAATCTTTAAAAAAATCTGAAAAATAACATTTTTCAGAAATTCAAAAACTTTTGTTTGTTGAGGGTTTTTCAGCTATTTTATTTGATTTGGCTATAGCACCAATGAAATGCATGTATGTATATAGAGTAGCTAAAAAACCCTCAACAAACACAAGTTTTTGGAAATCTTTGAAAAAAGATATCAAGGCAATTTCGATTAATAAATATAATTTTTCAGAAATTTTAAAAATAAAATATAAAAAAAATTTCACAAATAAAATTTTCAAAAATCTTAAAAATAAAGCCCTTAGAAGTTTTTTTAATACCTATTTTAGTCAAGAACGAGCATTTGCAGAGCAAAATAAAAACATGCGGTTGTGTCTTCAATTATATAAATTTTAGTGTTTTTGTTCCTCCATCGTAACGATCATTTTTTTTCTGGCCGATCGATATGCTTGTCTTTCATCAGTTTGGTTTTGACCTGCCGATACTATTCGACTACGTGGTCCAAACAAACTACTTGTGAGTGGCCCATGTATTAATGACATGGAGTAGTTTTTGGGTTAGTCCTACATGATGGTCCAGCCCTAGTATATCGAAACGCTATAAAGACCATGTCTTTTATATGAATTTGGACTAGTTTTGGACCACTCGCTGGTCATTTGCGGACTAGTCCAAACACGCCTGTAAGGCAGACGACTTATTGTACGAAAGCAGTTGCCCAAAAATACCCTAAAAAAATTATTCGCATAATACTTTCCCATTTTTTTTCAAGCTGCGCATTAGAGAGTTAAGTGCGCTATAATTTTGAGCAGTTCTTTATGTCAGCATTTATTTTCCCAAATAGACTCTTGTATGCATGAAAATATTAACAGATATAAGTGTGCACATGTGTACATATACAAGTACATTTAGATGTGTGTGTGTATAAAAAGTGTTGTAGATTTTTATGGTGAAATTCGTATGGTTATTTAACCTAAAGAAACACAGTTTTTAAGTTGAATGAATTATATTTTCTTTTTGTTTTATAATTGTTAAGAAAGGTCAAGTTTGTATTATCTATACGTATGGTGCATAATAGTCTACATACATACATACATATGTTAGTAGGTCTATAAAAACCGAAAGTGTATTTAATGGAAAATTAAATTAAAACAATAACGGAAAATACGTATATTAAAATTTGAATATGGAAACGTTAGAACATCTTAAAATGTTAATTGTGGGCAATGACTTAATCCTAATACATAAGATTTGTGTATAAGAAAACTTATCAAATTTTATTTACATAAGACAACTTTTTCTGCGACATTGTGCGATGTATCGACCGTTAGTTACAAAAATCAAAAGGAAGAAACACAACTTTCCTGTGTCATTCATATCGGGAAGCAAAAAGTGTGCTGCGAACCATTTTATCATTAATAGTAAGATTTTACATTTTGACAGGCCTATCTTAGCAGCTAAACCAAACGTTCAAACTTGGTTGCAAGAAAAACTTAATTTCATAATGACCCTATTGTACATTCGAATTTGTTTATACTAGTGTATCCAGCGGTCGACTCAAACGACCGCATTTTAGAAATTAATAATTAACATTTACATAAATACATACGATAAAATACAAAACCAAAAAACATTCTAAATAAAAAACTTAAAACCCTGTCTCATTTCTATGCAAAAACAAATGGGACGACAGACACACATGACCACCACTTTGTTTATTTTTCAAGTTGAAGCTGATTCATCCATGTGTAACAATAAGTGTGCATGTGTTAGCAGCAACTTTAAACGCTTGTAGCTCCCTAAATATCGAGCCAATTTAAATAAAATTAGGATTGTGCACATCTATGTAAAACTCCTTTTAAAAACATACAAATCTTTCCAAAATCAGTTGGGTATTACGGCCGTAAGTGATATAAAAAATAATTATATAAATACCTTGAATTTTTTAGTTTTACTCACCTAAAAAAAAGAAGGAAAGAAATTAGTTAACATTATTAAAATATGTACATATCGCACTGGTTCCTCTAAAAAATACCTGAAAATTTCAAATTTTCACATTTTCAAACAAATCGATGCACAGTGGTCATATCTAACCACTGTAAAAATCTTACATAATTATCTGTACTTATTCACCAAAAAAATACAATTGTATCCATACCTCTTCTTGTTTTTCCTCTTCTGAAAATTTGTAAATTTTGAGTTGACTCTCTTCAGAGGAACAAGTGCGATATGTATATTAATATTATTATTATTATTTATAATCGTATATGGAAACCCCTTAGATTTCATTTGTTTACATGCGGCTGAGTTTTATAAACGATACAGTCGCTTTAATAATTGCCCTCTGCAACAAAATACAATTTTCCTTGTCGTGTGGATACATACAATATATTCAGGGTTGTCATAGATTCCAATGAAGTCGGAATTGCATTTGAAAAGACGACAAAAAATACTTTTGCGTGATGGATTTCAATGTTATCGGTTTTATGTACAAAACAGATAGTAATTCTATAATGAACATAAAACCGATAACATTAAAAGTCATCACACAAAAGTATTTTTTGTTTTTTCAAATCAAATTCCGGATACATTGGACTCTGTGACAACCTTGATTGTGATTTAATGTGCTCCACTGTTGCAGTTTGTGGAGAACGTGCACAAGCGACATTTGCAAAAAAAAAATGAAGAAAAACATTTAAAACCTGCAAATTGACACAACTTCATTATCGTGTTCAACTTGGACTTTTGGGTACAACTGTTTTTGAAGGGTTCGTTGCTGTGAAACAACCTAAAATTTGCAACAATCAGCTGCAGCAGCAGTACGACTATACCTATGCAGACTGTAATGAGCACATAAAAGCCACATAAAAACATTTAATGCAAGAAAAGTGAGGTCGAGGCTCAAGACTGTAGGCAGTTGCAACTGCATGTTAGAGGGTGTTTTTTGTGGTTTCTGCTTTGAGAACACAGTTCATCTCTACAGGAGGAATACATACGGAAAAAGAGAGATGTTTGAATGCAATTTTTCTTGGGGTGTTTCTTCATTTGTGAAAAAGCAAAAGAAAAGTTTTTAAATTTAATGACAAAACTGCAAAAATTTAAAAGTAAAATCTAACAATCTTGTTAAACTCAGAATTTCAAGTTAATATTTTTATGCAATAGAAAAATTTAAACACAAACTAAACTTAAAGCGAAATAGGTTCTACATTTTTGTCAATAGAATACTTTTTGTGTAATTAATTTAAAACAAAAAATAAAAATGCATACGAATAATTCATTTGATTGACTGATTGTCGATTTCAATGAAACTACTTTTGACACAGTATAAGCTGATTTCTTAAAATAAAATTAATGCTTGACTAAGAAAAACATTAAGATCTAAACGTGCCATTATATTTCAAGAAGCTTGAGTCGCAACCAATAAATTTAACTAAAATAAAAAAAAATATTTTTTAAAACGCTGCTCTAAGCGTTAAGCAGTTTTATATAAAATTTCCTTTTATAATTTAAAATTATTCCATATAAAATTTATCTGCACTTAAGAAAATATGGTTCGTGTTCCTGTGTTTAAATATACTGTTGCAGGGCTTAAATAATGTTTACCATGTTGGTTTGTGAACAGCATAAAAAGCTTCTTTATTGATGTTTAACAACATTTATTATCAGTGTTGTCAACTGTTTCATGCAAAAAGCACAACAAAAACGTAATTTCCAAATAAGGAAAGAAAATAAAAGAACTAAGAAGATTTTCCAGTCTAATTTTTTTCAATTCAAACAAGAAACAGTTACTGCAAAAAAACCAGAATAAATTCATTTTCAAGAAGAAAAATTCAAACCAGTTATCAAATTGCCGAGTTCTAAGTTCAAAAATTATTCCTTTTGTTTTTAAAGACGTTAAAAAACTTAAACTTAAAACTGATTTAATTAATTCGTATTTTAAAATTAATAGGGTTCATTGAAAATGTGTTTCAGCGCGTTTAAATAACATCAACTTTAAAATGTTTGTAAAAATTATGCAAAACCAAAAATGATGCCGCACTATAATTTATATATATTTATTCCTAAAATTCCTATAAGGAATATAATATCATTACAAAGATATTCCAAGCAATCCTATCTTTAGCCAGTTGTTTTATTTCGGCCCAGCTGCGTCCAGTCGATCTGGGTGCAATTCACGGCTTTCGATATCGAGCGAAATTTCCATACAAATTTAATAAATTTTGAATGGGTTTTTACTCGATATCGAATGCCGTGATGTGCCTCCTGATTTCTCTCTCAAGCTGCCTACTTCATGTGTGCGCTTGTCTTCCAACACATCTTTAGCTCTGGGCATTCCAGTCTAAGGCAGTTCTGGTGTTATCGCCGGGTGGTTACGGTATGTCCTATAATTTATGGCATTTTCTTTTCTACAAAAAAATAATGTGAAATATCATTTGCCTTTTTTATTGAAAATTGTCCATTTTATGGTTTTTTTAACTAGTGAGTTTATTAGCATTAATTGTATCATCATTTACGAGGCATATTTTTTGTTTTATGAAAACTTTGAATAGACATTTTTTTTATAAAAAAAATTATATTTTTTTAAAAAAGGAAATAGTATTAGTTAGTCAAATATTCTTGTGAGCGATATAAATTTGACTTGTATCGGAGTCAGTCATTTGCTGGTTTTACACACAAATCAAACCCATATAATTTAAATTACTTTTATCAAAAGTTTGTGTTTTAAACAAGCGACTGAACGAGTTCGAAACAATTCTAATTAACATAAATCTTTAAATGATTTAACGATTAATCAGTCATGCTTGCTTTAAATACCCAATTCAACCTATACATTTCTCTCAAAACGAACTTAAATGAGAAAAATATAAAAAGGTTTTTTAACACCGCATTTACTGCCTAACGTTAGCTGAAATGCAAAACCACGTAACTGGCAAAACATTCCAAATTTGTTTCTTAATAATTGGTGCAGTATAAACTAATAAAACACTATGATTAATGAACATTACAATTTAATTTTTTTTGTTAGTTACGCGGTTTCGCATTTTGCATTTTTGTATTTGTGTTTTTTTACAAAAACAGGTTATAAAATATATAAAAAATTACTGACGAAAAATTAAAAAAATCATCGCGTTGGACAACAGCTAGTTATCGTTTTTTTAAGGCATTTAAAACCACTAAATTGTCCTCATTGTTTATTAGTTAAGATGGCTTTTAAAAAGCTTTTGTTTGTTAAGTAAATTGTGAAAGTTCGCTATTGATCTTGTGTTTACAACCAACAAGTCAGCGTTTTCGGCACAAGTCTACAAAACTATACTTGTGTTCAGTTCAGTGTTATTCGTTTTAGACACAAATTTTAAAAGAAACGAACAACTGAATGAGTTCGAGATAAGTCTAGTGTTCATCCGCTCTGTTCGAGCTAGTTGGGCTAACGTTTTTATCAAACCTTGTTTAAAACCAATTTTGTTTGATGTTTTGACTGTGTCCAAATAGTAGACTTGGGTCCAACTGGTTCAGTCGCTCCTATGGGTTTGATCAAAGGCTTTGGCCTAAAACGAGGGATTTGGACCCAAGTCTACCAAATAGCACATTTCAGTGCAAAAGAGCTGTTGGATACAGGTCTATACAAAACCACGTACTTTATTATGGTTGACACTTTAGTGGCGAAAAACAGTCGTTTTTAAAAAATGCTATCGTGGTTGGTAAAAACGTAAAAGAAACAAACACAATAAATTTTTTTTTAGGAACGTCCGTCTTTCGTTACAAATAAGCTTGTGATTTGTTGCCGCACCATTTCTCCACAAACGTCGAACAAATCACAATAAAGCTAAACGTCAAAAAGTAAAAAATTAATCGCGAAGGTCTTTTGATTATTATTTTTTTGTAAAAAAAGAATTTTAAAAAGAAACAATTGGACGAATGCTTGGCTTTTAAACGGAAATAAATATTCATATGTGGAATTATTTTGAAAAACAAATGGAAATTGAAAAAAAATTACCGCTGCATTTGAGCAAATGGCATTTTTTTCTTTTAAAACTTGAATAAAAAAATTGATTGCAGCACGTCTCGGATATACATTCACTTTAGCGTTTCGCAGTAAGGTAAAACAAAATATGTCTAATGTTCGCGCTAAAGTCCATTCACACATCGAACAAATCACAAGTAATTGATAATTTTTCCATTTCTTGACACAATACGTCACACAAATCACAAGTGTGTGGCCGGCCAGCTTTATGGTGATTGTGTTTTATATTATATAATACACAATATAGTAAAAAAAAAGTTTAGAATTTTTTTGAAAATTGGTTGTTTTTCATTTCACGATACGTGGGTTCCACTGCAGGGTTAAGAAGAAAAGAAATTTTCTCGTAAAATTTTATATGTTCGGTGAATTTTTTTTATCGAATGTTTATTGACAGGACAAGCTTAAATATGCATTAAAATTATTAAAATATGCATGCAAATATTCCAAAAAAAATGTATGCACAAAAATATGAAACGGAAAAAACCCGGACTAACAATTTTTAATCAGTTTTATTTAAACAAATGCTTATTACAAATTATAATCATATGTTTTTTCAAGTTTTTAAATTGAAATGATCTTCAATTGTCGCATAAAACGGTCGAATGTATTGAAAATATACCTTCAACATCAGATAACGTTTGCTTCGATTAATAACTTTAAGTTTTTCAATAAATATTTTATTCTTAATATTTTGTAGTTTTTCTTTTACGTCTTCTATGACAGATAAACTTTTATGTAAAGGAATTCCTTTGGTTTCTAATTTAATTACATTGTGGCAAATTTATTCAAAATTAACTTTAATATATACTAAATCTGTTTTTACTGATGAATTCATAATTAAGGCCTTTGCATTTCATATCGACTCTACCTCATCATCAGAAGGCTCAATTAATTGATGCCCATCTAGTGGAACATGGCTTTAGGAGATTGATAATATTTGGGCGCATGATATTGATTGGAGAGGGCGCTTGGAAATTAATTAAGACAATAAGTTTATTTGAAAAAATAACCTTAAGAAAAACGGCTTTGCAATTTGCAACAAGTGAGTTGAAATTGCAAAATGTAAGCGAACAAAATCTGCAATTCTATTCAACCCATGAGCCAGACATGTAACATGCAAAATTTTTGGGTAAACAATTTTTAATGATCGCATTGTGGAGGCCATATACATAGTTATGGAGCTGCGTCAGTTTTCACAAGCAATTTTTGTTGAAAAGAGCTGCCAACCAGCGTAATATGCAAATTTATGCAAGTTATATCAAAAATGCTTTTCTCTTGTGAAAAATTTGAAAAATATGCAAATGCATATTAATTAATTTTTTATTTAGAAAAGAGAATAATAAGTATGTGTATAAAATAATCTATTAATTTTGACAGCACTACAACAAATTGGAAGAATTATGCGGTTTTCGCGGGTCCCCACATGCCTCATCTGCGTTCATGTATATTTTTTTATCTTGCACTTGTCAGGGTGCTAAAGCTGGATTCACCCATAAAATTTTTGTCGGGACAATTTATTTTTTCATATGTTGTTTGAGGTCTTGAGAGAGAGAAATGATTTTGTTCGGACAACTCCCAATTTGATTTTCATTTTTGTAGGGACAAAGTTGAACTGAATTGCCACATTATAGTGATTTAAATGGGGTTTTGCATCAATTCTTTAATTTTTTTAGTTTTTTTTTTAAATATATTTCCTTTGTAATAATTTCGCTTTATTTAGTTTATTAGCTATTAAGAGAAGAACTTGTCTTTTATCAGTTTTTCTACACAATTTGTCCCATATTTTTATTTTTATTTACATATTTCATATGGTAGCATTGATATTTCGGAACATTTTTTTTAATGAATGAATCGTGTTGTAGAAAACTCTCATTTAGCAAAAAATTTTCCTGGACAAAAATTTTGTACTGAAGAAATGGTTGAATTCACCTTAACAACAATGTGGATGTTTAGCATATTTTACTGTTGTGATATTTTTTTTAATTTAATTTTTTTGGGAAGATTTAAATTTGTTTATTATAATTTGATTGATGAAATTTTTGACGAAGATATTTGTTCTGATATTTGCTTCAAACTGTGTCAAACAAAAAAACATTTTGTTTTATGTTCAAACTACGCTCAAATATTTTCTCATTTTTATTTGTTGAAACAGCTAACAAATATGTAGTTTGAAATAAAATAAATGAAATCATGTTTGCCATGCGGTCAGACTGAAACAAATATTTGTATTAAATAATTATTTAATGAAAGTGTTCAAAAAATATAAATTTATTTAACAAAAACTACAAATGAACGAAGAACATAATTTATTTGTTTTATGCTGTAGACCAGCGTCTCTTATGGTGTGGAAGGAGGAAAATGTAAAAGAAAAAATACTTAAACACAATAGGTACATATTGTATTTGGAATCGGAATAAAGAAGGATGTTGCGCAGAAATCTGTTAAAAGAACAGCGGTTAGAAACACTTGAACTCTATAAAACGCAAAGTATTGTTCGCATGACTATTTCTTTCTCATGGCTATAACTTTCATTATGATTAACAACTAATTACACTTACTAGATTTTCTATTGAATTTTGCGAGTGAATTAATAAAAACTAAATTACTTATCATTCACGGCTATTTAATTTTATATCATTGTTACACCCTTCAGCTATTTTAAAACACAAAAAATAAGAGTAAGATGGTATATTTTATATTTTTGAGTTTATATTTCTACATACAGTTTATTAAACCTTATTAAACATTTATTGATCTTACTGGGGCAAAAATTATAAAAAGCGGGTACTTTGATGCTCTTTTTATTGGTGATGTTTTCCTTTTTGGAAAATTCTATATTTATGAAAAACTGATTACAAAATAAACGTGCTTGGTTTTCTTTTAATTTATTTAGTTTTCTTTAGACCGAAACCGAATCATCAATATTACTATAACATCTCTACTTAAATTGCAATTTAAGTTTTGAAAGCTGAAAACATTTTTATTTCTCGCAGTTTGCTCTTACAAATTTTTTTGTAATATCAAATAAATGTTTACTCTGAAATTAGTAAAATATTTTACCTTTTGTGTTCACATTTTTTTAACATTGGACAAACATTTGTTTGGCGGCAAACAATTCTATTTCTTCAAAATCAGTTGTTATTTTATTTGATACTCAAAAATATTTTGTGTTCAGACTACGACAAAGAAATATTTGATGTTCTCAGACAAATATTTCATCAATCTGAAAATACCTTTAGGAATTATACTATTTTGTAGAAAATTTTGTTGTGGAGTGATGTACTGGGAATACTAGTAGGAGGAATATAGATAGCTTAGATCTCCAACAGCTGTTGGTTTCCATAGGCCTAAAAAGGTATCAGGAAACGAATTTTAATAATTAGGATTTTAAGCTGCCCACTATGTGCAGAGTTATCCCGCAGATTTTTCGTTTTACACTTAACCAAAGAGAATTATGTGTATGTATACTTAATATACACACATACTTTCGATAACTATTGAAATACTTATTTGGAATTTATAACTACTGCCTTGAGAAAAAAGGCAAAGCATAAATACGCAACGTATAATCATTCTTTATTGCATAATGTCGTACATGTAACCAACATGAATATAATGTTAATGTAAAATCATTTGAAAAACGTAAATACCCAAGCAGTGAACAAGTCAAATACTGGACAAGCTTTTCGGCTTAACCATGTAAATAAGGCGCGATTTTAAATTAAGTGAGATCGATGATTTTGGCATGTTACTTATTATTCAGAATTCAAAGCAACAACAACAAGCACGCACGTGCCTTGAACAAAAATAAAATTAATAAAATAAACAATAACTAAATTAAAATATTTAAAAAAAATCACAGAGAATATAAATGGCTTCTTTAAATATTTAATCGATTTGTTAACGCTTAGAAAGCTTTACACTTAAAGGCAAACAACAACAGGTTAGAGACGGCTTGTAAACTATGAGCATGTGCAAAAGCTGTTTTATGCAGCTTAAAACAAAAACCCAAATAACTTACTCACTCTATTCACTCTTCTTTGAAATGAATAAAAAACAAAACAAACTAAATCATAAAAGCAGAGAAATTATGCAATATTTTTACCAAATCTAAAACATTTATCGTACAACGACCGACGACCAATCGTGCACAAAAAGCCCTCGAGTTCAAAAGTTTTTTATTTTTTTTTATAATAAACAAATAACAAGAAAGAAGCGATTGAGCATTCAACTAAAAATAAAAAAAACTACTATAATGTGCATATAAAAAAAATAAAATAAAATAAAAAAATTCATTAAAAAATTGTTTAAACATCAAGGTCGGTCAGTCAAAAAATTTTTAAGTATGTTGCACAGTGGGTTTTAGTTTATTAGCATTTAGACAAACACCAAACGTTAATGACCCATATTTTAAACGATTTTATACGAAAAGATAAATTACACAAATTTTAAATTTTCCAAATTTTACATAAAAACAAAACAAAAATTAATAATAATAATAATGAAAAGTTTTCAAAACTAAATGATTCGTACGTATGTCAATTTCAAAAGGCTTTAAATTCTATACTTCTTCTTTCAGATTATTTAGTGGCGATAAAAACGCTTCTCCAAACTCTTATTTACATGGAAAAAAAGATTTAAAAAATTTTAATAATAAAACTTAGTTTCACATAATTTTTAGATTTTCCTACAAATCTTTTTCCAGAAAAATAAATGTGTGATAAAAGTGAAAACACAGTGATCTCTTACATTCATTTTGACTCTCACTATTTTTCGAAAACGCTTTTTACTACAAAAGTACGGAGTACAATATGATACTAAGTTGTAGCAGGTAATCAAACAAAGGTCTGTAAAGTCTATAAATGGTTTAAAATACTTTTGATAATTTTTACATATTCTAATTACAAAATTAAATAAAAAACACTGTTGAAGGAAAATCTTAATACATTCTACAAATAAAATCAAAATCATGGGATTTCATTCGTCTGTTAGTAGAGTTCAACGTACTCTGTTTCACGTAACCTCCAATCCAATATTCGCAATAGGGGAAATAAAAATTTTTCTCTTTTTCAAAATGGAATTCAATCACAGAGAATATAATTATATTGCATGTGTAATAAGTGTGCATGTGTTAGTAGGAACTTTAAACGCTTATAGCTCCATAAATATCTGACCGATTTAAATAAAATTAAGATTGTGCACATCTATGTAAAAACCCGCTTAAAAACATATAAATTTTTCCAAAACCGGTTCAGTATACGGCCGTAAAAGGTATGTAAAAAATCGTGTTTCTATTAATAATAATATTGAATAAATTGTACTCAATTTGTTTTTTTAAACCCTTTACGAACGGGGAAGTTTATTCAAAAAGTACTTAAAATATCGTTACCTAATATGTGAACAGCACCTAATGGCTAAAACTTAATATGCGTCTTATCGACAACAGAAGCGCTGCAACCCTTCTTTAAAAATTTAGAAAGACTTGTAAGAATATTTAGCGTTTTTTATCACTCTTCTCTGCGCCATCACCTTCTCAAAAAATTGTAATACATTAACTGAGTATCACTTCTTCAAAAAAAATAATAATAAATAATAACTGAAACGATAGATATGCAATTATTTCTCAGCCTGTATCATACGCATTTCTAGAACGAAATTTTACTTACTCTACCGAATGTTTTTGAAATTCATTTTGCACTTTTTTATGTCACATGTACGTTAGGGTGTCCCAAAATTCATGGGTGCTCAAGCAAAATTTTAATGGTTATAGGATAAAGTATTTTTGATATTTTTTCCAGATTTTTATGAAAAGATTTTAAGGTCGCACAAGCCGAAATTTCGCCAAAAATCGGGTTTGCCGGCCCTTTTTTCAGTTTCTTTCATAGCTTTGTCAAAACCACGATTTTTCACATTTTAGGAAACAAAAAATATCCAAGAACAAATTCAAAAATTATTCTTTCTAAATTAATTGATCTTTGAAACTGCATCATTCGTTTTTTCATTTTCATAAAAATTTTAACAATAAAGCGTTGCTTACAAAATTTATGGAAAAATTATAAAAAATGTAGGCAGTGTTGGTATCTCTAGCAAGAACAAAAGTACCGTAAAGCCCTCATTAGTTTTTACTTTTCGTTGCCGTTCTGTGCCGTTCTTTTCTGAAGAAAATATTTCTTACTTACTTGTCTGAACTTTTGGATGTAGACGATATAATTATAGGATTGAATTTTGTAAATGTTTGCAAAATGCTGATTCATAACAGAACAGAACGTACAAACTAATTCTGCCTTAAGCTGTTCGAAAAAGGGTAAAAAGCGCAAAAAATTACAAAAAAGGGGTAAAAAAGCACCATAAAATATATTTAAAAAATTTTGATTATGTCAAAAAAATATTAAGCAATTTATAAAAAAAGTTACAGTAAATGCCCAAAATACAATTTAAAGTTTTTGCTTCAAAATAAATAAAGAACTTGAGATCAAATAGCAGAATTTAATAAAAGTGAAAAAAAACGTTAAAAAACAAATCACTCATATCGTTCATTTATTGCACGGCAGTAATTTATCAAAAGTGAAATATTGCAAATGTTAGCAGGGATTTATATGGTCTGTATTGGCTTTTTAGTGGGTATATGGCACATTTGGTGCGGATTAAGCATACAAATGCTACTGAAAAAATTTTTACATATAATGAAATACCTTAAACATAACTTTTTTTCTAAGTAACTTAAAAGTTTTGGGTTTTTTACAAATACAAATTTCTGTAAATAATAAGGAATCGATTAAAGAATGGAATTCAAAGGCGAATATAATTTATGGCAGCATTTCAATCGATTGTTATTTCATTTTCGTTTATTTTACTGTCAAAAATATCCACTTCGTCTTCGCAATCAGGCCACAAAACTGTTGTAATAAAATATTGAGATTTTTAGTATGATTCGTTTGAATTTACTTTGCACAAACATTTAAAGGCAATTAAAAATTTCTACAAGATGCATCTTCAAATTTAAACCGTATTTAATATGCAGTAACGCATTTACTAAATATAAATATATCCGGTTTCTAAAATTCACCAATCTGAATGTTCTTTCAACCTCAGCGGAAAAGAATTCATGGTTGCTTAAAAAGTAGTTTTTGAGCTTAAAAGAAGTAGCCAATTATTGTAACTAAAAACATTTCTCAGCTGCACAAAAAAGCACAAAAGGCACTGTGAGATGTCCGCTAGCATACACCAGTATCAATTGCTGCCGGTAGTATTCAATGATCAGTGCTGTCTTCGTCACTTAAACACTCCAACTACACAAATACAATGGTACACGAATGTGCATCGGAAAAATACTGGATGCTATGATTTGCATGAAACTGGACTCGAACGTGGGATTCTTAGTAATTATTTGCTTTGTAGTCACCGCGCTAACCACTTCAGCTTGCCCATAACAAATGGTGGATTTTTTATGAATTATTTATAGACAAATTACTTGTATTTGTTTTGTAATTTTTCTAATTAAAATTTGTTTTGTAATTTTTCTAATTAAAATTTGTTTTCCTTAACAATTGCTAAACAATTGTTAAAGTATAAACTGTAAGACGTAAAAAAATACATATATATGTACATATATATGTATATAAAGAAATATCTTGTTCCTTCAACCTCAGGTTTTTTAAAGTATATTATTAACAAATATTTGTTAAACGAGACTGTATCTGTTTAATTAAGTTGAAATTTACATGAGTTTATTGTGTTTTTACGCCTTTTAAATACAAAGATTTGAAAATGAATTGTGTCGGTGATGTGGTTTTGCAAAATAATTGCAACATAATATTATAATTATAAAAATATACACTTCAAAGTTGTAAAAAGTTTTTCTTAATAAAAACTAATGTTAAAGAAATAAAGCAAAGTTAGTAATAATAAGTCAACACCACTACTCGCTATGATGATGCATATCATAATAACCAGTAAAGTAGTTTTGAGCAAAACTGGTCAAATTCGACAGTTTTCCTCTAGTTTATAATAACAAAATATGCGAAATAGTTAAAGGGCTTTTTTAGCATAAAAGAAAAAAATCCGAATAAAATTATTTAAAAACTTTGAACTCAATCGTTGTTGTAATGCTGCGACTGAAAATATGCATAAGAAAAAAGAAACACTGAATCACTTTTAATGCATGAGAAAATATGAATCAAGTGTATTGCTGATAACATTGCTGATAATGATGCCGCTAAAGTTTAAATCTCATAAAAATACTATTGACACATACACACCGCGTTTGGCAGCCAGTATAGTCTGTCATTGAACTACTGACCCAGTAAACGTTTACTAGAGTGACTTCTTTCGCATTGCTGCTGGCGATGCTGTTTAGATATTTAGATAGCAGCTGATGTCGATGTTTGTTTTATCAACTTAATAACGTAATTCCATGCTTGTTTTTATTTTTCATTATTGTCCTATTTTCATTTAAATGGATTAATATCACTACAAGAGATTGGCCGTTTATCATTACTTTGCTTTACCTTAAGCTTAAACAGTTTAAGTATTTTTTAAATTTATTAATCGAGATTGTCTCGATATCTTTTTTCAAAGAATTTCAAAAACTTTGGTTTGTTGCATGCTAAAAACCCTCAACAAACAAAAGTTTTTTTTTTAACTTGGACCAGCACTCAGGGGATGACCTCTACATATGCAATGCATTGTGCCGGAACTAGGAAAATTGGTTATGGGAAGGAGGATAAAGGGAGTAGTATTTGTGGACGTTCGATTTGAATTTTCCCACACTGAAAGTAACAGGAAAGACCTCTGCAGGAAGTTTATTCCACATGCGAACTGTTCGGCTAAAGAACGAATTTTCTCTGTAATGCGAAATGCGATCCACTGGCATATCAACCACAAATGGATGCGCTCTTAACGAAGAACGTGTTGTTCGTACAAATGAGCGGGTTTCGGGAACAAGTTCCCTGATTTCATTAGAGCACATTCCATTGTAGTAACGATAAAACAGTGATATACATCCCACATTGCGTCGATTCTCCAGTGAGTCAATAGAGTTGGCTACCCTACTGTCACCGATGACCTTCTTCGCCATCTCCTGTACCCGGTGGAGTATCTTCAAAATAGACTTTGAAGCACCGGCATGAGAGTTGTATTCCATTTTCGGTCGGATATGATGTAAATATTAAGGAGATCAGATGGAGTGAAGTATCTCTTACACCGCCTTAGAAAGCCGAGGCACTTGAATGCTTCTTTTGAGACCTGAAAAATATGATCAGTCCATCGAACATCAAATTTAATTTTCATGCCAAGAATATCAAGTCTCTGATTCCTATATATCTACACCACCTATTATTACAGATGAAGCAGCATGATTTCTTTTAAACAGCTTAAAGTACAAAAATTATAGTTTATGTCATATTTCGTTAGCTGAAATGAACTATTTTTATTTCGATTTATTCTTCTCCTGTAAAGTTTAAAAAAGTTTAGTTACATGATTTGCATTCCAAATAATGATTTCTAGCTGCTGTTTTATGAGGCTGTTCATCGAACAAAATTAACTAAAGTATAGTCAACTTCTACGTTTCACTATACAAACAAAATTTATTTCTTAAACATGTAAAAAAAGTATTGTTTTTATGTGATAAAGTACACCTATCCAACGATTTGCACGTCAATTTAGTAGATATTGTAAATGGGGAGATCCATAACAAAACGCAACAGTTCCACTTTTCAAGTTTTTTGATTTTTTTACTGTATATTATTCTACATATTAAAATCTAATTAGTCATTGCTATAAAAGTTACCAAATGTTAATAATTATAGTGTTATTCAATAACACATAAAATGGTTCAGATCAAAATGACTTCGAAGTATTAGTGAAAAATGTTAGGCGAAAAGTAATTTAATGACATGTCAGCTCTCATGGTAGAATAATACAGGTAGTGTCGAAGCTACAACAACACTGTTTTTAGGTTCGAAGCTGCCAAAAATCACAAAAGAAAAATGACAAAAATTGTATATTCATATGTGTGTTTGGTTGCATTTGCTGTTCTATAAAGAATTTTGTTTCTTTTCCTTTTTTTATTTGCATTTGAAACAAAAGATAAAGTGTGCTTTTTTAGTATAGAATAAAATGTTGAGTGCTGCGAACCAAAAAAGTGCGTTAACGCTTCGTTACTACCTGTATTATTCTACCATGGCAGCTCTGAAATAACTGTAAAGCGGTAAGAATTTTTTTTAGAATTTGTTAATACATGCTGTTCAAACAACTTCGCGAATGTAAGATGTATTTGAACCAAAGTCTATTTATATTTATTTATATGCCAAGAATTATTGCACTGAATTCTATTTTAAGTAAAGTAACTTAGTAATTTAGGGAGCTTCCATCCCTGCATTTAACAACCGTGATTTAGAACTATATTAGCTTTTTTTGCCGCATAGACTGAATCGCCCGTAACGTGTTTGCCTTTTGCTTTTTTCCCCTCTCTCGCTCAACAGCCATCCTCGAGTCAACACCGACATCTGCCGAACGTCATACGGATCCTTCACCCTTTCATCACTAATTTGTACTTGGAAATAGTTTTCCAAGTTTTTTGTAATAAATATTCATATACGTATTATGTAACTAATATATTGAAGTGAAAAAGGTGATTTTTATTTTCAAGCCCGTGAAGATCCAGGTAACTCCTTCTGCCCTAAATTGATACATTAGAATCACCCTTGCGCATTCTGTAACACCATTTTATGATTTACAAGAATTCCCCCGTGATCATTCCCAGGCTATCTTTCCCATTGTGCCCTATTCATGATAGACTCGTCTAGTTTATCATTGGTAAATTTTTAAATGTGAAAATAATAACTCACATTTAAACACATACCATAGATACTATAAAAATATAATTTTAGACCAGCAAGGGCATAGTGCCTATGAAATAGATCACACCTTATGCAATTGTTTGGAGGAGAACATTGGATCGAGACTGTAACACAATGTTTATTTTTTTTATGTAAAATATGAATTTTAATAATAAATATTGCTTATATAATAAACCGGTTGTTAGTTTTTCTATAGATCTTATGAAATTCAAAACAAAAAGATAAATTTTATTAAATAATTTGACCAAGGTCAACAAAATAAATATAAATGATTTATTTTATCCAATATTTCATTTATATTTAGTTTGTGGACCTAAAACTTGAAGAAATTATTTAATAAAATTCACATTATCGGCGCATCAAGGTTGATTTTCATTGTCCATAGTCAGCACGATTTCGGCGCACATTGTCGCAGCTCAAGTAAAGCAACCAAAAAAAGCAGACAGATAATACTCATGGGCATTTTTAATTCATTTTTCCATGATTGTAGGTATTTGAAGATGGACCGATAGATTTTCCGTCTCAATTGGCCAGCAAGCAAACAGTTAAACAGTGGAAAAAATCTCTTTTAGTTACAATCGATTCGATAGCGATTCAATCATGCATTCCTACCTTACAATCATCTCAGCTGTGCCAGATGCGTGTGAACGTACTATGCACTCGTGTGTATATTTAAAGTAATTTGTATGTTAAGCTGGAGCTCTTAGATAAAGAATTAATATAAATATTCAAGGTCATGTTTGCTTATTTATAAAACTTTAAAATTAAAAATAAAACACAACAGACATCCCAATGAAATATGTGTGTAATAAAACTCAAACAATATAATATTAAAAAAAACTTAACCAAATATTTAAACTTTTAGGAGAGCTTTGCGACAACAAACGCTTGAGCGTGTGGGTTTTGTACATCTTTGCAGTGTACGTATGCATATTTCAAGATTGAAATGATATAGCACAAATTTGTTTAAGTATTTTTTTTTTGGTTTTTGTAGCAAAAAGTAAATAAACAAAATGCTTGAAATAAATGCATTTCAATAGAATAATATTTTGTTTAATATTAAACTAAAATTTTATTAAGGAATGATTGATTGTTTTTTAAACAAGTTAAAATTGTATAATAAATTTTTATAGGGATTTAATTTATAAGACTTCAAGTTAAGAGTTTTCCAATAAAGATACTAGTATGCGGACTCTCATAATTATGTAAATTGAAATCCTACGATGACATTGTCTTGTAGAGTAGATCGATTCTTGCACAAGCTATTTTGATGGCATGTCTAAGACATCCATCCGGTTTTCTGTTTTTCAAATACTTTCGCACAATTGGAAAATATTTTATTAAACTTGCAGAATGTGTAGAAAACTTTCTCGCGTTCTACAAGTTCAATAACAACAAATTTTTCGACCTTTTTTTTAATCACCGTTATTCCAGTTGGCGACATCGACGTCACGTTAACACAATACCAAAAAATTGAAGCTTGTCTACTCGCTCTCGAAAACAAAATTTGTGCTACTGACAGTCTATTTCTGTTCTCCAAGGTCCAGAAAATAACTTGAGCGTGTCAATAGTACTTTTATATAAAACATCCAAATTTATTAACGCTATTTTGTTACTCCTTTGTGTAACATCCTCAGAATGAAAAATCATTTAAGAATTAAAATAACAATTAATTAATTAACAAATATTACAAATTAATAATTTCCTTTTAAACAGATTTTTAATACAAAAAAACGGAAAGGAAAATTATTAATTTATATTTGCTAATTATTTTTTATGTTAATTGTTAAATGGTTTTTCACCCTGAGGATGTTACAGAAAGGAGTAACAAAAAATCGTTAATAAATTTGGATGTTTTATAAAAAACTGACCTCAAGCTCGTTAATCAATTAGAAAACTATATAAATAGTTCAATAAAAACATTATTTTTTCAATCACGATATCCAGAATATGTGCTACGCAACATTACTTTTGGCGAAGTATTCGAAACAAATCGAATGTTTTATGCAGGCAATCAAGATGTCTTGTGCAGGACTCTAATGTACAAGTGATAGAACATCGGTTTGATGCTATTGATGACAAAAAAAATATTTAGTCGATTATTTAATCATATGATCAAATCAAAAGACAATTAATTCCCATAATACTTAATCAATTAACTAATCCGCTGTGTCGGTCGGTCATCAGAAGATGACACAAGCATAAGTTGTTGTATTTTATAAACTTTGTTTTTACTATTTTCGTCCAGCTGGTTGTGCAAAATAGCACACGTGTAACGCTAGATAAAAACTTGTTTTTTACATAAATCTCTATTACTTGCTAGAAAAGCATTAAAGCAATTATGGAAACTTTCTTAAAGTTTGTTCATATTGATCTTATTTTTAAATAAAAGTACAAAACAAAAATAAAAAATCCACAAGTACTTTTTATGACCAATAAAAATAAATTCTATGCAATTAAATATAATGTAATGAATAAAACTCTAAAATATAAAAACTTTCGTACCTGCAGTGCGTTGAGCTTTTTAACATCTGTGACATCGAGCAACATTTAAAATATTTTTTTTTTATTAAATTAATTTTTAACGAAGAAAAAAAATCCAGGAAAATCTGAAACCAAGTAAGACAAACAAAACTAAACGTTTGGACTTTAATTGAACTGATAGCTCGATCAAGCAACAGCAAATTTACCACTAAAAAGCAATTTTTAATGTTGTTCACTTCTTAGGCCTCCAACAAAGCCCTGCTCACCAGAAAGATAGAGAGTTAAACACTTTTGCTACAAATTGCTCGTATGAATATCTTGTTTAAATGTATGAGCTTTTTGTTCAACACATTTAGACCCTATTCGTTAGCAGCTGCAAACAAGCTGTTCACGCTCTAGACGACGAGCTTTAAAACTCTTGACCGAAAATTCAACTGAGTGCACAGGAGCGTTAAAGTGTTTGGGGTTTGTGATTATTTCATTTACGAAATAAATATCCAAGTTGTTTAAGCTTAAGAGTATGTTTGTGAAGTAAAGTATTTTTTTTCTGCTATCGCAGAAGCTTGCAAGCCAAGTTTGTTGAAAAGCTAAATTCAGTTTGATTATTTAGTTTGGTCGCGTCGCTTGAGTATTTTGTTATAAACGGTGTGAAAGCCGCTAATTTCTGTTTTGGCAGTGAAGTAAAATTTATATTAATCATCTGGTTTTTTGTGGTACGATTGCAAAGAAAAGTATAAAAAATAAATAAATAAATATTTAAGAAAAATTTTTAACAAAACAGCAACAGCAAATTAGTTCTTTCTTAAAAAAATATATGAAAATAAAAGAAGTTGAGGAGTTGACAAAAAATAAAGGAAAAATTATTCGCACAAACAAAAAAATAGCCATAAAAAAATTATATAAAAGGAAGTTAAATATGTTGTAACTGAAAATATGAAAAAAGTGAAGCGTGAATTTTGTTTAATATAATTTTGTGTAACATGCAACAAAAGGAAGTATATACATAAATATTTGAAAATTGAAGTGAAAAATTATTTTCAAATACTACGGAAGTTTTTCTTACAAATACAAATAGCTAATTTTGAAAAAATACTGATATCCTAAGAACACTTTAAAATGTCAAAAGGATGAACAGGATAAGTCAACTGGTAGAATATCATTGGAACTATTATTGTTTGTAAAAATCAAAACCTAAATACATTTTTTTTATTTTAAAACTATTTTTAAAAACAAATTTTAAGTTTATTTCTTACTCAGGTGATGTAATTGCAATTAAAGACATTTTATGAGCACAAGATTTTAGTGCACCAATTACTTTTTCATTTTAGTTTTATTATTTTAGATAATTTTGTGTAATTTTTCGAATTACACACGTTGGTTTAGTTGAAAGTTATTAATCTAGCTGAATTTGAGAAAATTTTTCTTGGATTTTTTTTGCAAAAACTGAAAATAACAAAATATAAAAAAAATGCAATACGCTTTGCTAGGAAGTCAATAACACTGTATTTTTTCTTTATTTATTTATTTTTCAACAAAAGCAAACTTTAGTTGTTAAGTCGCCAGCCAAAGCTTTAATGCCAAAGTAATGAGTTCAAATGATAATAAACATATTAAGTATGAACATACTTTTCACAACTTCTACTTTGGCATTTTGACTCATTACTTTAGCATGGCGATGTCAGTAGAGGGAGGCAAATACTTAGCACCTTCGCTTTCAAATGACGACTCAATAAATCAATACTTAGAAGTTATTGAATACACAAAACACAATAAAACTTATATGACTAATAGTAGTACAGGTTACCCTCCTATTACACGATTTTCCTCAACGCGGTTTCACTCTAACACGAACAAATAACATTATGGGAATATATCTACCGTATTATGAAAGGATTACCTGTCTTCTGTTCGTGCTTTTTACGTTTAATTATATTGGATATCAACTGTTTTATTCACTGGTTTATTTCACAACTATTTTATTAAGCGCTAAAGACTTGTATTCGCGAAGTGAAACACTTTCAAAAAATCCACTTTGTTTCGCCAGGGGTTGAACCATTGTGCCACTCAGAGCAATTACGTGTTTAGTTACCAATGAATTATTCAAAAGCTTCTGCAAAGGAATGCAGACGGTGTATAGTTTTGTGTTGAAAAGTATATTTTGTTCTTAACGGAAGGAAGCCTTTTCCAAGTTTTTGCAGGGTCATTTCAAAACCTTCAAGTTCTATTGAATTTATCGAAACCATTATTAAGCTTTCGTATCAAATAAATATTTTTAATGATTTAAATTTATTTTCATTTATCCAGAAAATTAAACGATTGATATTTATTTTTAAATATAAATATCCAAAACGAATGCATACAGGTATTCGCAAGAGAATTCGCCTTGGCAAATCCCATTCTTGGATGTCAAAATAAAATGTTCAAGACAAATTTAAGATCAGAAAAATTTACTAAAAAGCACATTTTGACAATAAAAGACGATAAAACACAATGAGTCAGCTGCGCTTTCGAATTCACCTGGTATGATAAATATCTATCGTTATGAAAAAATAAAAATATCAATTTCGAAAAATATCAGAAAAGAGAATTATTAAAATGATTGTACTTTTTTACTTTTCTTTTTACTTCAAGAATTTGAAAATATTTAATTTAAATGTGTGTGTGCTTGTGTGCATGTATGCATGCAAGGCGAATTCTTTGTTGTTGTTGTTGAAAACACTTCTTTTATATTCATATTTTCTGGTGCTTTCAAATGCTTTTTTGGCTACAGACAACAATATGTTGCACCAAAGAAAGAAATGTTTTTGTTTGAGACATACATATGTATTGTAATCATAGTTGCTAAAAACAAATTTTAAATAAATTAGTTTTTTCTGTTTTTAACATTTTGTGCCAACCAGGAGTGTTTGTTGTAAAATCAACACCAAATGTAAAATGAAGTCGTCTTGTGGGTACGAGTATTTACGTACTCGTATGTATAAAAACAATTTGAATTATTATTTTTGTATTTATATTTTTTTATCCGATTTAAAAAAACTCAAAACATTTTCAGACTTCTCTGACAAATATTACTGTATGTTTTCACGTGGCAATTTTTATTGTTAACAATTGCCAAATTTCATATTGAAAAGGAGCAGAATTTTTTAGTACATATTTTTCAGCATGGAATTTGACAATTGCAGCAATAAAAATTATTACCTGGTGACGCAGGGTTATAAAGAAGACGAATTCATACGAGATGAACTTAGCAGATCAACTGACTCATTGTGTTTTATAACCTTTTATGTACCCATTATGAATTTGACTTGATTGCAAATGATTTTTATTCAATTTTGATTTGAAAAGAAAATAATAAGGCATGTATTGTGAATTAGCGATTTCAAAAGTATCGTGTGATAAACTTCGAACGGGTTTTGAGAATCGATTTTGAACCGATCTCATATCACTAATTCGAAAAACGCAGACCAGAAGATGAAACATAGACAATCAGGTATGTGATCAAAATCGATTTAAAAACGAATCGATTCACAATATATAATTTTAATAGATTTTCAATCGTTTTTGATAAATTTATTTTCAAATAACTTTTATAATGTTCGTATATTATATTCTGGCCTACCTGAATCACTGAAAATTCGTCACGCCATTTCAAAACGATCGTTTTTAAATGGATCGATTTTCATCACATACTTGAATAAAAGCACTGTACGTTCAATATATATCGACTCCGATCCTGTATCGCGAAATTTATTGAACGTACTTGCAATACTGAGCAAGTGCTGATAGATCTTTTAATATTTTGAAATCCGAAAAATAGATCACGATCCAAATATCACAATATAAATTGAACGTGTAGCAGTCAGGGCCCGAAGAACAAATTTGCTTTAAATAAAAAATTTCCGGATGGGTAAATATAAACTTTTTGAGCATGAGTGAGTGACGCTTTTGTGATAACAAAAAAATATAAAAGTATTGGTTTAAAAAATAATAAAAAGGGCATAAAAATGTTGCACTTTTTTTTGAAAAAAGAAAACGCCAAAGTGTCGGTATCTGCATCGAATAAAGTATCAACTTGATTAGTTTAGTTTTTTCACTTTTTAAAACTGAACAAGAGGCGCAGCGCATACCAGTCGGCTAGTCCCATTTCAAAAGTGCTATATCTCGTTAAAAGAATATTTTGTATCTGAATTCAGGATATATGTATGTACATATTATATTACATGAAATTATTGAAATTGGAATATAAAAACATCAACATATTTTCGTGCCCGCCTCACATATAGTGTATAGCTTAAACACTATTGAGCAGACAAATTTTAAATAATTGTAAAAAGTAAACAAATAATTACACAAATTATAATGAGTAAAAAAAACTTAACTACGGGTGATAAGCGATCGCAAGAATCAAACAAAAGATTTAAGACACAAACTTGATGGGGCTACACATTATTTACGAATTATTTTTTACAATTACTAAAGTTTGGCGCACAAAAAAAAACAATTTATCAAATTTTTATTTTACTTGATGAATCAGTGTGGTTGGCATTGACAAGCCTTACATTACTACGCAGTATATAATCTACGTACGAGAACCAATTTTTGCTATTTTGAAAAAAAAATTGTTTGTAGTTAAATCTTTCGTTAAATCTAACATTAGAGATAATTGGCTATAATGGCGTTCATTTAAAATACTTAAATAAAAATACTACGAGACAAAGTCAATAAGTCATTATTTAATAAGGACCAAGAAGCATGTCTTTTTACATTTTGCATTCGAATATTGTTAAAAAATACCTTTATATTTTTGAAACAAATATTTTTATATTTTTGAAACAAATATTTTTAAATTTTTAAACAAATGCTTTTTATATTGTGAATTTGAAGTTGTTATACGTTTTTATAAGTTATTCAGGTATGTGATGAAAATCGATTTTAAAAGTAAAACGATTTCAAACCGAAAAAAGTTGTGATGTGCTCATTATTTCCGTTTCGTGAGTATTTTTAAAATATTATTTAACACATTTTCCATTCATTTTTGATAAATTTATTTTGAAATTTGCTTTATATTGTTTGTGTTTTATTTTCAGAACTGCTTTCTTCAAGTTAATAACTTGAGATTGGCTCAAAAATGTATTTTCAAAATCATTCGAGATTCATCACACATTTTCAAAACGATACTTTTGAAATAGATCAATTTCCAACACATACGAGATTAACTTTATTATAAGAGTACATAATAAATTTGTAATAAAATTTACTTTATATTACAATTAATGTGAATTATAATTTTTGCGGTCGGGCGATTGCGCAAAATATTTGTGATGACGTGTAATTCTTAAGCTAACTAGGTGCACTCTCACTATAACCTTCAATCAGGCAAAGAACTTTTTCCCCACTTGCATTTTTTACTCATCAAAATAAATATGTAAGTTGATTTTTAATCGTCCAGGAGTTTCCTACTGCGCCAAGGGTTTCTTCCTACCCCCCATCCTGTTTTCTCACTAAATTATTAACCTCAAATAATTCGCCACTTTGTAACCTCATAAACCTCTAAACATCCGTGTTGCTTAATCCTTTGGAAATTTCTCCCAAAAGATGTAATAATTTAATATTGAACTCAAAATTTGTATTTATTTAATCCAAATAAATACAAATTTGTTGAAAGCAGGCTTTTCAAAGTTATCAGAATGCAAAAAAGGACAGGCAAATCTTTTAGGAAAATCTCTTAATGAGTTTTTTTTAACAATCGGGGTTGGTTGAGACTTTTTCTATTTAAAAAAAAAAATATAAAAAATTCCTTTTGTGCTCATATCAAACACTTCTACTTGAAAAGCAAACCACTTGAGGACATCAAATCAAAGATGAGTTGAGATCTGCATCAGCATTCCGTAGAGAAATTAGTAGAGTATGGGTATGTCCTCAATTAATGAACACCGTTCAGTTCAGGACGTCTTCCGATGGTGCATATACACAGGGTGAGATTCGAAATGTTACTGAATCTATACAATATTCTCCCGATTATGCTCCCAGCGGCTTGTTTCTGTTTGAAATTTTCAAAAACGTATCAGCGGCAAAGTATTCGGGTCTCTGCTACAAAAGTTATTTTAAGAAAGATTTAAGGACACCCTAGATGAAGTGTATCGAGCCAAAAGGAGACTATGTCAAAACAATATAACTCAATAACCACCTTCTTTGTTTTATTTGCAAACACAACCCTCGTAAATTGTAGGTACTTTATGCTCTTTTAAGAGCAGCATACGGTTTACTTTCTGTTAACCAAAATACATTATTTGATAATTTAGACAATTATTTGCGGCATGTTGGCGGGGTTTTGCACTATCATACACGGTATGTCATGCATCAGTGTGCAAGAAAACTCTAAATAGTGATGTTTAGTTTATGATGTTGGGTGATTTGGCTGAGAAAATTGCAATAACAAAAAAGAAAGAAAATAAATTGGTTTGTAGAGTGGTTTGTTATAAGGCAAAATCATTCTCAAACGCAACTACGACCCCCTGCCATGTATTTCAATTATTTTCTTTTAAGAATGCGCAATCCAAACAATCCATATTCACACTTTGTTTACAAAAATACAAATGAAATGCGCACTGCTTTTTACAGGACAGCAAGTATACGAGCATTGTGACATGATGACAAACACAAAATATCAACAAATTTTCAAAGTCATCATGCGCGACTGACAAACGTGTCGCCTTTGATCGTCTAAAAAGCGTTCGACACTATTAAAAAATCTCTAATGTAATTAACATTAAATAAAATGTAGCAAAGAGTTCATAAAAAGTCTCTAATTTAAATTTAAAATTGCTCATTTTATTTCTTGCTCTCACACTTGGTCTTTGCAATTTACCTTTTATATGTATGTATATTTTTTAGGGATTATAAACAATTACATTCAAGCTAATTGTTGCAAAAAATACAAAATAATAAAAAATACAAAAATGAAATATATTTCGTAAAGAACAAGCAATTAATTTTGTTTTGATATTTAAAAGCGGTTACACAAAAATAAAAAAATAGCTGCATAAAAAAACACATAAAAATACATTTGTAAAATGGAAAAAGATATATGAATGTGCATATAATAAACCTGCAACAACTTAAACAATTAAAAATATATAAAAGAAACAAATTACTAAAGTTACTTAATTTAAAAATCAAACAAAGCCAGAGACGAATCAAGTTTGTTTTAACACACATAAATCTTAAAACTTTAAAGAGTTATAACTATTAATATAGAGAGAAAAAGAAACAACAAAGTGTTGAATATTAAAACAAATCAAAAACAAACAAAATTTGCTATAAAAATTATAATGAACCAAATAAAAGAAAAAAAATGTATTGAAAGCAGTCCAACAGAAATAAACTAGAAAACAAAAGACTCATGAAACGAACTTGAGTTAATTAAAACCTTCAAAGTCGGTTAAATTTATAGGGCGACATTTAAACACCTTATGATTTCAAATTGTAACAAAAAGCCAAATAGATAGAAAATTCTCAAGTCTAAGAAATTTCTATAGTTTAATGCAAATGACTGCAGCAACAGGTTTAGTTTTGTAACACTTTTACTAATAAACCAGCTTACAAACTCAAATAATAATATGATAGTTATATTCAATAATACAAAATACCAACAAAAACTAAATAAACTCAAAAGCTAGCAAAATATTACATAAATTAAAATACAAATCAGCCGACAAAAAAAAAATAAAAAATTAAAAACAAATGTCTGAGTTAACGAACTTGAGTTGTTAAAAAAAATCGTTGCGAAAAAGACCTTCAAACCTGATTTTTGTTAAGCTTTTTATTCATAAATTTACCGAAAAATATAGTCTTTCAAAAGTGTAAGAAATTCGGTAAATAATCAATCTAGTAATTTACACTTCTTAAAGATCATTTTATGAAAATACTGGCCGTGACGGAAAATTATATTTTTTTGCGGGAGATTTAGTTTTAAAACACGTTTTCGAGAATACGCAGTTGAATTTTAAAAGAAAAAAAACACAAAATGCTATATATGGAAAATGAAAAATTGCAAATTTAAAAGGCAACAAAATATTACAAAAGTTATATTTAAAAACAAAAGACTCAAGCAAGAAGCGTGATGGAGGTAAAATTGATTTGAGAGCTCTTATAAAGTACAATTACATAATTCATTTTTTTTAATGTTACAAAACACAAAGAATTTTCAAATTCAAGAATACGAAAAGATATACGAAAAAAAACATTTCATGATTGTTTATTATTTTTCAAAACAGCCTCATTTTAGCCCGATACACTTCATGCAACCATTTGCTTAGGATTTTTTTTGTCTCACAGCTTATTTTTGTTTTTCTTTAACATTATTTTGGCAATTTTTTTTACCAAATTCTGTTTGACAGTTCAAAACAAGTTTCCTTGTTATATGACTCAATAGCATTTAATAATGTTTGGTTTTAACTCCCACGTTTTCTCTAATAACTTCTAGCAGGCGTATGGCGCCCTTGTGGCTCTGTTGGTGATTAGGAATCGTACTTATTCGAATTGATAGTATTGTCAAAAACAACCCCCATGTATTTAACCTCATCGGAAAACTCAGCGGTTAAACCGTTCAATAACGTCTCTATGAGTCCATGAGATTTCTACGTCCAGTAAATAGTAAAAGTATAATATTTGAGGGCTTGAGCTACAATCCCTTGACAAAATAACAAAATAACTATTATTTTTCAAGGAAAAAAATATAACTCAGAAATAAACCCATTTCAAGCAAAAAAATAAAAAATAAAATTGGAAAAAATCATTAAAAAAGTAGTTTTTTGAATAAAGCAAATAACCATTATGGTATCTTGAAAAAAAAGTGCGGTTGTATAACCTTTTTCAAAACTGGTTAATATATGTACATAGATATAACTATATTTTCTTGGCAGTTCTTTTTGAATTTAATAAATAATTTTAACAAAAGAAAAAATAAATAAATAAATGTGCTGTAAAAACTTCTTTTACACCTTTTGCTGCTCATATAAGGCAACAGGCAAGTGGTAATGAGTTAGGCAACTAGTAGATATATTTTATTTTTTGTAAAATTAGCATTAGCATCAATGTAGAATCAACACAACTTAAGACTTTAGAGAATGAAAAACTAATGATTAAGCAAGAAAAGAGGGGCAAACGAATATAGAAAAATAAACTAATATCCATTTAACGCCTTAAGAAGCGTTTGATAATAAATTTATTACTGCTGCAGCCACAATGTCGAACGAATTCTTTCTATATTACAATTACATTTAAATCAAAAACATAATTTTAAAGATAGAATTCGTTCGACATCGTGAGCCAAGGCAGTTAATTTTAAAATTAATTTAAAAAATTGTTAAATATTTAAGTTATTTTTAATTAACGTATTGCTGGCTACCAAAAATCATGTAAAGCTTCGCTTGGACAGTTTTTGTTTCATTTAAAAAAATTTTTAATTTTAATTCAAAGTGATTATTATTAAACGTTACGAACTTTATCCTAATAAGAATCATTTATAACCAATTTAGTACGAATATCGTAAATTTTGTTTATTTATTATGAGTCAACTGTCTAAGTAGCATCAAAGATTAAAAAAAATAATTGTCGCATAACTTGGCGGTAATTAAATTTGTTATTCTGGAATATTTGTTTAAGTTTAAAGTTTTTATTAAAGAAAAAATTTTTAAATTAAAATCTTGTAAACAACAAGATCAAGATCTTTTGACACGTGAGTCAAATGTGGTTTTCTCGTCCACACCAACTTAACATTTATTTACTCTTTATTAAAAAATTGAAAATTAGCATTCTTTTAAAACCAAAATTTACACCCGTCACTTATGGAAAAATATTATACTACAAATCAAGGCAAATTCATAAGTAGACTCGCTTCAATTCGCTTCGAAAAATACCTGCTTTCTTTATTAAAATAAACGTCAACCACTATATAAATCAAACGTAAATAAATTTTGACTACAAATTGACCTTGAAATGGGAGAACAAAATTCAATTTTTTTCTACAAAAGAAAACACAATAACAGGACAAATTCACATCAGGTAGTCGCATCTGAATTCGCTTTATAAATATGAACAGATGTGTCAAAAACGGTTGACAAATTTAAAAGAAAATAAACAAGAGAAAAATAAAAAAATTTCTTAGGAAAACGTGGAAATAAAAATGTTTAAGGAAAATTGGACATTTCGGATTTCGGAGTATTTCGGATGCGGCTGCTCGAACCGTATCTGCTAAGGGACAAATAGAGCGAAATATTTTACCAAAAAATACTATTACCAGTGATTTCTCACGTGCGTACGATTACTGGTATACTATACTACGGGAAACTTTGTTCATGGCAACACCTGGCACCACAATGCTATCACATCAGCACCAGTAACACCTCTTCAATCCCGACAACTACATAAACAATACTCGTAATAACTAATCAAGATATTAGTGGCTCTCCAGTTTCCGTATTTGGTTCAATTGCTACTATTGGTACGCTGGTTACTAGTGCTGCCTCAGCTCTATAGTCGGCTGGTATTAAAAATCAACAGCAAATAACTAATTTACAAAGTAGAATGTAAAAAGTTTTTTTATCATAAACATGTTCTTTATAATAAAAAAATCTTTATATTTTAAAATAAACATGAATATTTTTTTTTCTTTTAATAAAATATTCACACTTATTCCAGTTGTCGTTGTAAATTTGGTCATCGTTTGTATTTCAATGTCACTGCTTGTCGTAGTGGCCCTCACTTCCTTATTTGTTTGGCATTCTATAAAAGCCTGAAAAAAACTTATCTTAGAAAGAAAACTTCTCAGAAAGACTTCCGGCATTTACAACTTACCAGATGAAAATTAAGTATCGAAGCCAAACTTTTACGAAATGACTTTCGACTAAATAAGGCAGCTTTTAAGTATGTGCTGGAGGCTACAGAATGCGATTTAAAGAATACAGTTTGATCCACATACGTTTCTAAAAAATTAAATTGGCTGCTTGCTACATTAAGGTTTTTAACCCAGGGATCTTATCAATTCAGCGTGGGAAATGATTTTAATTTGGGCTTGCCGCAGCCAACAGCTCCTTCCAGAGGGCTGAGGGTACCTGGTTTAAATCTTCCACCATCGGTGGAGTTGCTTTGTTGGTTACCATTTTCTTTTTGACCTTAAATTTTAAGTCTCGCCAGACCTATGAATAAATTGCATTAAATTACTGTAATAAATTACTGTAATGAACTACTAATTATCATGGTTATCTTCCTTTCAGCCACCCATCCGCTAATCTTCTTAGTGGAACAAGCGCATTTAACTCCATTACAATTTCTTCCCAAGAAGGATTTTTTTGCATTTTGCTCTATAACTATCACTTTCTAATCGTTAATAAAAATTGTGACGACAAAATCGGAGTCGTTTCAATAAAATAACGGCGTCGTAATTTCTTATAGAATGCCAAATATTAGCAAACACTTATCGCTAAATAACGATTACGAGAACTGGAATAATAGTTGAAAGCCGTCGACGAAAAACGTCGTCGTCATGTATATATTGTTGACAGCCAAAATACAAGCAAATTCAGTCACCTAATCTCTCGAGGTCACCTTTGGTGAATTCGCCTTGCACAATAAGATTTCTAGGAAATTGAAAATTATCATACACTGTTTTTAAAAATATAGTATCTTTTTAAGAGCAAGAAAATAAAAGCAGAATTGTTTTAACTTTGATGTTATGAAGGCTTAGGATTTATTCAAATGAAAGCTTAGAATAGAATCTTGTTTTTCTACAAATTTTTGGGTAAAAAGTTTCCTGATGCTCTGCATTAGCAACAGTGAAACAAGCTCATACCCCTTAATAATCAATTCAAATGTATTTTTTATAAAATATATCAAGAAGTAAAATATAAGATTGGGATAATGCAAGTTACAAATTAAAAATTAATTATTGACAATTAATGATAAAACAGAACAAATCTGCAACTTCAGGAACAAACGCTGATGGCCAATATAAAATCGACGGCAGTAACTTCAAGTTCTCTCTTATTATTGTTTGATTTTCTTTTGTTTGCATTTTTCGTATGCAAAATATTTTCCATACAGTTTGACATAAAATTTTGCCAGAGAATGTGCTCATGAAATAGAATCTATTATATTTTTACAGCGCTTTTTCTGATACTCTCAATTTTAGTTAAATTTAGTGTTTTCATGAAATTACATACATTTTTCATACGAAAAATGCAAACAAAAGAAAATCAAACAATAATAAGAGAGAATTTGAAGTTACTGCCGTCGATTTTATTATGGGCCATCAGCGTTTGTTCCTGAAGTTGCAGATTTGTTCTGTTTCATCATTGCAGTTGCAGTTTGTTCTGTTTCGTCATTTATGTCGGTTATGTGTATGGTTTTAATTCTTATCATTTATATAGATTAATTATTCCGCCGTATTCTTCGTTTAATTTAATTTTTCTATGAAATCGCTTTATTTAGAAAGGAATTCTAATCTTGGGAATCCGGTGGTTTTCAAGAAGAAGTCAACCGGGAAATAGTTGCTTTCTAAAAGATCAAATGAAAAAGTTAAAAAAAACTTGTGGTTATAAAGTTTGCTAAAAAAAGGTTTCCTACTTGTAAAAGCTCTCGAACTGCTTTAAGGCTGCATATTAACTACTTTGGCTATAAGTACCGTGATATATACGAAAACAAAAACTCTTATGATAAGATCGTGATTGATCTCGAAACATCATGATAACAGTTCGGATTCCCGTGCAGTTTAAAAATTGCCTTTGTGCCTTTTTATTTGTTACTTAGATACTTAAGAATTCTTTTCTAAAGTAATTTAATTGAAAAAGTTAATTGAACGTACATAAGCTAGAATAATTAAAAAATTCTTGAATTAATTAAGGGACATTTATTCTAGCTAAATTCTACAATTAAGAATACGTAACTAACTCATTAGCATTTAAAAGTATATACTGATTATTATATGTTAATTATGAGTGAACTAAGACAGAACAGTTTAAAAGGGAATACATTATAATTTATAATTATAATAATAATTATCATACATCTTGTATAGGGTCTTCCAATAAGAGGTTTCTTTTTGATACGTGAAAAAAAGAATAATTTTAAGCGAAATAATTGAATGTTTAATTAATTGTAAAAAGGAGGGTCTGCCTTTAATAATGGTAAGAAATATTAGACAAATGACCGCCACGACTGTGCTTGCAGGACCATAAACTTTTCATGAATTATCCATTATCAATTCGGATATTTGCAGCCGTATGCCCTCCATAAGTTAACGAATTCCATCTTTGAGGTCCTGACTCGGATTGTGGGCCATTGTCATATGCCTTATGTTTCTCGTATTCTCAAAGAAAATAGTCTAAAGATGTTAAAAATCATAAGATCTCGGTAGCCAATTGTGGTCGCCTCTTCGAGAAATCACACGGCCAGAAAACTTTTAATGTAAACGAGCGATGGTATCGCTAACTGTGTGGCTCGTAGAGCCGTTTTGTTGAAAAGAAACGTCGTCTTCATCAATCGGCAGATATTTTCCGGTCTTACATAATCATAAAGTATCCTGCGATAGCGTAATCCATTCACCCTAACACCTGCTCCCCTCACAAAAAAAAAGAAGGAAAAAAGCGACCCATACATCGGAGAGTTAGAGGATTAAAATGTTTTGCAAAAATGTTTCTTGTACATATTATACATTGTAATGTAAGCATTACAAGATTTCCAATGACGATTCACTGTGATATTATGCCAAAAGGGGGACAACTTTAATTCCCATTGAAATGAGACGCCGCCGTAAATTTTCAAAACGTATACTTATTTTGCCCCTTTATCAGAATCAGTCGCTAGAATCAGTCGTGTTTTTTGTATTGTACAGTGTAATTTATTAGCCAAATTAAGCGCACTTTAAGAACTATTTATTGTGAAGTTGTCAGTTAACAGCAGACTCTTATTAATTATTTCTAGTTTCTTAATCAATTTCCATTTTATACAATTAAAACACTTGCAATTAATGGATAAAAAGCTTTAATGAATAATGCTAATCAATATTGTTAAGAGCAATTTACAATAATTATAAATATTTTCTTTTTTTTCTAAATTGCTGTTCTAATTTTAATTGCTCGTAAACCTGAGGTGATTATATTTATGATGTGGTTTTTTCAATAGCGATTACAGTAAGCCCGCGATTTATGTTACCCCGATTTACATACGTTTTTACGTTGACAACGTTTTTGTTTCTTTCCACGTCAACTTGTGTCGTCATTTCTATTTATGTCGCCTTAATTATAAGAAATTTATACGAGTATTATTTCTATGCTTTGTTTGTCTTCATATGACACCTGAATAGGAAATTCAATGCATAGAGTGCAATGAGATTTTTATCAAGGCGTTACTGTATTTGATATTTAAAACGTGAATCAAGTCAAACTTTTACGTTAGTTTAGTTAAGAACGAGAGGAAGTGAATAAGTTTTTACAAAAACATAGAAAAATACGTCCTGCTTGTCGGTCACATAAAGATGCCTGCATAAGTAAGTTAGCAAAATATCACAAATTTGAAAAGTCCACTATTTAATAAATCTAACTTTTTATGAAATTTTTATGAAGAAAACTTACTGGCGTAAGAGTTTTTGAATCTGATTAGAAAATAGGCAACTAAATTATATTAAAGAAAACAAAAATCTTTCAAATCCGACACTGAATTCTACGCAACTCTTTCAAAAAGGAAAACTAAATCCATTTTGATTAAAATTGTTTATAAATAATTTAGTGTATAAATTAGAGCTCCTCCTCAATAAATCTATTATATAATCAATAGTAAATACCCACCACTATGACGCAGTTAAGAAATTAAAAAAATAAACAAAACCAACCTGGATACATTTGTTGATTTTGAGTTTCTGTGGAACGAACCTGTTGCAAAAACTCTTAAAAGATTTTGCAAAACTCTTTGTAGTATTTTCAACATCACAAAGTTTTACTAGGCTGTGTGAGTGCGTGTGAGTGTGTGTGAGTGTGTGTGAGTGTGTGTGAGTGTGTGTGAGTGTGTGTGTGTGTGTGTGTGTACTCGTTTTTGAACACAATTATTTTTTTTCATTTTCAATATAAATTTGTTTTGTTTATATTGACATGTTAAATAAACGTGCAACATGTAATACAAACTTACTCTACTACCTCATGCCACATACCGCAATTTTTTATTGCTCAAATACCGGGTGGCACAAAATTGATCACCATATTGGAAGATGTTATAATTTTTTGCAAATGAAGTCGTACGTCAATCATATTTGACATTTGTGAACTAGTCAGCTGCAGAATACAAACAGACAAGCAATGGAGCGCTATACTCTGCAAGAGCGTGAAATAATTGTGTCGCAGCATTTCCTGGTCGCGAAATCTTCCGTTATGGCGACTTGGCATTGCCAGCAAGATCGCCCGATATAACCATTCAAGACTTCCTTCTTTGGGACTACTTGAAGTGACAAGTTCATGCCAACAAGCCACAAACAATCGCAGTCCTTATGGATAATTATTCATATATTATATTATAATATTCGACAGGAATTCGAAAACTTACCACCGGAAATTTAATAGAAAATGGAAAATGCGATAAAACGGACACAAATGTGTCTAATCACTGATGACAGCCACTTCCATTTAACAGAGAAAATTGTATTTTCAAATTTCCATCACAAAAATTATTTTTTTTTTATTTAGTAAAAAATAAAAAATTATAATAAATTAGATTAATAAAAAAAAGAAAGTCGAATATATATAAGAATTTAGTAAAAAAAGTTATTAAAAAACTATATTAGATGATTAATTTTGCGCTACCTTGTCCGCCGGGAAGGAATACTACTTTGTTTAGCCGCCATTTTACTAAACATTATTCTTGACAGTTCATATTTGGCAGTCGTGAAGTAGACACGTGGCAAATTTATTATGGAAAAATATTCGATAAAATTTTAATCGTTAAAACATTTTATCACAATCAATCATCGATTACTGTGACGATGAGAAAGTTACGTGAAATTTTTGGCCAATAAAACGCACTATTTATCGTGTAGTGAATGATTTCGAAGAAAGAGGGTATGTAGGTGATAGGCCCAAGCATGGACCACAACGTACTGCAAGATCTGCTGAAAACATTACTGCTGCTCAAGAAAGTGTTCAAAACAATCAATCAACCTCAATTCGACGTCGTGCTCAGGAGCTTGGTCTTCAAAGAACAGCTTTGGCCACAATTTTGCACAAGGATTAGCATTTGTAGTTGAGATTCAGTTAACGCAACAGATTTTTCCACAATACCATTTATGCCGCCGTACATAAGCAAATATGATGTTAAAGATCGCGCATGACAACCCCGATTTTCATGAAAAAATCATAATGAGTGACGAGACACATTTCCATTTGTATAGATATGTGAATAAAAATAATAGTCGGTTCTGGGCAATGGAAAACTCTCAAATTATTCATCAGTCACCTTTGCATCCATTAAAAGTGACAGTCTGGTGTGCAATTTGGTCAGGAGGAATCATTGCACCTTACTTCTTTGAAAATGAAAACGGAGCAACGGTAACTGTGAATGGGGAGCGATATCGTGATATGATTGAAAACTTTTTAACGCCACAGCTGCATGCTTTGGGCTGGATTAATATGTGGTATCAACAAGACGGTGTCACATCGCATACAGCCAGGACTACAATGGAATTACTGCGAGACCTCTTTCCACAACAAGTTATTTCAAGAAATGGTGATGTTGATTGGCCTCCACGGTCGCCTGATTTGACTGATTGACAGTTGGCGACGTCGACGTCACGTCAACACAATACCAAAAAATTGAAGCTTGTCTACTCGATCTCGTGAACAATTTTGTACTAATGAAAGTGTAGTTCTGCTCTATAAGGTCTAGAAAATAACATCATCCTGTCAATAGTATTCAGTTGTTTTCGACAACATGTACACAAGCCGCAATTTTTTGGTATTGTGTTGACGTGACGTCGATGTAGCCTACTGGAATAAAGGTAAATATAAGATCCATTCTCTTTCATTTAATCAAAAATTATAAACAAACAAAGTAGTATACCTTTCGGGCGGACACCCTGTATAAATAAATTGCTGTTGTTGTTGTATTTTTAACTGCATTTTATTGTAGTTTGTAGAGTATTTAACCAATTTTAGAGGAAGTGTTACAAAAAGTCGAAGAAGAAGAAGAAGAAGAAAAAACTATAACAAATACCCAGTTTTATTTCTTGTTTCATTTTCTGTGTCTTTGTTTTACTCTCAATGTAAAGGAAAGAAAAGTCATGAAAAAAAACCCACTTTTATTTTTCGTTTTCTTTTAAATTTTATTTCAAATTGTGAGTAGCAAGCAGTAGCAATTTTTTCTTTCATATTTATTAACAAATATCCAAAGTAAAAGAAGAAAAATTTTAACTAGTCATGCATAAACTTTAAACCACATAATGACGCCATCAGTATGTGTTGTGTGCATGTTGCAATAGTAATTTTTCTGTTACTTTTTTTTAGTTTTCTGATTAAGAAAAGGAAAACTCATTGGTAATCATATATGAAAATTAAATTAATCCATTGTGAGGCAAAATGTGAAAGGGGAAAAAATATTAATTAAAAAAGTAATATTGCTTAATTTTAGAGGGAACCGAAAAAAAAACTAAAATAAGTAATCTTGTTATAGGGTACATTTTTAAAGGATTTAACTCATCCTGTAATAATACGAGAGTGTGTTAATATTACAACAAAAACCTGACTGATTGGCTCGAAATGTCAAAAACCAGAAAAATTAAATTTTTATTTAAAATCTACTTTTAGCAACTTGGATTGCATTTGATGTGCACAAAATAAAAATACTTCTTTATTTGTTGCAATATATTATTGAAAACACCAGAAAACTCAACACTAAGATTTATTATTTATCTAAAAAATAATATATATACAAAAAATATAAAATAAAAATTTAAATAAAATGTTCATGGAGAACGTAGGGCGTCAACGAATTATCTGCATCTATTTCTATCTATGGCCAGTAGTTTAATCTCGTTCCATGTAAGACGAGCAGCTTCATGTTCTTTTCTGATAGACCGGATCTAGGAATTACGTGGTCGACCAGGCTGACGTTGACCTTGAGGATTTCAGTCTAGGGCAGCTCTGGCAATATCAGTTAATGGTCGTCGGAGCATATGACCGATCCATGTCCATTTACGTCTTTATTTACAGAAAGATAAACGCCGTACTAAATTCAAATACTTTCTACTTACTTTTAGTAGAAGTCGTCCTCAAAATTTTGAGTACAAATAATAATAAAATGTACTTTAACCAAGCCGAAATTGGGATTACTTTAGATAACCAATCCTGTAGTTTCTTGAATCAACTAAAAAATTAAATTGAGCACTTAATATTCCATACTTAAATCAATCTTTCTGTACTTGATTTAATTAAATCTGGGATTACCGTACTTTTAACACCGTTTGGGATTGATTTAAGTACGAATGGATTGATTTTCTTTTCAGTGTATATCATTTTCAATGGGGCAACAATGTGACTGATTCGAAAGTTTTTCATTGGATATCCAATTCGGCCAGTAAGTAAATCCGTAACATCTGTCTCAGACACAAGTTAACGAACGTACGTATTTTCTTCGTCGTTAATTTTGTAAGGATCCGTGAATTGCAATCATATAGGAGGACAGATTTTACGCTGCAGTTGAATATACGTAATTTGGTCTTCCGGGATAAGTTGTTAGCGCGCAAAACCTTGTGCAACTTGAGGAACGCAACACGTGCCGTGTTAGTGAGACCATAAATATCGGCTGCAGAGCCACCGCCTTTTGTACTTTCTCAACCGAAATAATTGAAAAATTCTACATCTTCAAATATTGTATTATCAACAACGAGTGGTGTTGTTATATTAGTTCCAATACGCATCAGCGGTGTCCGTAGTCAATATCATTCAGCTATTCCATTAAGTTCCATCGAATGCTGAGTCAGAGTCTCCCTGTTGGTTTTTTACATTACACAATCCAAAAGCAGAATGAATAATGTGGGGGACATCACACAACCGTGCCTAACGCCAGCAGTATTTGTGAAAGGTTGGCTTTATTTTCCTTTGAAACGCACCTTGCAAACGGTATCTTAGTACAACTCGCGTGTTAGGGTGACGATTTTTTCAGGTATACCTTTACCAATTAGTGCAGAAAAAATAGAGTTTCGGGATATTGCGTCGAAAGCTGTCACAAAATCTACGAAGAACAGGTACAGAGGTATTTTCTATTCCGCCAATTGCTCAAAATGGTCCTTATTGCGGTTATCCTATTTTCGCCAAGTTGTACCAGATTGAAAAATATTTGTGTGTGATTCTTTAATTTAGTACAAGTTGTCGATGTCAAAGCCGGAAATAGGACAACCGTTGATCTAATTTTCCCGTATAATTCGGTTAATTGTACATATTAGTTTCTTACGCCTAATGCTAGTCATGCCATAAGGACATATTAAATTCAGTCATATAGACTAGTTCAACCCACAAGAAATAAAAACTTTTTGACTTTAGTTTAATTAATTAATTATTGATGCGATATTGCTGGTCTAAGCAAATAGGTACATAAAATACAAAAAAAAAAAAACAATTGAAAAAAAAAATACATAAAAAAATATAAATTTGTTTTAACAAACTCAAGCCTACTCAACTAATATCATTAACAAACAAAAACCAAAATATATAAATCGGGATTTATACGAATAATTCTATTCTTCAATTCTTTATTTTTAACTTGCATTTTTACCCCTTTCGACCCTAAAGTCAGGATAGAAATTCTTTGTGTAAATCTTGACTACAAGAAAATAAAATTATACATAAAAATACAAATCGAATGATATACAGAAAAGAAATAAAAATATAAATTATTAATTTATTCAAAATTCTGAATAATCAATTAATATTTTTTTCTCTTAAGTAACTAAATTTAGAATTCATTTGGTCAACTAACAATCATTGTAGCAGTTGTAAGTGTACAAATTTAAAACTTGTTTAAAAAATATTTAAAAACATCTTAATTTTCATTAGCAACATCTTTACACTATACGACTCCTAAAATAGGTTTTGAATTAAAGAGAAAAAACGCTTCTCGCCACACGTGCCATTTTTGTCAACTTTTTTGTGTTAATTTTTTAATAAATTAGTTCTTTAAATAATAATTGTTTGTTTGCAAAAAAAGCTATTGAAAAGAAATTGTCACTAAAGCCTTAAGCAATAATTTTAATTATCCAAAACCGTAGAATAGTTTTTATATCCAATAGCTTTATTTCATTTTGAAAAAATTACAATAATATTCATATAAAAACTTAAAAAATTATTACCCTAAAAAAATAAGAAAAAAAAAACGAAAACCTTCACAATAACTGTACGAACGGATGCTGAGACAGTAGACCACATAATCACTACTAAAATTCCTACTAAAATGATAATGATTGATTTAATATTGTAAAGCAAGTGCATATTTACAATGTACGACATTATTTGTTTTACAATGATAATAAAATAAATGTACTTTTAACCCGCTTGAGTGGAAATAATTAACAAGAAAAATAAATGATTGTTTTAAAAGCAGCAAAACAGGAAGGACAAGTAGATACATATATAAAATAAAATTAAAATAATAAATAAATAAAAAATTTGCATTAAAAACTAGAGTTGAAACGTCAATTAAGCAAAATAATAATAATAATTATAAAAAATGTCACTTCTACGTGTCAACACTGTAAACGCTTTGAACAATTCCAATGTGAATATTTTTAATTTTAACAAACACCTTTATAACACTGTAACAAGCTCTCTGATTTTTATTGTTTAAAATTGCTCAATAGAAAGAGAAAAAATCAACGCATTTTTTTTGTAATAAAACTAAAATGACAAACAATAAAAAAAACATTAAACAAACTTATTCATCATCATTGAAAACTACTTTAAGGCGTCTGACCTTTCAAAAAATACATTCATAGTTTATTTTAACACACACTCTGAAAGTAAGCAACAAAAACTACGACCATTAATTTAATGACACAAATAAATCTACAACAACATTAATATATTGTTTGTTAATTTAATTAACCTAATTTTAAATTGTATAAAAGTGTATTCCTACAAACAAACAGCTTCCAATGAGAAGAAAAAAAACTAAATTTGTTTCCGAATAATAATTTTCCCGAAGTCATCTTCACTTGTCTTCAAAAAATTGAATCTAACATTCCAACATTATATACAAAAAAAATATTATTAGATGATCCGAATTGGCACTACTTCTTAGACCCGGTTCACACACTTTAAGTTTGACTCGTCAAATCTTGAGTTTTTAGTAAAAGTATTCTTATCTCGTGTTCTTTTTTATTATTTTGTGATATACTTGAAGATAACTTCGGGACGACGATGTGATTTCCTAAAAAAAATATTCTGTACTGAACTTTAAGAAAAGCTATCTAAAATTTTTATATTCTTGTTTAATAAATTTTTGATATTAAAACATTTTCGATTAAAATCTCTGCAGTTTTACAAAACAAAAAGCGATTATTTTTAGATCCAAAATGTGGCAAACAAAAACTTGGTATGGTCTTCTATTAAGAACAAAATACTTTTTCATACAAGCCACATACCGTCTGCATTACTGTACAGTAGTAATATAAGTATTTACTAGTAAATAATCAAGTGAATTATTCTCCGAGTGGCGCAGTAGAGGAAGCGCGTGCCATGCAGATGAAAACAAGTTTTAACTGCGTAATAAAAAAGTTTTGCAATAGATCAGCGAGTAAAACACTTGACCTTTAAAACCACGAGTTCAATACAGTAGACACTTAATTTTTATTGTGTATTCTATTCTAAGAATTCAAAATTTTAAGACATTATATAAAATGGTACAACGAGTTGAAACGTCAAAGTGAAATATATGTAATTCAGCTGTTTGTTTTTCACTAATAAAAATAATAGGTGGTGCATGAAGCTTAATTACGGTTGAAAAGCTAATACCCATCTCATCTCTATTTTTAACAGCATATGAATATATTTTCTTGTTAAGACTTTTTAATAACAACAGAAAAAATCGAAATTACTTTTAGGCATGTGAGAATTTTGATTGATACTCGTATTAAACAATTTTTGTTTTTGTGGTAAATAAATTTCAATAATATAAAAAACTATAAAAAAATAAATATCAACAGCTTTCAGAAAGTCTGACAATATTTAAAGCTCGCACGTACAAACACAAACACATCTATAGCGAAATACACAACCAGCCGCATTTAGAATTTACATATAAACATGATTTATTTATTAAAGCAAATTTATAATTCACAGCTGATTTTACTAGTAACGCCGCCCGCCAACAAGGCAACAATGCAACAGTGCACAGCGTCGAACTGAGTGCATAAAAATGTATGGTGCCAACGTTTTTTTTTTGTTTTTTTTTTTGGTGTTCAGACCTCAAAAACGACAACCTGTTGTTACAACATTTAATGTTACATTTTTGTTGTTGTGGTAATTGTTGTTCAATTTTAGTAGTTGCAGTTTAGTTTGTAAAAAAAATAATAATTTGTTGCTGCATTTGCCGCTATTAAACATCCAAGGTTGCCATTAACCGGTTTTAGTACGGTGTTAACGGTTTTAGTTGTTCCCAGAAGCAAAAAGACAGAAAAAAAGACGTCAATTGAAAAACCGATAACCCAAAATAAATAATAGAGATGTTTATTTTTGAAAGGATTAACTTTAAATGAATGAAATTTGTATACATGCTTGTACATTCTTATGCATAAACTGCACCTTTATGTGCTTTACTGAAGGCTAAACACAAAATTTGTTTAGGGTCATTTTTTTTTTGGAAAAATCAAAAAGCCCATGCTTTTTTTGTTTTTTTTTTTGAAAAAAAATATAGTTTTGCTAGTTGTAATTTATGAGAGCAAATTTTTTTAGCTTTGCCCACAGTGGGACCGATCGCAAGATAAATGGGATGTGCCCGAAATTATCTTATTGGCCACTTGGAAAAAGGAAAACAATAAATTGAAGAGCTTTTAGTTGGGAGTTTTTTAATAACAATTAATTTTTATTTTAATAAATAAATATATGGGAAATAATATTCAGCATTAGTAAAGCAATTAAGCAGCAAATCAAAAATGTTTCCTATTTGATGAAAGTGGAGGATCGACGAGAATTTAGAAGTGCTGATATATCCACTTTGTTCTACAGGTTTGGCTCACAATGACTTGACTTGTTTTAAGTTTAAAAGTACGGCTCAGCTCTGAAGAATATTAAAGTCGAATGAGAAGGTCAAGTCTGAAACAGAGGCCTGTTGTTTTGAATGAGAATCATTATATCCAAAAAATTCAATAAGACTGAACCTGTGATCGGGAATGACTATCATTGCAAAAAAGTTCTCCTTTTTTACACCTATTCATTAGATTAAAAGTTATGTCCACAATGTTAAGAAAAAAACTATTTTTTCGAAGTGCTACAAATGCTACTTGTCCCGGACTATATTGTACATTGTAATGTATTACTTATTCATCCCTATTGTGAATAACAAGTGAAACTTTTGTTCCTATGAAATTTTTATTACCCTCGTAGAAAAAAAATTCTATCATGAATCCCTCCTGCACTTTTCATCCCGCTATCAGTTCTCAGTGAATGTATAAAAGAAAAAATGATTTGTAAAGCCCAAAAATTAAACAAATTCAAGTTTAATAATGAAGAAATACACAGTTTTGATTATAAATTAAACGATTTTAAGTGTAACTAAAGAAATGTTTCTAAATATTTTATGTGCAGTCAACGAAAGGTCGATAAAGGTTTTGCGGGGAATTATTATTGGGAATAAAGAATACTATTTACTGACCTTGTCTTAAAAACAAATATTTATTAACTTTTAACAATTTCACAATTAGAAGGAAAATGTTTAAATACATGATCTTTTTATTCAGTTCGCATGTAAAAATTAAGTGAACAAAACCCTAGGAAATGGGGAAAAATCCCCCTGAAATACATTAATCGTGATGAGGGGAATTTATTTTCTCACGCGAACATTTTTCGCGGGAATTATTCACAATCGGAATATACTTCGAGGGAAATAGTATTCGCGATAGTGGAGATTATGGTAAATTTTTATTCACACAATTTAAGTGCGGTTTCCACAACCCAGACGGTGGGTCGACATGAGCAGGAAATTTGCATGGCACTCGCTTAAATAGCTGTGTGCTTTTCATATTAAATTTTTACTCAAGTCGGTCGTCTGGATTGTAAAAACCAGCAATCCAATTAATTTTCAAGTGGAGCTCAAACGATGGAATTTTATATATTTCTGTTGCATGTTTAAAAGTCAAGGCGTAAACTGCCTCAGCCAGATCATGATTAATTTTTTGTTTCGTGAGTGTGCACCGTACGAGAGTACAAAGAAATTGTGCGTGCATAAGTAGATTTTTGACGTGATTGTTTAGTGATTTTTGCGCTATATTGTAATTTTTTGTTATTAATGTTTGTACGTAATTACTCAAGCCCAAAACTGACTTTTCTCCTTTCTTTATTAGTTTTAGAATTTCTTTTGATAATTGAATTTATTTTTACTGATAAAGTATTATTGTAAGAATTTATTCATCAGACTAACAGAACGAATCAGTGGTAGTAATAATAATAATAATATTTCTGATTTATTCGACCTTTTAATTAAATAATTTATTCAAGCTTTAGGTCCAGAAAATAAATATAAATGATTTATTAATATTCTCTTATTTTTTCGACCTTTTTTGAATAATTATAAATTTGAATAATGCTTCAATTTAATTTTTCGACATTTGGTTAAACTTTACACAAACAAATATTCCTTTTTTTGTTGTTGTAATGTTGATGTTGTAGCCCTAGTAATGTTAAAATGTTCTTGTACCCTGCTGGATGTGGTTAGTTCTGACTAAGGAGGTTATACTGTACATTGTTTTAAAAACTTGTAAAACGATTTTGTTGTCACTCTCCTCTCTTAGTTCAAAGATTAATTTTAATAATGCACATGCTAGATATAAGAAAAAAAACTACTAGTTATTCTTGCATAGCAAAAAAATATATGTAAAACGTGTTTTAGAATTAAATCTACGGTTTTATGAGTGTCCAAGCCCCCTTCAAAACTAAATGTTCATATAATTCAAAGTGAGAATTTTAAAATCGTTTTCAACAACTGGCTCTAAAATAAAGCTTATGCAAAAATCAACTGTTTATATAAAATGTAGAACATCAGTTAAAAATACATAATCAAGATCAATGCACGCAATATATTAAATACCAAAATAAAATATTTCAATAAAGTGAATAAAACTTTAAATTTTATAAAAAAAAAACATTAAAAAAACAGTAATGAATTTATATCTCACAAACAATACGAGTATTTTACAATGCAAGCGCAGCCAAGTCGGCTAAGAATAATAACGAATTTTTGAACGTAATGAAAATAAATTTAAAATTAGTTCTGCACAAAAAAAATTTTAGGAAAAAATCCGCAATATTTCATTGTAATAATCAAGAATTACAAAATTAAATAAAAATAATAAAAAAGTACAAATAAAAAATTTTATGAGTTGTCACTTTTGACAAAAGAAAAAACTTAAACAAATCTGCAAAAAATAAATATCAAATTGTGTAACAACGGCTTCGTCTTACAGAAATAAAAGCCACTAAAAAGGGTTTGAAAAATAAAATAAAGCAATTAAGAATTAATAGATTTGCCAACTCATAATGGAAAATAAGTAGTTACAACAGACACCTGTCAATCAATTTAATGTGCTTAATTTGTTAAACACCATTAAGAAAAAAAAATAAACAAACAATAGCAAATATTATAGTCATCTAAGATACAAAGTTGAAACAAAGAAGCTGAATTGAATTCTTAAGAAAATAACAAAAATCAAAATACTCTAGAACCTAACAAGAAAGGACCAGGGAAAATAAATGAACTCAATAATTCATGTTAAACTTAGCAAGTAAAATAAAATTTTTTTAACTAAAAAAATTAAGTACAATTGAACACTTAGGCGAGGGCCCACCCAGGGGGAGGAAAAATTTATTTTACTCAAATATTTTCAAAATTTCAATTTTTTTAATTTAAAAATGGGAACAAATGAAAACGGAAAACTTTAAGAGTGAAAATATTCATATTTTCTGTTTTTTTAGTGTTTTTATTTTTGATTTCAGGTTTCACATTAAAAAAATGTAAAGCAATACCTTCGTGCGAAAGCAATAATACGTGCCTTAAGGTGAATCTCTTAATTGTTTTAACACACAAAACTAGTACAAATATTTATTTGAAAGTATGCTCGCAAAGTGCTTTCATGTTTCTTTTATTTAACTTTAGAACGTAACTGTTATGAGTTTTTTCCAATCAACTCAATAAATTATTGTTAAAACTTAGACAATATTTTGCCGATCATAAATAAGTTATTTATCTTTTTATCGGAAAATTACAAGTAAAATTTTTACTGAAAAATACTGTCAAATTTTAACTGTTGTTTTCGTGCGAAAACGCCGATGGTTGCGTTGCTATGTGAAAGAGAAAGAGGGAAAAAAGAACGTGAATATGAAAGGGAGAGTGAGAGAGAAAGGTCAAGCTCGAGCGCAAATATTGCTTAAAATATTACAAGATCTTCGGACTATTTTTTTGAAGCTGTCTGAGACCTGATTCATCCACAGCAAGTTTTCTTGTACAATTCTAAATTCTGTAGAGAGGCTATGGAATATATAGTTAACTTAAATTAGAAAAGACGTATCCAACTTTAAAATAAAAAATACACAGAAGGAGAAAAAAATCTTAACAGAAGAACTATAAAAGATAATCATGTAGTTTTATAATTATAAAAATTGTAGATCAGGGTTTTTTCTGCACTCTTCTTACCACCATCAACACAAACTTCAGTTATATTTACTTTATTTAAAAGATTCCTAAATTTCAGTTAACTTGATCTTATTTCACATGCAAATACATCTTACCATATCTGCACAAAGATTTTCTGCTTTCATTTGTAAAAGAATGTAGTGTTTTAAACTTTTTATTTAGAATATTTTCAAACTAACCAAAAATTCAGTTCAGAACATAACTTAAAAAAATATTTTAATTAAACTTAATCAAAATTTCATAGATTAATGAGCTTTTACTAGCCAAAGTTTAAATTTGAATTTAGTTCTAATTGCAAGTTAATTTGTTTAAAGTTGTGAGTCTCCCACTTTAAAATGTTTTGAATGTTAGTTACGCTTTTTCGAAATTAAGGTAAAAAACTTTCCATGTGTGATCCAGTCCTTGCTTTTGTACTTTTGGGTAGGGTATTGTGACAGGAGGCTTGCCTTAAACTAAAGCTTTTTTTCAGCGTTCTTTTATAGAACAAAAGCACATAGAATGTTCAAACAATAAATGAAAGCAGTTAAAATAAATTAAAGACATTTACTGCTTTTCAATCAAGTTAATTTTTCGCTGTGATATTAATTTCAATTGAATTTAAAATCTAAATATAAATCAAAGCTGAACTAAAACTGATCTGATTGTAAATACTCGTAAATTAATAAGTTATTTTCAACTTTTTCAATGTGGAAATTAATTTCCAATAAAATTAATTTCTGTAAAACAATAACTTAAATATTTATTTACAATTAATTAATTTTGATTTTAATACTTCATTAAATTGTTTTTTTTGTTTTTTTTTTCATGAAATTAACACGAATATCGCATGAGTCAAATACTCTGCATATTTTATTTTACAAATTTATTTGAACCAAATTTTTAAAAATATTGTATTTCACAATTTTTATATAATTAATGGCAAATTGAATGTAAATAATTAAAACAGAGAAATCACACTACATGGGCAGCAAATAACAATTAAATTTTTTTTACATTTATATTACAAGGCATATAAAAAGCGAATTAGAAGTTTAAAGTAAATTATGAAAAAATGATGAAAATCATTCTGAAAGTTCAGCAGAAGAAGTTACTTCAAAAATGATCCACAAAGGCCACATTCATAACACACGGATCTCCACTTATACATTAAAAATTGTTCGTTGCCGCAGTTCGACACATTCACACATTACTGATGAAACATGGTTTCCCAAGCATATTCCAATACACCACGAATATGAGAACCGTTAAAGACATGGATTGTACATTTTGTGACATCGAAAGTGGTATTTTTCAAGGCGAATTGCGGCGAGTCTACCTGTTCTGGCCTTACATGATAATAAATATGTAGTTTCATAAAAAAAGTTCGATATTCGACAAAGTTCGTTAAAAAATTCGCCCAAACATCGAACATTTGTCGAACACCATTTTTTGCCAAACTGCGTTGCCGAACCCGGACGTTTGGTCGGAGACTAGCCATTAAATAATCACAAAACTTCAATGTTTTTTTTTCTCTCCTGAAAGAAACTATTTTGATACGTTTCTTAAAAAAGAAACAAACTCTGAAGCTTTTCAATTTGATAGCAGAAATAACCAGGGTCTTGGCTGAAATGGAATCTGACACCTTTTACTAATAGTAAACGTGGAACCCCTCCCTCCTACACGGTTACTCATAATAATAACTAAAAAGTTAAGCAGCAGTTCAGTTTTGGTTTATCTTTTCCTTTAGTTCTAAATTGTTCTATTTTTAAGAGCCACCGACCAAATATGTGGGTGGAGTGTTGTTATAAGTTGAATGTATGTATTCAAGAGTGCCGGTTTGTGACATCGTACCTCCTAAGCGGGAACACTTTTTAGCTTTATTGCAGCTAAATCAATTAATCCGCTTGGGAGTTGCGCTGCCACAAAGACGGATGTAAAATTTTTGTACTAGAAATTTATAACTGAGTTTGATAACTTTGCAATTCTTTATAATTTTACTAATAAAATTCTTAATATTTATAGTCAAATGACATCATTTGATTTTAAAAATTCTAAAGCCAACATAAATTTTTAATTAATTCAAAAATTTCCTCAATAAAAAAAAAATTGTTTATAAAAGTATTTAATATTTAAATCCTTTTTTTCTTTTGAAATAATAAGCATTAAAATACCAATACATAGTTCTAAAATAGCGCTTATGAATTTTAATATTTTGCTATTTTTTTTTTTTTTTTGCATTTAGCTTCTCGAAAATTACAACAAAAAGACAAAGAAACGAGATACAAAATCAACTAAGAGGGCAGAAAACAGCGAAAAACTTTTGACAGAGTTTTTTTTTTGTATTTTTAACACAACAAACAAAAGCCAGACTGAGATCATAAAATAGAAACGGCAGCAGCGAACGGACAATTTGAGACGAAAACAATCACACATGTTACCAAAAAGGGTAAAACCTTAACAAAACAGTACCCATCAAAAGAAGCAACAAATAGAAAATATAACTGAAAGGGGCGAAAATACCTGGAGGCTTAAAAGGCTAAAAGCAAAATTTAGTTGACATCTTTGGCAAACAAACGGCGAGACAGACAGCGTTATAGAATTAAGACGAAGTCGCGGGCGATTTATATAATTTTTATTTTATTTCTTTTTTTAAACATAATTTACTTACAATGGCGGCAGCAGTAGAAGTACGAAATGGCTATAAATATTATGGAAGCAAATCGAAACCAAAAATTATACTCAACTATCTGAATATGAATGTACAACGAGGATCAATGTGAGTAGAATAAAATCAAACTAATTATGGAAATGAAAACTGTTTTCGAAATGATTCACAATTTAAATAGAAAAAGCAGATTATTGTTAACTAAAATGTGATAAGAATTAATAAAACAACATAAAAAAAGATATTTAAAAGAATAAAAAACATAAAAAGTATAGAAAAAAATTTAAACGAATATTGTTGTTTTCTATTTTAATTTAGATATGGCTTACTGGGGGCTTCTGGCTGTGGCAAGACCACTTTGCTCTCCTGCCTAGTGGGTCAAAGAGAATTCAATAGTGGAGAGGTGCGTGTGTTGGGCTTAAAACCGGGAGTTCCTGGAAGTGGCATACCCGGTTCGCGTATCGGCTATATGCCTCAGGTAAACTTTTTCTTAAATATTTCATGCTAAAAAAATTGTTAATTATAACATAATCTAATTATATTTTTCGCATTTTCTAGGAAATTGCTTTGGTTGAAGAAATGACTGTCAAGGAGACCATTTATTATTTTGGCCGTATTTATGGCATGAGAGATGAAAAGATTCGGGAAAAGTTTAAACTTTTACGGGATCTTTTGCAGCTACCTCCAGCCAAGCAATTGATAAAGAAGTGCAGCGGTGGTCAGCAGAGACGTGTGTCCTTTGCTTGTGCCATGATACATGATCCCGAATTATTGATATTGGATGAGCCCACAGTGGGCTTGGATCCCATGTTAAGAGAGAAGTGAGTATTTTAACAAAATAAGTATATTAAAAGTGATTATGATGATTATTGTCAAAATTACACGAAAACTTTTAACATATTTCATGCTCGGTTCTGGTTAAGTTCAAGTTTAGATTTAAAAATTTAAATTTGTTGTTTAGTTCTACTTTGGTTCTAGGGAACGTATACGTAACCAATAATTCTGTTACTTTTCTAGGGAAGGAATAAACTACAGAAGTTGTTAGATGGTCAATGGGAGACATGATACGAAAGCTCTATTTTTAACAACTCCACAATTGCTTGCTATAGTTAATTTATTGTAAAGAAGTGGGAATTCTACCGCACGGACTCCCACATCAGGGGATGTCACAAGAGAGAAGTCAAGGGTTTTCCATATTTTTGTTAGTTTTCTTAAGCCTTTCTTCGATCGAGAAAGAACCCATAGTTGTTGCTTTAATTTCTCAGTGTTATTCACATGATTTCGTTAGAAATTATTGACTTGCACTCACAGTTTAGGTCCAGTTTCTATTCTCTTTAGATTTTATTTCAGTTTCAGTACGGTTTAACTTCCAGTTTAATTCTATATCAGTTCCAGTTTAGTTAATAATATTTATGTATTTATAAGTTTATATTATGTGGAAATATAGAACCACATTTATAAGTTTAGATCATTGAAAACACTTACACAGAGGTGTCCATATATTGCGATAATTAATAATAAAATCAAAAGTTTTGATCATATTTACCTGGAATGAAAAACAGAAAATATTAATAAATTTAGAGTCAAAAGAATAATTTTTAGTGGGGTCGAGTTCCAATACAAGCAGAACCTATTAGAGCTCTTAAAAAATTATTGTTTTTTATAATTACAAAATTTAGGAAAAATAAATTTGACTACTGCTGGGAGAAAAAGTTCACATTTTAGGTGCCGCAAAACACCTGATCGCAAATGGATAAACTCAGTTTTTGACAATGATGTTGTTGCGGCTCCGAAAACGCATGATCTTTTACTGCCAGTTAGTAGCTTTTTCATAAGCAAACTAATTAATCTTAACATTATATTCCTAGAATCTGGGATTTTTTAGTAGAATCCACCAGAAATAGTAAAATGGCTGTGATCATTACAACACATTATATTGAAGAAGCTAAACAGGCCAATTGTGTAAGTAAACTTGAATTAAGATCCATTTGATCATGATCATTACATTCTACTCAATCCGATTTTTTTAGATTGGCTTAATGCGCAGAGGTGTTTTACTGGCTCAAGATACACCTGCAAATATTATGATAAGATTTGAAGTAAACTCAGTGGAAGATGCTTTTCTTATTTTGAGTCAAAAACAAGGTGATAATGATGCTATAGAAGCTTCTTTAGCGCAACTCCCTACCAACCAACATCACACGTCCAACGCTATATGCAACAGCGTTGAAGTAATCGATGCCACGAGTATAACACAAACGAAAGAAAAGGATAATTTGGAAATAAATACGGAAAAAATCGCGTCAGAAATGTCGGAAATACCAGAAGAAAACGAAAATCAAAAGAAGATTTTCTTTACCACAAAGGGCAGAATAAAAGCGTTAATGACCAAAAATTTTGTGCAATTATTTCGGCAACCCAGGTAAGTTGTACAAAGTAAGAAGTTTTTTTTTAAATGTTTAACTAAAAATTTTATATATTTCATTTACATTTTAGTGGCATTATTTTCATGTTGCTTTTTCCTTTAATACAATTATCCTGTTTTTATGTGGCCATTGGTAAGACTCCCAACGACATGAGAATAGGTATTGTCAGTAATGAGGTCTCTAATTGGGAAACGTGCTATGATCCCGATTTAATAACTGTAACGGCGCATAATGAAACTTGTGATTTTAGTAACATATCATGCCGATTTGTTACTACACTGGAAGATAATGATCATATAAAAAAGGTAGCTTGTTGATTTTCTCTAAATTCTGTTTGATTTTATAATCATTTTATGATTTTTGAGGTATTCTATGACAATGTAGAAGATGCTCACCGCGATTCAAAAACCACCGATATTTTGGGTTATATTTACTTTCCACATAATTTCTCTACATCGATGCAAGCGCTAGTAGAAGATGGACGCTATGCTGATGATTATGCTGTCAATAATGCTGAGTTGGCTGTACACCTTGATATGACCGGTGAGTTTTAAAAGATATACAGCCCAATTATAAACAGAAAATCTTCATGAAAATTTTTCCCTTTTTCCTTTCCTCCTATTATGAATAAAAGTTCCCTCATTTTACTTTTTAGTCTGTTTTTATAAACAGTGTAAAAGGGAGAAAAAAATAAGAATTAGTTATTCTAAATATATTTAAGTTTGGGTTTTCTCTAAAAAGAAATTCCCTCACAAAATTGAAGGGAGTTTGAATTAATTGAAGAAATTTTCTCTCGAGAAAACTCTTTCCTCATGAAACAAATTCCTTGCGAATATTTAGAATTGGGCTCATAAAGAAAAATAACATCATTCGTTTTCACCAATTTAATAGAACGCATAATATTGCGCTCTCGTCAAACGATGCATTAAGGCAGAATTCGTGGGTACGTTCTGTTCTGTTATAGATCAGCTGTTTATTTTAGATGAAATTTGTAAAGATTTTTATATTTTTGTCAAATAAAAAACATTTTGCGAACATTTACAAAATTCATTCCTATAGTTACATTGCCCACATCCGAAAGTTCTACAGAAATAAACGGCACAGAACGAAAAAGTAAAAACTAATGAAAAAATAAAAAAATTATAATGTTATGAGTTCGTTTGTTTTTATTTATTATTCCAGATATTCTGGAAATTTAATTTTAAAAAGTTTTCATTTCTTGTAGGTTGAACTAGTCCATATATGCCTGCATTTCACTTGTGCTTATGACAAATAAGTAGTAGACCTTAAACGATATTCTTGAATATCAAAACAAATGAGAATTAAAAAATTGCACGAGTATAAGCACAGCAGTCTTTGAAGATTACTCAAAAAAAGGCAGCAAAGAAATTATATATACGATATTAATTTATTTTATTTTTCTTCAAAAGCTTGGCACAAATGATCTCGCATTTGGGTGACAATAAAAGTATTTGATTTTTGAAAGTTGTGGCACATAAGAATGAGGTTTATGGTTCACTGATGATCGAGGAAAAGCACTAATGAAATGCAGACATATAGACTACCTCAACCCACAACAAATGAAATCTTTTTAATTTTCATTTGTGAAGCAATTTAAATTTGGAAGAATTTTTTTATACATTCGTCCATTGCTCTGTCCGTTCATGTGTTTTCCAGTCGGTTTTTTGCAACTTATTTTAACATCATTTATAGAGAACAAAAATGAATGTCTACATGTAAAAACGTCATTCAAATATGAATCAATAATTTTAAAATGTTTTCTAAATAGATCGGCAAATATCTTACTTTGTGGAAAGAAAGTTACGTGATCATTATAGCAGTTTCATTAAGGAAATCTTAACGGATTGCAATTTACCACAGTCTTTGGGCACTTTACCCGTTAACATGAAAGAACCCATATATGGTTCAGTAGATATGGAATTTCAACAATATGTGGCACCAGGTGTAGTTATGACGTAAGCTAACTTCATTTTTTTTTTGTTCTTTTCAATTTATATAAGTAATTACCATCTCTTAAAATATAAAAAAATAAATAAATCTTCTTTTAGAATGGTATTCTTTTTGGCCACATTAATGACAGCAGCTGTATTTATTGAAGAACGTATGGATGGTGTATGGGATCGTACATTAGTGGCGGGAGTATCAGCCATGCAAATGTTATGGGCTCATCTATTGACACAATTTATTATCATGGTTATACAAAGTTTCGAAGTGATAATGTATATTGGCATAGTATTTGATACTTATAATAAGGGCGATACGGCTACATTAATATTTTTACTGACATTGACCTCATTTTGTGGCATGTTATTTGGTAAGTTAATTAAATTGTGATTGTTAAAAATAAAAATTTTAAAATACAAAATACGAGGTCTGTTCAATAGAAAAGATGAATTTTAATTTTTTCCAAAAAAAAATTATTTATTCATTAATTTAAATTTTTTCCCTTTAAAGTATTCCCCCTTAGATATAATACACTTGCGTCAGCGGTTTTTTTCCAATCCTCGAAGCAGTTTTTGTAATAAATTTTTGGCATGGCCTTGAGCTCTCTCAGCGATTCGGTTTTTACCTCCTCAAATGTCGTAAAACGCCGTCCTTTCATGGGTCTCTTCAATTTCGGGAACAGGAAAAAGTCGAAGGAGCCAAATCTGGTGAATACGGTGGCTGAGGCACGATTACGGTATTCTTTTCGGCCAGAAAATTACGAACAAGCAATGATGAGTGAGCAGGTGCATTATCGTGATGCAAAAGCCAAAATTCCGGACACTTTTTCGTATTGCTTCTTGCAAGCGGCGCATAATTTCAAGATAATACTCGATGGTTTTCCACAACATTTTTCCTCACTTTCTCAAAATTTTCATCGGTTTTTGATGTGATGGAGCTTCTTCTCGACCTTCTTTGAATAGCTTGTACTACTTCTAAACATTTTTCTGACTCAGAGTACAATCACCATATGCCATTTTTTTCACAGTAGAAAATCGCCGAACAAGCAAAACACGTCTAACTGTTATGCCTCTCACAAACAAACTAAACTAAACAGACCCACTCACGCAGCCCAAAAAATTACAAAATTTACCTTTTCTATTGAATAGACTTCATATATTATAAATGCAAGATAAATAACTTAAATAATAATGATTAAAGGTTTGCTGATCTCGGTGTATTGTAAATCTCATACGGAAGCAAATTTTGTGGCCACAGGAGCCTTTTACCCCATGATTATATTATGCGGTAGGTATTGAGTTATGTTTTCCTTAGGGAAACTATATTTATTTTCAATGTTTACAGGTTTATTGTGGCCCTTGGAGGGCATGCCGAAATTCTTACAAAATGTGGTGGTTTACTTTCCATTCACCTTGCCTTCTATATCGGCTCGTAACATTTTGGAAAAGGGCTGGAGCATTACAAATGTTCAGGTATACAATGGTTTTCTGGTAATGACAGCCTGGATTATAATATTCTTTACATTATGTATGATCGGTCTCAAAAGAAAAACGTAGTTTAAGTGGAAATTATTTTTAGCGACATTTTTCACATTTTTTGCAAAATATTTCTTTTTTTATTATTTCATAAAATCTGTTTAAGGCATTTTAATAAATTCTCGCATAGTTATTGATTTCCATATTTTCTTATAACTAAACATCAAATGTAAAAAACAACAAATTTCCACATTTTCATTAGAAAAGTTCAACTAAGTAATAAATTATTTATCAGTTTATCAAAAAATTATTATAAAAATCTTTATCATTTGTAAAAGTTTTGTCTTTAATAATGAAAATCATTTTGTTTACTGTCCAATCCAAAATTAAGTTTGTTAGAAAGGTAACAAGTATAAGTTAGTTTTATTTATATATTAAAATGTATATTGTTCAGTTTTATATGTGTATATATGCACATATAATAATTATTATTTATAATTTAAAATTTTAAACATGTATAAATACAATAATAAAAATACATATTTTATATTTTAGAAAGAAAAAAGGTAATTGTACGTAGTTGTGTATAAAGTATCTATAGTTTAATTAATAAATTCAAGTGTATCTATGAATGTATAATGCGAAAGCCAAAAACAAAACAATTTTGAATAAATAAAATATTTGCTGGTAGAAAAGTTTTGGTATCCTAAAAGTAGGCAACTACATTTATAGAATTATAAAAAACAGGGATGGAAGTGCGTATACATTTTTGAAATGTTAAAACGATTTTTTTTTGGCTATATTTGCATTAGTTCTTTTTTTGGCCCTTGACAATTTTTATAGGTTTAATTAAATTAAATTTTAATTAAATATTATTAAATTTTAATTAAATTCAATTAAATTTTAATTATGTTTAATACAAGTCTTAATTAAATTTTAATTATATTTAATAAAAGTCTTAAAAAGTGTGATACAAAAGTTCAAATGTCCAAAGCAGATTGTAGGTCAATTTAACTATAATACGCCTGTCGTCTATCCATGTCAGGGTTGAAATGTATTACACTGAGCGCAAATATACAACAATGCAGTAATGGAGTATCCTGATGCACCTATATTTATTATATCCTTTATAAAAAAATGGAATGGGTATACATTTTGTCATGCCTTTTGTAATTTCTACGATATTCTTAAGCGTCATCTTAAAGTATGCGTGTATTACACTGTGCATATTCAGAATCCTTATAGATAGCGAATGCAATTTTTATTTGGATTGAATAAAATGCTTTTTGTAGAGACTCAGGCGTAGACTACGTAAAATATAATAATAACAAAAAAATTATATTTTTGAGTGTTTATTTCGACAAAAAAAATCATATGTAGACTTTTAAATGCCTACTATGAACAATAGTCTTATACAAAAAGCGGTATGTAGACAACTGGCAATAGTATGCATTTTAGGGTTAACGATGCACAGTGAGGGACTTAAAAAAAATAAATCTGTAGTTTCTAGACATGCAGTCGTATTGTAATAAAACTTCATACGCCATTTAAAGAGGTGTTATTAAGCATAAGTTTGGAGCATATAGCTTAAAAGGGGGAGGGGGGTTGTAGCCACAAGATCCCAAAGTGACTTTCCTGAAACTCATGTAAAATTCAACGCAAAAAGGAAAAAAAAAAACAAAAAAAAAAAAATATATATTTCGACAGGGTCCAGCTTACAAATGGCCATCCATTTTTATCGTGTAGAACATGGAAAAACAATAATTAAAAATGCATCACTGAATATGGTAAAGTTTAGGAGCCGGAAACTATTCGGAACTAATTTCTTACGACAATATGTAAGATATCAACAACATTATTACATGTTTAAATAATCAGGTCCAACATAGTTTATGTAAATAAAACTATATTATTTTCTTATTTTTTGTTTATCATTCATTTATAATTTTTTAATAATATTTATTATCAAAGTTGAATGGAAAATTTCTAAATGGAAAAAATTTTAAATTTTAAACAAAAATCATAAATATATTTGCTGCAGACGTGAAACTGCCACAATTGTGCGTCATAGAATCGGCCACCGAAAACTATCCGATTAACATCATTTTGATAGAACTCAAGCACCAGTTTTTTCTACCTGTAACATCCACCTCAATGTAGACCACATTTTTAACACTATCCTAACTACATTTCATCCAGAACACAGATTTTCGGAACGAATAGACCAACTGATCGTCTTAGACACACGTGTGATAAAAAATATTAAATCAAAATTACAAATTTACCAAATGGTTTACAAAACTTTATAGAAAATTTAAATACAATATATGTATATATAAAATTAAGTCGAACGCCTCAGATGTTCATACTCTTTCCTCTTTAGTAGTTTTTATAATTTAATTATAATTATAAATATGCTAAAAACAAAAATAAAATAAATGAAAATATTTGCCCAAAAATAATTTAATAATTTTATTTAGTTCTCACTTTGTGTACATTCATACACAGACGATTTGGCACAAGCGAATATATCACACACTTGCTTGCTTTGTACAGGAAACAAATTGTAAACTAACAAAATACTTTTAATAACCTTGACCTTTCTCACTTTTTATAAATACAATTACTCTAAGGTCTTTGACCTTTAGCACTGACTCGAAAAGCCAACAAGAAATTTAAGAAACAAACTTACAAACATTAATTTAAGAAACATTTAGAATAGAAATATATTATAAAAAATGTGTACTGCACTCATTATCTATTATTTTAGTTTATTCACCCAATAGAATTGTTTCTGTTGACTTTCACCTTCACAACTTTTCTTTTTAAAAAATTACTAAATAACAAACGCTGCAACAGCAAAAATTGTCTTCCCTTCCTTATTCTCTCTTAACACTCTGAAATGTAAAAACTTTGAAAACAATAGAAACAAAAACACAGTTTTATAACATCCTTTAAAATTTTATGCTTTCACACAAACATATACAAACACATATATGAATAATACGAACACGTACATGCTGACAAGCAACCAAAAGGAATGAGAGATTTTTCAGGAACTTATTTGTATCTCCAAGTGGGTGTCTTGATGTGGTTGTCTTTATTTGTATGCCAGTAATTCTGAAAACTTTTGTTTGAGTTTCTCTCCGATGCGTTAATGTACTAGTATGTATGTATGTGTTTGTTTATGGCAGGGTGCAAGTGAGTTTACGTGCAAATTCAAAAAATCCTTGAATAAAATCTAGTTCAAAAATTTATTTTTTATTTTTATTATAACCAAAATGTTTGTTTAATTACCAGAAAATAAAACAAACAATTTTAGTAATAGACTACACGAGAAGAAAAGTTTTAAGAATAAAATTGCTTTAAACTAATTGAAAGGGTATGATTAGGGATTTTTCTAGCTTCTAACCTTTTATATTTAGCCTATTGCTTATGTTGTTACATGTTAAACTGAGACTTTAGTGTTGTAATGAGAATGTAATTTTTATTCGAATTACATTAGCAGTATTCAGTGTTTGATGCGAATGGTCTTGCATAAGTGCAAATCCAAAATATTGTAGTTTTTCTTTGCAATCCAACAACAAAAAATCAGAATTTGCATTTGCCATGTTATTGCAATTTAGCAACACTAAAAATGGTATAGCTTTTCTATTGCGTTGTCATCACTCACTTTTAAAGCTGTCATTTCTAAAGAACAAAATTTATTTACTAAAAAATTTAAAAGCAATGGAATCCACTGATGCAATAAAACAAACAAAAAGAGAAAAATCAAATAAAAAGTAGACCACAAATGAAATATCTTTAATTTTAAATTATTTGGAAGACCACACAGTGAATTTTAAAATTTTTATTTTGTAATGGTGAACATGATCCGATAATACAGGTCTGCTCAATAATCCAGTTGATTTTTTGTATCGTTATGTTTTTTAATGGACGAAAATTGTGTCAAAGTTTACTTTGCAAAGTCTTGTGTTGAAGGTGATAAGGGAAAGAAGAAAGGGGGTGAGTACACACTTTGCTGTACTCGCAAAGTTGCTTTCTTCTTCGTTCGTCGTTTACATATACTTATATTTGGTTGCATGTGTATGATGTTTGGTTTCCATGTTCATCCAACAAACGAACACAAAGTTTTTCAAAGTAAACTGCGTGTGAAGAAGCGAAACAAAGTTTGAAATAAAATTTAAAAGACTTTGTTAAAGTAAACTTTGCAATGTTGTTTAATAATAGCGCTCACTATCAATGACAAAATAGTTGCACTTCCAAGAAGTTGCAACACAAAACGCAGCAAACACTGAATACCGCTATTGAGACTTTATTATCATACTTCCAATATCAGCTTGTACACAAAACAACGTCTTATAAATTTCGACATACAAAAAAAATTATATTATATTCCGAATAAAGTGTTTTAATTGAAATATTACACTCAGCCTACTTACTGTCTATACTCGCAATGCAAAATGTGATCTGACACCCTGATGGCCAAGTTTGGAAGAAACTCGTTCTTTTTAAAAATCACAACCCAGAGATCTTTTTGCGTTATAATGGGTTTTTTGTTATACACTTGAGTTATCAATATTTATGGTAATAATAGCGGAAATCGCCTTCGTTGTAAACTATCCATGCAAACCTTGCAGATATTGCAAGTCTAGCATATGTGCTATATTCTACAACTGCTACGATAAGTAGTGAATTGTATTACCTTATATATTAAAATCAAAATTTTGAACTAAATATTTAAATTCCGCACTACTTATTTTAAATTCAAATGAGCTAAAAATTTCTTTCTGTGTTAATATTTTCAAAACAACGGTATGCATGTGTTTAAAACTTTTATATACATATTTATATATAATCTCATTTGCCTTCATAACCTCATATGTCCTGGATAAAGACAAAATTTTTCAAAACTTCTGGTGTAAACAATATACACACACTGACAAATCTACTTAAACATTAGAATACATGTTGTATGGAAGTGTGGTTTTATTAATGTATGTATGTCTGCAGAATATATTCTAAAGTCAAGTGTCTATGTCTGCTTTAATGTCTAGAATTATTATTTCTTCTTTTTCGAGAGTTGAAATAGAATTAGTTTTATTCTGTGCATGTGTCTGCGCAGAAATAAAAAGGTCAAATACATACATATAAATGAAGGTCAAGTATAAAAATAATTTGAAAACTTTATTATTATTCATTGAAAATAAAGGAAAATCCAAACAAGTAATCAAATAATAGATGACCTAGAGAAAACTTAAAGTTGATTTAAGAAGGATAACTAAAAAAGTGACTCAAATTAATTTATTATTTAAAATATAAAATATCTTTTAAATCATACACTTTGGTTAGTGTTTTATTCTCACACTATCTTATTATTATACGCCCGCGGCGTATAAAGCCAATTATTTTGCCTGGTGGAAGATCATAAATTTCAGTTGGGCTGATCATTTGCCGCCCAAGAACTCTCAGCCTAGAAGTCCACAATGCGCGACACTAGAAAAGCAAATGTTCTGACGTTTCATCATCAGCCTCACAGAATATGCATATCTTCGTACTTACATTACCCATTAAAAACTGGTGGTATATAAGATCGCAGTGCCCAGTAAATAGGCCAACAAGTAGCCTAAGTTTCTCTTCTCAATTAGAAGTATCCTACCTGCCTTGCCACGGGACAGGGTCACAAAGCTCTTGCATTGTCTTAACCAAGAAGTGAACGTCTATGTGTGAAGGAATTCACGTTCAGACAATGTTTGTAACGTGCCCTTAATGTAACCGACAGTGACGCCGAAGAATAGCGCAGGGCCAATAAGTACACGGCGCGCCAAATCTTAGAGTAATATCATCTTATATCTGCTTAGACTTTTTTATCTTATTTAAACATTCTAATAGTACGACTATTATCTTATACTAAGTCCACTCACTATCTCATACCTAGACTGCCTTCTCATACTACCAGGATTGTGATCAACAGAAGTCATTTGTCTCTTATACTCACTCTTACTTAGACTACCGTCTTATCTCACTAATAAATATTATAAATGAGCAAGTTTGTATGTTTGAGAGTTTGTGTGTTTGACCCACTATCACGTGATAACCGCTCAATGGATTTGGATGAAATTCGGCAGACGGATAGAGCTGAACCGAGGAGGATATAAAGGCTACATATTTTTTTCAAAAATAGAACCACGAGTGCGGTAAGGGACAATTGCTGCCTCTCTGAAACTAACTAACCAATTTTAATTAAATTTTGAGTGTGGAACGACACATACGGATTACAGGGTGGAGGGGGTAATTTCTGCCACTGAATTTCACGAGAACGAAATCACGGCTAAAAGCTAGTACTTAATAACTAACGGCTGTTTTTTAAACCCGTTAGAACTTTAAATTGTAGAAAAAACACAAAAAATTAAATTTTAATCCAATTTTTTTTATTCGTAAGATCAAAATGCATCGCATTAACATTTGAAAATGAATGCCCAATTTTTGGCCAACTTTTCGAGCATTGCTGGCCGTATGTCACGAATAACAAGAATAATGGTAACCTCTAAGGCGTCAACTGTTGCTGGTTTATCATCATAAGCCAGTGACTTTACTTGGCCCAAAGAAAACAATAGAGATGTTTCAAATCCCTTGACCTTGGACGCCAATTGTTCAATCCTTTTGTCGAAATAAACTTATCAAAAAGTTTTGATTTCAATAAGTCGATGTCTGCGTTCGCTGTATTGCTCGTAGCGCCATCGTGTTGAAACCACATTTCGCCCGCATGAATAGCATCTACATTTTCAAACAAAAAATTTGTTATCATGCTGCGGTAACGATCACTATTGACCGGAATGCGTGCTCCAGGGTGTAAACCGCAACAAACAGTGCTTGTTTCTGGATGTAATGGAGGTTTGTATGGTCTGCTGTGGATTATTTTTACTCCATTTGCGGAAATTTTCTTTATTAACAAACTGGTTAAGCCAAAAAGTTGCCTCGTCGCTGATCACAATTTTGCGATAAAACATTGGATGAGTTTCCAACTGCTCTAGAATCTGATCGGCGAAAAACCGACGCATATTATGGACTCCTGGCTTTAATCTTAAACAGTTCTAGGGCAACATTTTCGCGCAAAATTTCCCACGTAGGGGACGGAAGAGCGCCATTTCTTGTGAGCGAAGATGAAACATTAAATACAGATCTTCTTCCACTTTAAATCATATTATACCCCAGTGTAAAATATCTTACAAATAATAAAAAATATCTTAAAATTAAAAAGCAAACATATTTAAGCTGAACCTCGTATTTTACCAAAGACAGTCGGAAAACTAAAAAGTTCCAATAAGAAGAAATCACTAAAACCAGCAGCGGCAAAATGAAAACTTTCAAATGTAATTGTACAATCAAAAAATCATACACAGATAAACACATGATAAAAAAGAAAAAAAATGTTTTTTTTAAGTTTTAAAGCAAATTGTTACGTTACTTTGTTAGATTAATGGATCTACGAGTACAAGTGTTCATATTATCTTTTTCTTTATGGCAACAAATGCCAAAAGAAGAATCAGTAAAAAGAACTATTTATACAATGAAACTGAATTATAACGAAGTGGAGAGGGTCTTAGTTTTCGAATGGGGTATAAGAAAAATTTAAATAACATGGCGACAACCAAATCTGTACGTTAAAAGTTTTTGCCTTCTTCCCCTCTTCGTAGGAAACAGCGTTCGTTATAATCGTGTTTGATTGTATACACAAAATAAAATAAAAATACATACCATGCACCAATCAAAGGACTATTTGAGTTAAGATTGAGTTAAATAGATTAACATTGTGGGCCTAAATAGAAAACTTGCAAAACAAATTGAAAGAAACAGGAAACAGAATCAGGAAGTTTGCAATAACAACAACATCATCATCAAAAAAGGCTCTTACGAAAAGCAACTCAAATTGAAATGCGTTTTAAAAGACAGTCTTATACAGTTGTGCATTGGGGGAAGAATTAGGAGAAAATAATGAACTTTTATGTATCAAGATTTTGTAGGAAAAGAGGAAAAGACGGAATGAAAAAGCATAGCAAATATAGAAGTTGAGGCTTATTTTAAGTCCTTATTTTTTTAAATGTTGACTTTACTTTAAAAAAAATTTTTTCTACTTAAAGAGTGCAAATGTCTTTTAAAAAAACTAAAAGCTATTTTTGTGTAAATTTTGCAATAAATAAGAAAATTGTTTCCGTTTTGTCTTTGGTGTGGAAAACGCCCAGTTTTTTTCATATGATATAGAAAATATATTTACATTTTAAGTTTTTATTTTAATAGTTTTTTGATTGTTTGTGTCAAAAGCTTATGCAGCAGATCGTTTTTATGCAGAAACCCATGAGGGATACACTTGTTTATTTGCTACACAGTGAGAAAGGAAATAGTTCTCATATTTTTTTAATTTAGTTATTTCCAATCACAAAATCAAAAAGTCCATATATTCAAGTACATAGTTTGACAGTTATATACCATTAAAACTAAATTAAATAGCCTGATAGGCCAACATACATTTATTGTCTATTTTTATTTTACGAACTGTATTAATTCTGTACATATTTTCATCAGTTCGTTCTTCATCACGAATATGGGCAGCCCGTTTGGAACAGTGGCAGCCAAAAAATTACACGTTATCAATTCATGAATAAATAAATTAAGGTCTCAACAAAAGCAAAAGTATTTTTTTAAATCTTGTTATTGAATAGGAAAAATTTTTATTCTCTTACGGTAATAATGAGTTGCACAATCTATTCAATCGTATAACGAACGATCTTTCCATAGCCAAAGTGATAAAACGTGGAGATATGAGGCAATGAGTCCTATTTAACTGCGAGAAAACAAACATTCCTACCAAATAATACGAAGAAGAAGAGGTAAAAATCGCAAAAAAAACATAAAAAATATTTAAAAAAATTTTTATTATGCCAAAAAATATTAAGCAATTTATAAAAAAGTTAAGGTAAATACCAAAATACAATTTAAAGTTTTTGCTTCAAATAAATAAAGGACTTGAGATAGCAGAATTTATGAACATATTATTGAAAATAAATTCAGAATTCATTTGTTAAAAGTAAAAAGTGATATATCAAATATGTTACATACATACATGGCCTGTATTGGCTTTTTATTGGGTATACGTACATTTTGTTTGGATTAAAAACTTTTTACATAGAACGAAATACCTTCAACATCACTTTTTTTCTAAGTAACTTAAAAGTTTTGGTGTTTTTACGATATGACCATGTTGCATTACAAATACAAATTTCTGTAAGTTCTAAATAATAAGGAATCGATTAAAGAATGGAATTCAAAGGCGAATATAATTTATGATAGCATTTCAATCGATTGTTATTTCATTTTCGTTTATTTTACTGTCAAAAATATCCACTTCGTCTTCGCAATCAGGCCACAAAACCGTTGTAATAAAATATTGAGATTTTTAGTATGATTCGTTCGAATTAATTTTGCTATAAACATTTAATGGCAATTGCAAATTTCTACAAGATGCATCTTAAAATTTAAACCGTACTTAATATGCAGTAACGCATTAACTGAATTTAAATATATCCGGTTTCTAATTCTTGTTTTAAATAAATTCATCAATCTGAATGTTCTTGGTTTGAAAATTCATGGTTGCTTAAAAAGTACTATTTGCGCTCAAAAGAAGTAGCCAATTTTTTGTAACTAAAAACATTTCTCAGTTGCACAAAAAAGCACAAAAGGCTTTGTGAGAAATTGTGAAAAGCACTGTAAATACTCGCTCTTTAAGGATGCAACCAACAAAAAAATCATACAGATTACATGTTCCTAAATACTTAAGCCATAAATGTATCTTATAATACGGTTGATACTTTTTTGAATCTTTGAAAAATTTGTTTCTGATGTACCACTGTATACCTCTATTCCATAAAAAAATACATGACGCTTATACGGTGTTAGCAATTTTTTCTTGGCGTTAATTGGTAGTTCACAAGGTATACCGTATAGTCTTCGTAAAGTAAGAAGAACTCTGTGGCTAAGGAAATTAATTAATTAATTAAATCCTAGAACCTTGAAATAAGAAACGAACTCAAGGCGAACGCCATTAAGAACAATAATTGCATCATTTGAAAAGTATAAATTTAAAATTAAACGCTTTCGATTTCGAAATATTCAGCGAAATAAAATTATTTTAATGGCAGCATCGCTGCACGTTCTCCAAATCTATATTAATACTTCTCGTCAATTCATCATCACAAGACTCAGTAATAGCCAGCAACTGCAATCATCATCAGCATACCGCTTTAGTGAATTCAAAGATGATGGAATATCAATAATGTAAATAATAAATAACAGCGGTCCAAAAATAGTACCTGTATATGTTTACTCGTGTCCTCCTCACTATAAATGACTCAATTAACCTACAAGACGTCTTAGTGAATTCAAACTCCGTAAATAGTTTATTTAGAAGAGCCCCATGTGACATTAATTCAAACTCCCTACTAAAATCTAAACTTATCATAGCCACAAGTTTGTGATTGTCCAGGCTGTTCCTTACTTCCTCTCCAAAATCCAGCATGTGCCCGGTATTAATGTGTTTTTTTTCTAAAACTAGATTGATATTCAGATAATAAATTTTTGCTATTCATGTAGCTCAGCATCTTATGTAGGGAATTTATTTTATATTTTTTAAATGCTACTAATTTTTACCGAACTTTTAGAAAGTAGTTTTTTTAATCCAAAGTGATTATTATTTTGGCTAAAGTTCGTAACATTTTTAGTCAGAAAGAATTGGACATGACAAAAGTTTCCATGTTTCTTTTGAATGTTGTCTCATGTCCAATTCTTTCTGACTAAAAATGATACGAACACTAGCCAAAATAATAATCACTTTGGATTAAAAACTACTAACAACCAATTTGTTCGAAAAATAATCACTTTAAAATTTAGAAAGTTTGTTTAAATTTTAAACTTTTTCCTTAATTTTTAATATATTTTTTGTAGGTATTTGTCTTGTTCCCCCTGTTTACTCGCATGTGGTTAATGAAATTGTTAACATATATGGTGGACACTTTTCTGAACACTTTTATACGCCATGTTCTGCTCCCTTGATATTATTTTTTTCGCACTATTTTCTTTGCTCTTTTGTTTGCTATCATTTTTAGTGAAATTGCTTTAAAAATATATCATACATATATGAATTGCAAAAATGTGAGGTAGCTATTTAATATAAACATTTCTGCAATATGTGTGGAGATGTATAACTAAAAACCACAAAATAGCAACAAAAAAATAGCTAGGCAAAAATGAACAGAACTAAGGATACAAGATAAGGAAGTACAACTGCGTGGCGTTTATAAAAATTTAAGAATCTAATTAATAAAGGCACGTGCAAAAATTTTTTCGTCAAAATTATGATAATGGTGATCTATTTAGAAGAATTTTATGCGATGAATATAATTATAGTTGATTTTCTGTCAGTGTTAATACTATAAAGCAGTATACAATACCGCTATTCATAATCTTTTGCAGTTCATATTTTAACACATATTTTTGCAATTTCAAACATATTCCAGCAATCGTGGTCGGCCTTATTGATTAATTTTGGAATGGTTTTTTGCAAAACACGAAATTCACACTCAGCTGTAAAAAAAAGGCCAGAGAACATTTCGGTATTTCGGTATTAAGTGTTGCATACGTAGAGTGCAAATGTATACTACTACATTTAGGTGTTGCTTATTTATACAAGAGCAGAAGATGCCTATCTTTGTATTTGGTTAGTGTAGAACAAAAATATGCTACACCACTTTGCAAATGCTACGATGCGAGACCATTTGCACAAGATTGTGAATTGGGTTATTGTTGTTTTTAAATACTTAATTGGATAGAAACTATTGTGATAAAATTTTGCCATATACTCGTATTAATTATTTATTCAACAGTATTATAATGACTAGCACCTTTCCGTCGAAATGGAAATATGCAAAAATAGTGTCAATACCGAAAATTGATTCTGAATTTAGGCCAATAGCTATTCTGTGTTACCTGTCTAAAGTCCCTGGAAAAAAATTTTTCATTTTCAAATATCATCATACGAGTACATCAGGGACAATAATTTTCTGTCTGACAAACAATCATATTTTCGTACAAATTATAGCTGTGTTTCTGCGTTACTAGATGTGTATGAAAGTATATGGTGTGTACTACATGAAGATAAATTAAATATCTTGTTTCTGCTTGATCATTCAAAAGCCCTTGACACGGTTAATCACAGTATGATTTCCATGAAGCTTAGGCACTTTTTTAACTTGTCTGAAACTTCAACACGGCTTTTTGTCCATTCTAACAATACCCAACCTTCCTCATTAAGTTTTTTTAGAGGTGCACCTCAAGAGGCAATTCTTGGACCACTTATTTTTACAATTTATGAAAATGATTTGCCAAAACTTAGTTTAAGCCCACATCAGTCCAAGTGCATAATAATGCTTTTTTGCCACTAAAATACATCTAGCACAAATTTTGTATGACAAATTTTGTGGTATCAGACTAGAAACATGTGTAAGATCTCGGCAGAATGAAGTTATAGCTATTTAATTTATAAGAATAGAACAAGAAATTGAATAAATTTCATTATATTGTAATAGATTTAAGTAATTTGTATTTTTGTGTAATTGATTTTCCAATTTTGACAATTTTTATTTTTTTAAAAATTTAGTATAATTTTTTTATTGTTTTGTAAAAAAAACCAATTGTTATTATTAAATTTTTTTAGAAATATGTACATATGAAAAAGCTTTCCATTGAGAGGAGAAATATTGGATAAAAAAAAATAATTTATATTTATATAATTGAAGAAATTATTTAATAAAATAAAAAGAAACTTGTATTTCGAACATGTTCAACACTAATTTTACAAGTTTTACGTTTTGAAACAACTTAAATCTATCTATCTATATAATTAGTAGACAAACAGGTTGTTTTAGATCCCTTTTACGCCTGTAATACTGAACCGATTTTCAAAAGATTTATATGTTTTTAAACGGGTTTTTACATAGATGTGCACAATTTTAATTTTATTTAAATAGGTTCGATATTTAGGGAGCTATAAGCGGTTAAAGTTGCTACTAACACATGCACACGTATTACATATGCTTGAAAAATAAACAAAGTGCGCATGTGTGCTTGTTTGAATGTGTTTTTTGTTTGTTTTTGTATTTTATCGTATGTATTTATGTAAATGTTTAATATTAATTTCTAGAATGCGGTCGATTGATTCGACCGGTGAATACCCTAGTAAGACATTACTATTGCAACATAAATGTACATAAGAAATAATTGCTGCTTTCTTAAACTCCCCCGTAATGAGTCTGCCAAGAATGAATTAAACTCAATATTTGATAGTCAAAAACAAATGCAGCTCAAGTAAATGGTTGCAAGTCACTATAACAGGAATATTGACAAACAAAATATATCAAAGCATATTACTGAAGCCCAGCTCTATGCTTGTTAAGGAGCCTGTTTTAGCCGTATAATAAGAGTTCTTAGATTTTCTTTTTTGGCAAACTGCATTAAAAGATCCCCCCAATGCCGTTAAACAAAGAAAACGAAATGAATTGAATACTTAATGGCAACAAGCAGCAAGCAAAAACAACAAACTATTATTAAAACCGTGAGTACACTATCCGTTCATTTATAAAGGGAAATTAAAAAATGGATAAAAACCAAACTACCCGAAAAAATTAAACGTGACCATATTTTGTGGAACGACACAGCTAATGCAATAATGGAAGAGTGAAGAAGACAGAGACGGAGAGAAAGAAATTAATTAAAGTGCAGTGTAGAGAAAATGAAGACAGGATGATGCAGATGAGGGTGTTGGTGGTCAATAGTGGTCAATGACAATAATGAACGGAAAGTTTCCCCATATACAGCGTATGAACAATTGAAATGTGCAAATAGGCATGTATTAATTCAAGTGATATCATAAGTATTTGCTAATAGATACAGGGGCATACATACGCACTTTGAAGAGCACACACAACACAACAAACTTGCGTGGCATAGCAGAGACTCAAATATACTACATGAATTCACAGTAGTAGTCATAAGTTGCTACGATTCATACGCTAACACATACATACGTATGAATCAATACATGATTAAACGCAGTAGTGCTTAAATTATTAGCACTATTAAAATGAATTTTGATAAACTGTTGTATTATGAGTATGAAATTTAAATTACAATTGGACGCCCAGACTATGCTGACGACTTCTAGAAACGCCGAAAAAAGAACTACTTGAATTAAGTCAAGCTCGTTAAAAAAAAAAAATACCGCACTTGGCCAAGAGTGTAAATTATGTGCAACAAAAGTGCGAACAAGAAGTGCATGGTCGCAGTTTTTACCAATGAGCAATTTGGACAACTCCATTTTCCTCCCATGGTGCACAGAAAATTGTAAGTTGTTATGATATAAAGGGACAACAGCCCTGGTACGTCCCATCAAAATGGGATGGGTCAAACAATGACAGGTAATCAGTATTTGTATTCCTTGCAGTAATACTTTCTTATTACCCAAGAAGCTACACATGTCTGAAAAAATATTGCGTGTCATTTGGATACACACATACGCACATATGTATATGAACGACTACACAGAAAGAAAACAATTGTTCTAAATTACGGCTTCGTACGAGTCGTGCTTGAAAATGTATTTACACTTATTTATTTATAATTCATAAACAGCATCTGAATCGTGCAGAATACAGGATTATTTAAAAAAATCTCTGCAGAAATTTCTTAAGTTATAATAAATGATCCGCCTTCGTCCATCCAATCCAACTACACCATGCATACAATCCAAAGCTGTCCAATTTGTGTCTGAAATCAATCCTGCCTTCCTTGAATTAAGAGTTTTTTGGGCTTGAAATCAAGTGCGGCCAGACTTAATAATGGCTAAAAATTTGGAATTTAACGTATTCTGTAGTTGGTTTAAGAAAATTCACACTTATCATACTATTGACAGCGCTACGACTTGATTTAATTGCGGATTTAATGATTTTTCTCTTAAGTGTACTAGACATATTACCACCTATGTATATATGTTTATAAAAATAGATTTTTTAGATTTGGTATTTACAACAGAATATTTTTTCGAACTTCGAATGCAATAAATCGTATGATTTACAAAGCACTAACTTAAGTGCATTTAATTTTTAGAAATCACTTAATTTGACATCTCTTGATTTACAGAACGGGAGGTCGGTTTTTGTTCTATGAAACTGTGAAACGATAGGTTTTTTCATATTTTCATAGAGTTTCTGATTTCCGTTTAGTGAAAAAATTATAAATAAATTCAATTGTTTTCATATGAAAAGAACAAGTGGAATGAAACAAATTCTTTTCACAATTTCACAGTAATATGATTCTTGTTCTATGTAACAGTGCAAAGGAGTGTGAACAACTTTTCATTTCTCTCACATTTTTACACTTTCATTTTAACGGTGAAAAATGGAGAATGCATCGAGAGGAAAGACCGCAAGCGGGATCAGAAAAAAAATTTTAATCAATTATTTAGAGGAAAATTTGGATATTGCCAACGATAAGTAATAATTTAAGAAAATTATTACAATAATCTTTTAAAAATATGCAATTTACACAAAATGGCGAATTACATATTTTTTCACAACCTATTAAATATGGGTTTCAAATGAAATGGCTTGACTCGAAGAATACTGTGCGACAAATTTGTTATTCATCACACAATATCTAAAACCTTGAAAATAAAATTAGTATAAAAAAATTTCAAGTTAAACAGTTTTATTGAAAAAAGGATAATGTACTAAACGCTAAAAGATAATTAAATCAATTTAGGGCATTAAACAGACAACAAAATAAAATCGTGGGGCGCGTGAAATTTGTATCAAGAGTCCCCCAGGGTTCTATTTTTTTCTCTGTTCAATGTCCTAGATTGATTTAATTATTTCTTAGCGTTTAGTATATTATCCTTTTTTAATGAAAGAAGATATCGAAGCAATCTCGATTAATAAACCTAAAAAAAATACTTAAAACTTTTTAACTTCAAAATTTTTTATACTTACATATTTTATTTTAATATTTAGTTGGTTAGTTGGTTTTTACATGATTGTAATGAAAACGGGAGAAATGCCGTGTTGTGGTCCATACTATGCCTAAGTAAAGTATATGCATTATCATTGTTAGTAATACGAAATATTTTTAATTAAAAAATCGTACAAAAATGGCTAAAAAATGGGTAAAAAACTTTCAGCAAAAATAAATACATGCAGCTCAAGCTTCGACTTTTACATTTTACTAACATAGATACAAAATTTTGACGGCTGCAATGGAATGAAACACTTTTTCATTAAAAGAACGGGAATCGCAGTTTGTGTAATTGTGAAGAGCTAATATGAAAAGCTCTTATGAAAACCAAAATGGAAAGTCTTTTTCACAGTTTCACAGAACCAGAATCGACCCTCAGGCCTGTATATTAAATTTGTTGACAAATACTCGTAGTTATTTGTTAGCAGTTCGGCACATAGCTCCGTACACTAGCTGGGGTCTTCGGATAGACCCCCTCTCACCAATTAAATTATGAAAAATTTACAGTGGAAGTGAAAGATTTCTTAAACTAATTTTTGTTACGGAAATTTATTTCATTAACCTGTTATAAGTCTTTAATAAATCATTATGAATACACTAGAACATTTTTAAAGCAGAATTTTCTATACTGTATATGCATGCATTCACATTCATATAGACTGCAGTCTTTAAAAAATCCTAATGCTCTCTATTTCGAGTTACATTCCTACAATACATACAAACTAACATTCGTGTGTATTGTTCGCTTGTATTTTGTACGTTGCTAGAGATTTAGATGATATTTTGCTTGTTGTTTCTGATGACTATAGTCCAAGGTTTACCTTATTCCGGAATTTCAAATTTTTTTTACTCAATTTTCCTTTTTTTCTTTTTAAGGAAAGACAAAAATGCGTATTTGTTCGATAATTTTATGTTGTTGTTATTCTTTTTTCTTTTAGTTTTTCATGTTGCTACACTACACAGTTGGTTGAGCGTGCATGCAAATAGGAAATTGTCCAAACACTAAACAAATTCAGAAGTCTCCAATCAAAAGAGTAGAGGAATAAAGAAAAATGGCAACAAAAAGAAAACGGATACAAAGCGTAAAGCAAGAAAGAAACTTTGTTAAATAGACAAAAGCTTAATGCAAAATATAGGCCTTCTTTACTCGTACGTCAGAAGTATCTACACAAAAAACACTCTTTAGCCATGCAGTCTTGTTATGAGTTGTGTTTATGTGAATGTTTAAAAATTTTATTTGTATCAACAAAATGGAAGAAGTGAAGGAACAGAAGGCACAGGAAAGTTCAGGGTGAACATGCAAAATCGTATACAATTTGCCAAAAATAAAGCAGAGAAATGCTTTTAGGCAGTGGGTCAGTAACATAGAAATTTGAATAAAACAGGAGGAAAAATAAAAGCTTGACATTTAAAAGGAATACAAATTGATTTTGTTTGTTTCTTTATTTCCTTTTTGCAAAAGAATACGAAAGAAAAGAAACTGGTTCTATTGATCAAAATGTTTTTGATGTCTTCTAAGACTTAACAATTAGCTTTATATAGCGTTGATTAAGTTAAGTACATCTGTAGTCCAATTTGACTTTTTATTTTATCTTAATTGAAAACTCAATAGGAAATATTTAAAGAAATCATGAAATCATACGATTGAAACGATCTTTTTTAAATTAGTGATTGTTTATAATTAAATTATTTATTTTTAAATAGCCGCCCTTTACGATTTTATTCTTAATGATTTAATTTTTATGTAATAAAAGCAGTTATTTTTCTTATAAAATTTTGTGCATGAATTTGATCCTTTCTGAGAATCCCCAAACACTGCAATTTTGAAGAACGTGAATTAAAAAACGGTGGCTCTTGAATGTTTTTTAAGACAAACAGACTCTGCGAAACCTTTCTGGCTTGTCTACAAAAACACCCGGGGGGAATCGAATCTGCGTCCCTCAGGCTCAGTCTAGTACACTAACCACTAGTCTATGGGATAATTTTGGTTACACTCACATAAGCGTTGAAGACTTATTCAATCATCGATCATGTGTGTCTGAATTTCAGGAACAATCGCTGATCGCCCATAATAAAATCGACGGCAGTAACTTCAAATTCTCTTTTATTATTGTTTGATTTTCTTTTGTTTGCATTTTTCGTATGAAACATGTACATATATGATTTCATCTAAACAAGGTAACATTATTGAGAGAATGAGTGTCTAAAATTGAGAGTATAAGAAAAAACGCTGTAAAAATAAAATAGAAAACATTGTTCAGCCTGAAGTTGCAGTTTGTTCTATTTCATCATTTAAGTTCATTAATTCATATTATTAATCTATTATATTAATAGGCAGGCAATTTTTCGGAGCCCATTTTCTCCTGTTTTCCAACCGATTTGCTTCATTGTATTACCAAATGGTAGACATTGTTGAGCTTTACTGACCCCACTATATGTTATTTAAGGCGGTTTAGTATTAAAGGAATAAAAGGGTTCTAAAGTTGACACCACCACAAATGCTAAAAAATACACACGTACATCTACTTATATACTGTAGTATTGCTTTAAGTAAAAAAAATAAATAATCAAATGAGTGAAGTTGAGAATTTAAAGAGCTGAGAATTAAATATGGATGTACTGCGTATGGATGTGTTAGCTTCAAGCAAAAATTTAGCAAAATAAATTCTGCATTTTTGTATGCATGAGGTTATATTGCGGCATGCGAAAACAGCATGCTTGTTCCGATCTTTCGGATCGAATTTCTTTCTTAGTAAAATAATATGGATTAACATGCTCAAATGTGGTTTTAGAACTTATAATTAAACAATTACACACAGATCGAAATAAATTACACAAAAATAATTTATTATTAAAAAAAATGTGTCTCAATCAAGTATCGAAAACTACACTGATTTTTGAAAATTCAATGCAAAAAAGTTCGACTAAAAGAATTTGTCTATTCTATATATGAATATAACAATATATATAATAGAACAATGTGATGATTGGTTGCTACGATTTTTTTCAAAACAGGCAAATTATCGTTATTTATTATCGATATTTTTTGGATAAAAATAGTTTTAGCTTTTCAATCAATACAAAAACTAATAAGTTTCACTGTTATTTGATAAAAAATAGTAAATTTAAAAGAAATTGAATTTTAAGTTTCGTTATCGGTTAAGTTTGAAATAAGTGTAATATTATGTTATTTTCTACTGTAAAAAAGATTCTGGGGTTCCTGGATTCAATAACATTTTTCTTTCAGTATTTTAACTTTAGAACGTGCATTTTACGTGCATTTTTTTAAATGTATATAAAACAAGTGCTTGACATTCTAAAGGTAATTACTTCTAGCTATGTTCTCATCAAGTGTGGTGCAATCCTTATCTGTCAAAATGGCATTAGTAAAAACATCTGATTAATATGTACATATTTTAAAATATCTATTATTTTTATAAGAAATTAATTCAAATAAATTAAATGAATTAAAATAAACAACTAAAACGAAATAATACCGCAGACTTGTCATTTATTACAAGATTTTATATATGTAAAATTAAGGTATCGTTGGTGCTAACGTATTATAAAATAACTTTATGGTTCGAAGGTTAAGGTCTAATGATCACATGTAGATATTGAATAGTCCCCTCCCAAACCTATAAGAACATCTATTATCTATATGACTTTGCTCGCACAAAGTTTGATTTCATTAACAATTTCACAATACAAAAACTCGCAAGAAACTTAAAATGGATTACCGCCTGCTGCTGATATTTCACATATAATTTCGTAGCGCCAAAACTAACGGTTAGTCAAAATGCAAGTATATTTTTAATTCATTTTGACATTGATAGATTTTTTACTCTCCGAAATATTGATTCTATGCGAAAATTCCTGAAATATTTTGTTCGAGCCATTTGTGAGAAAGAACCACAAACAGTCAACAAAGTTTTGGAAACTTTGACTGGCAGAATAAACTACTCAGAAGCCAGTTGCAGCAGTCACATGAACAAAAACGTGCTCCATATATAATGGGAATATTTTTTATTACTAATAAAGCTGTAATATACAAAAAATTAGTTTTAAAAAGATACTTGCATCTTGTACCCTGATTCACTAAGTCGAACAAAAACGTCTTGCTGGCATGAAAACCAGCAGTTTACAATTTTTTTTCAACTGCCATTCATAGAAATTTTTGAGTGAACGTTTGAAATCTAGTTTGTGAACCAGGCCATTATTTTCTCAATTGTTCTTTAGATTTATAAAAAAAAATTTCTTTTATTTTTAGGGAAGAATATATTTGCAAATAATGATATATAATTTAGCGCGCAATATTACAAAAGAGAGCATTTCAATTACCATAAGTTATAACTATTTAATGTGTGTATTGAACATTTTTAAACCTGAATAATATTCAAAAAATTCTTGTCCAGGTTTTGTAAAAATCGGGAAATTATTATTTCGATTATTGCTAAGCACCAATTCGTTTCATTCTTCTCTGTACATATAACATTTAAGCGAAAACAACAAACAGCAATTGCATTCAACAATTTATATGGTCACCATGAATCTGTTTTATCCGCAGGCAATTTTTCAGCCACAGTAGTGTAAAAATCTAAAAAAAGGAAAAAAATTGCCACCTTTTTATAACTTATTATAAATTCTCACTACAAATAATGCCTCCAGCAAAAACTATTCGATCTCAGACTTTAAAATTTTGCTGTCAAAAAAAAACTACACAAAGCCGCGAAGCCATTTTCAACCATTCCAACCATTCCAACCACCGCTTATATTTGCAATTATTCCCCAACCGACGCTTTCGAATACCACAACATGTTCTTTTCTCTCTCATATACATATATTTTCCCTTTTTCGCAAGCTCCCATTTAGTTTTGCAATCATGTGCCAAGCAGTCATGATGCCCCCGCGAAAAAAATACATTCGAATTATAATTAAATATTTATACACATAAATACGAGACTGCTGCAATCGCAACGTCAAAAAAAGGATTTATACATAAAATGGCAAAAACAAGTAACGAAAACAACACGACACAACACATACGCATTAATTTGCATGAATGTATTAGCGAATTTATATGAATTAAATGCAGAAATATATTTGGTGGTATATATAGAAAAGGGAGGAACGACAAAAAAAAAACAAGGAAAACAAAGTATAAAATTCATAAACAAAACCTGCAGGATATATTGTGATGGTTGTCATAGTTCTATTTCTGTATAGTTATGAAAAAAATAATTTTTGCAAATTTTTGTGTACATACTCGTATGAATAAAAAATTGACGAAAATATTGTTCGAAGATATGAACAAGAAAAAACTAGACAGGCGTTAATGAATATAAAATACACTAATAAGGCTCATCAAGAAATTGAAATTATGGCATACTTTTGCAGAGGAAATTAGCCGGATGTGTCTAAATGTAGAATCTACAGCAGATTCAAAACCTTATTTTCGATCGATATGAACTTTCTTACAATACATATGTACTATCGGGATAGTTTGCTAGACATTGTGGACTTCAAAGCAACCAATTATTATTTGAATATTGGTAAATGTAGATTGGCTATAATGAGCGCTACTACGACGCGACAAAAAATTATATTTCCCCTACCATAACCATTATAACGCCCGCAGGGGCATTCCAAGGCAAGGAATGACGGGCTTAACGACCCCGCGGACCCTATGTGAATCCTGGTAGCGTCTGCCTCGGAGCGAGCGGCTATCGGGTCAGCGTCTGTACCCCATGTTAGGGGCGGCTGTTAATAAGTGCCTTATGGTTGCAGGCGGAAAAAAAGGAAAACAAAACTGCGACCCAAAACTGAACCCAATGATGCAGAAAACACCTTGCAGAGGGCGTTGTTTCTAGGCAACGATAGATGGCAGCCCCATCATCCTGGAACGGGCTACAGTGGACCAATCATCCGCTTAGCCTGGAAACAACCGATTATAGAAACGAACACAGAGCATATAAACAGATTGGATTTTATGGCAACGACCTTCAGCACACGAAACAGGACGCGCATTGCGCAATGGAATGTACGAACTCTTCGTGAAGCATCAAGGCTTGCACAATTAGAACAACAAATAAAATCGTATAACATCGAAGTCTTAGGCATAAGCGAAATGAGATGGAATGGCAACGGAGAGCTAATCACTGGAAATGGCAATACTGTGCTCTACAGCGGAAAAGAAAGTGGCAGCGAAAGTGGAGTAGGATTTATAGTATCTAAGAAAATCAGAAACTCCCTTCAAACATGGAAACCCATATCAGATCGGGTAATCATGGCTCGCTTCAAGAGCAAGATAAGACACATCACCATTATTCAGTGCTATGCCCCAACAGAGGACGCAGAAGATACTAAGAAAGATGAGTTCTACGCGCAAGTAACATCAACGCTCAACGAGACTAGAAAAGGAGATATCGTAATACTCATGGGTGACTTTAACGCGAAAATAGGAAGCGATAATACCAACATACGCTCAACCATTGGAACGCATGGGTGTGGAGTGCGGAACAACAATGGGGACCGACTAATAGAACTGTGCCAGACATTCCAACTCGTCATAGGTGGCTCTATCTTCCCGCATAAGGAGATACACAAATATACTTGGACATCACCGAGCGGTAATACTCGCAACCAAATCGATCATATATGCTTGAGTAGAAGATGGAGGAGCTCTTTATCCGATGTCAGGAATAGAAGAGGCGCTGACATTGGAAGTGATCATGAGCTCATCACAGGCGATATTAAAATCAAGTTGAAATGTCAGAGAAGAACCACCGGGCACACAAGGCGAAAACGGCTTCACATTCAGCAACTACAAAACACCTCAAGTAGTAGCGCGTTAGCAATGGCAATTCGCGAAAGGCTGCCAATAGACGAACAACACCCATGGGAAGATATCGTTGCAGTTTATAATCAAGCCGCTGAAGAATCATTGGGTATAGTGCGGCCACAGCGGCAAACATGGATATCAGACGACACTTGGAACCTGATTTCTCAGAGAAGGGAGCTCAAATTGCAGCTGATAAATAACAACACAGATACTTTTAGACAGCAATACCAACAGCTGGCGAATCGGGTAAAGAAAGCTGCAAGAAGAGATAAGCGGAAGTTCCTGGAACGGCTAGCAAGTACAGCAGAAGAAGCAGCTAGTCAAAATAACGTGAGAAAGCTACATCAGACGATTGACTGCCTGACCAATCGGAAATGTTATAGTAGCCAAGCAGTTGCTGATCGTAATGGCGAACTATTAACAAGCAATGAAGCACAGACTCAAAGGTGGAGAGAACATTTCGAAGAAATCAGTAACGTCGCCATTGATGATACTGATGACATCGAAACAAATAACGGCCATGCAGACACAAACAACCTGAGAATAGCGTGCAACCCTCCCAGTCTAAACGAGATACAACAGGCCATTAAACAACTCAGAAGGTATAAAGCAGCAGGAGAAGATGGAATACCCGCAGAAATTCTGCAGGTTGACATCGAAACCACAGCAAGACTTCTACGGCCCCACATCGCAACGGCCTGGGAGGAAGAAAGGCTGCCTCCAACTTGGAAAAAAGGCATCATTGTAAAGTTACCAAAAAGCGGCGACTTAAAAGACTGCAACAACTGGAGAGGAATAACTCTACTTAATACCATATATAAAATCTTAGCAATAATAATACAGGGAAGGCTCAGAGATAAAATTGAAGACCAATTGCGAGACGAACAGGCAGGTTTCCGGCCAAACAGAAGTTGCGTAGATCAGGCAAACACCTTGCGCATTATTATTGAACAATCTTTGGAATGGCGTACTCCCCTGTATGTACTGTTTGTAGACTTCAAGAAAGCCTTCGATACCATCAAACGAACAGCTATATGGAAAGCATTGAGTAGAAAAGGAGTACCCCAGAAAATAGTCAGAATAATTAGAGCTATGTACGAGGACGCAGATCTCTCAGTTCTTCATAACGGCATCATCAGTCTACCATTTCAAACAAACGCAGGAGTCAAGCAAGGATGCCCCCTGTCACCCCTATTATTCACCATCGTGCTGGATGAAATCACGAGCGAAGTCTGTTTAGAGAGAAGAGGAATCACTTGGAGTCTCTCACGCCAACTCGAGGATTTGGATTATGCAGATGATATTTGTCTACTCTCGCATAAGGTCACCAACATGCAGTCAAAACTCCAACACCTAGAAAGATTGGCTCGCAATGTTGGACTGGAGATAAATATCAAGAAAACCAAAGCCATGAGAATAAACAACACTAGCACAGAAAACATCATGCTACAAGGCCAACAAGTCGAGTACGTTGAAAGCTTTTGCTATCTAGGCAGTACTATGACAACAAACGGCGGCGCAGAAACAGACGTAGAAAACAGACTCAATAGAGCGAGAGCAGCATTCGGGCGACTGCATTCAGTATGGAGAAGCTCATACATATCTAGGCGTACCAAGCTAAGAATATTCAACGCATGTGTAAAGTCAACGTTACTTTATGGTAGCGAAACTTGGCTTGTTTCTAACACCATCACACAAAAACTTCAGGTATTCATTAACAAATGCCTGAGGATAATATGTAGAATATTCTGGCCCAATACCATCAGTAACGCAGATCTCTGGAGTCTTACAGAGGAGGAACCCATACAGAAGCAGATCAAAAAGAAAAAATGGGGGTGGATCGGCCATACACTGAGAAAAAAGCCCGACAGTATCACAAGAATGGCGCTAGAGTGGAATCCTCAGGGCTCAAGAAACCGTGGACGACCAAAAAACACCTGGAGGCGCACGGTCCTACAAGAACTAAGGCTTAATGACCTGACATGGGAAGACGCAAAAACATCAGCGGCGAATCGTGTCAGATGGAGATGCTTTGTGGAAGCCATAGGCTCCCGAGAGGGGTAATGGAGAAAAAAAAAAAAAAAAAAAAAAAACCATTATAACACTCCTCCGCTCCCCCTCCCCATCACTCATTTTTATTACGATAGCAAAACAAATTTTTAAAAATTGTAATTTTCATTAAAAATTTGCCACTTCCAAAAGTTTAAGCGCAACATTTCTATAAACCTCCTTGGTCTGTAACTATTTGGCGATGTCAAGTCAATGCTACACGAAAGAAAGCGTTTTCTACTCCTTGTCGACAACAATATACTACTATCAACAGTGTCCTAATTTTCTCTAAGGTCTAGAAAGTAGCAAAACGATGTTAAAAATATTCACCCTTATGCCAGTTGTCAACATCGACGTCACGTCAATACAATACCAAAAAATTTGGACTTGTCTACCCCTTGTCGAAAACACTATGGCAGGTTCATCTTATTTTCTAAAGAGAACTGAAATAGACCGCCAGTAGCACAAAATTGTTCTCGAGAGCGAGTAGACATTCCCCAATTTGTTGGTATTGTATTGACGTGTGGCCGATGTTGACAACTAGAATAAGAGTGATTAAATTGTTCTCTATGGCGAATATTTATTAACACATAAAGTTAACTTTGTCATACGGGCAATACTAGAGTTGGGCAAAATCGTTCCGACCGATTAGAAAAATTAAAGAAGCCGGTTATCACTTTAAAGGGTGAATTGAACGATGAACGATGGAACACAGTTGATAATTATTGTTGCAGGAGTAGCCATTCAATTTTATACAGTCGGGGCTTGAAATTTAAAAAAAAAATTAAGATTTTTCAGAAAACAATATTTTTTTTCCTAGAGAACACACTACTTTAAACCTGTTAGCTCTGACACATGTTGATATTTAAAAAGTCGCTTGGTAGAGAGAAGCATGGTGTACTTCTATTAGAAATTACTGCTTTTGGTGCCAGTAATTACTTCTCCCGATTTATAGAGAGCCTTCAAACGATTCAAAGATTACTTCAATTGTGTGGCAATATTTTTAATTTTTTTTAATGATGATAGCAATATTAAAAATATATTAAAAATACAATAAGCCCATTGGAAATCGGGAACACGAAGCAAATTATGCTTGATATGAATATCACGATCTACGAAAAGGATCGTGCTAAAAGAATTTATTTATGAGTTTGTGAGGCCGAATGTGTTACGCTTATCTCTATCCGACAACTGTAGCTTAAAGAAATCGAAAACTCTTGATGTTTTTATACTGAAAATTCACTACTATGTTCGATTGATTAAAAAAGTTAAAGGATGTATTGAAAACACGTGTCATTTTTATGCAGAACTGCATCTTCTGAACTCTATCCCAACCAAGCAAGTACGGAATTCTCCGCGTGCTTTTCAGATTCGCAACCGGCTTTTTTATTTTAGAATTGTGCCTCTTTAATATGGTATTATATATCGTCATATGAATCCATAAATGCCCTAAGTTATTTTGAAAAAATTTTAGAGGAGAACCAAAAAACGTTCTAATTTGAAAATTTAAGCAACATTTTTCAAAATTTTTTCAGTTTAAGCTTATTGCTTATTAAGGAACTAACACAATTTTAATATATAAAATTTTCCAGGGACATGTGTTTTGATATGGTGGATCGTAATCAATCAAGAAGTCGTTTTTGAATTTTTTGTAACTTAGGGCTTTTTTGAAATCATATTGACGATATGTATGTGTGTATTTTTTTGCACCTCATTTTAGTATAAGAACCCCCATGCTCTTTCAGATTTGGGAACAATTGCTCTTCTCACTGATTCATTCCGTGTTATTATTTTAAACGCTAAAAACTTGTTCTCATTTAAAAACACATGTGAACACAAAACGATTTGTTTACTTATTTTGTTAATAACAGTAACTGGCGATATAAATACTTTCAGATAATGATAGATATTTATTTTATTCATTACCAACAAGTAGTTTTTATGCCCAGCAAAATAATGAGATGTACAAGTATAAATCCTTACTTGAAATTAAATTAATTAAAATGTAAATGGATGAAGTTAAATATGCCATGTTTCCTCAAGACACGAAATATTTGCCAAATATGAATTTGATTTTGGGACATATTTGTAACAAAATTAGACATTGGAATATTTTATCACGTAGGAACATCCCGTTCCGTAAACTTCCAGAATTTTTTACAAATATTAAATTTTGTTTAGCAATAAAGTTTAACTACCGAACTCTTAATTTTGGAAGGGACATTTCAAATTGTGCGCCAACCAAAAAAAAAAGATGACAAAGAGGACTTTGGACAAAGTGCCAGCAAGCCTAGCGATGCGTTTAGTTGTCGACACCGTAATATTTACGGTTGAAGGGATTCACGTGATCTAAATGATGAGATAAATTCGGTCATAGTCTCGATCATAGTTTGGCTAAATAACAAATTATAATTATTTTAAGAACAACCCATGAGTATATAAAACGGCTTTTAAAAGTATACTATCTGCTTTATCGTACCTTACCTTACCTATGTAACCAAAGTTGTTAAAGTTGTTACAATTATACAAATTAAATAACAAACAAATGCAACTTAACCGCGTTTATACAAAACATAAAAAAATATAAATATTTAGGAACCGCATGGAATACAAAAATAAAAACCCACACCCATATTCAAATATATTTTCCAATAGACTTTCCTTTATACAACAGTTGTCTACATACCGACACAAATGCACAAACAAATTATTAGTGACAGAAGCTGTTATAGCAACAAAATGCAAAAAAATTAGTGGATCAAAAATAAAAAAATAACAACTAAACCCTCAAATAAAAATGAAATAATGAACAGACCAACGATGGGACGGAGTAACAACAAAAATACATAAATACTCATTCAAAAACTAACGTATTCCATGCTATTTTCCGACTATGTATATTTTTTTTATTTGGTGGAAAGTGGATGTATCCATGAAATGGGTGGTGAAAAGGTGACTTTATATAGGGAATGGGGTCATTATTGAGTTCGGTTCATGCCCTGGTTGGTATGATGATATAAAAACCCAATCGAACGTTCAAAATTCAATACAAAAATCGTTGCGCATCGTTGCATAATTTACACTGTGAACAAACGTGCATACATTTTATCGAGTTTATAAGTAGTTAAATGCTCGCATATACATACATATGTGTGTGTATTTGCACACATTCATGTGTATTAGAAAGGCTCCAAAATGACATGCATTTTTTAAAAGGACCTTTTCAGGATTTTTAATATTTTCTCTTAAGCAACAGACGGAAAAGGTTCCTTTTTTTAAAGGATTTTTTAATAGGATTTTTCTCAATAGGATTTTTTTATTGAAAATAAGGCACTTTTTTAAGAAAAAATATTTTTAACCAAAAGAAATGATATTTAATAAAATAATTTTTAAAACGCAGGTACTTTTTTAAAGAAATAGACGTTTCTTTTTCAAAAAGAAGCATGTTAAGTTTCTTTAAACAATATACTATTTTTTTAAATGCACTTACGAGCAAAAAAATTTTACTAAAAAAATGATTTTTGTAAAAAAGTTTAAAAAATTACTTTGTTAAAAAATTTTTAAATAGAAAGCACTTTTTTAATAAAATGTGTATTTTTTAGGAAAATGTACTTTTACAATAAGGAAGTATTTCTTTAAAGCAGTAGGTGCTTTTTTAAAGAGAACATAATGAATTGTTTGAAAAGAAGTTACTTTTTTAGAATTAAGATACTTTTTTCAAAAAAATTAGTACTACAGTTGAACCTGGGTTATCCGGGCCTCTATTAACCGGCTACATCTATTAATCGGCATGCTCCCAGATTTGTTTTACAACCTCTATTATCCGCTTTTTTAGCTTTATCATCCGTACTTTTTTTATAACTCTATTATCCGTGCTTTACCTCTAATATCCGTGCAACAAAATTTTTACCAGCTAATTATTTAGACATAAAATACAAATTCGGTGATTTCCATTTTTCGTTATGGTTATTATAGTTCTCCAGGTATTTCAGAGCCAGATAAAATGCAGGTATATTGCATAAAAGCTCATTTGATTAAAGATCAATTAAAAGCAAAAAGGTAAACTACTTTAAAAGAACATTTCAAATAAATGAATCTTTGTATTACAAATAAAATGTAGTTTATACGGATATACTTAAGACACTTGTACATTAAAATTTCATGTTTTAATAAAAAATAATACGGACTTTTTGTGTTTCTATATGATCTGATCGATGATGATAAAAGATGATCAACTGTATTTAATAAATTATATTTTTAGAAGAATGCACTCTTTTAAAAGAAACGATAGTTAAAAATGTTGTATTTTGAACTTGGAATTTTTTTTCATAAAATTGTTTTGAAAAGCTCACTTTTTTCAAAAAGAAGGCTACTTTTTAAGAAGAACACATTTAGTTATTTTTTATAAAAAAGGTATGGACTTAAAACATTATCTGCTTCACCCGGCGATCTATCAACCTAACCTAATAAAAAACTCTTTTTTGATTAATGGACTATTAAAACGAATGCATTCTTGCTTACAATTTTACGATTTTTAAAAACGGTAAAACTTAGGATATCTTCTGAAAAGAGATTCATACCACATAATAATATTGCATGGTTTTTTTAAGTACTCTTTCGCTACTACTTTATGAAGTGCTTTTTTATAACGTATGTACTTTTTCAAACAAAACTTTTTAAAAGGTACTTTAAAGGAGTAAAAATAAAGATTAAATATTTAATAAAAACATCACTGAGGAAGTTGGAAATTTTCAACGAAACGTAATTTGAAATATAATAACTAATAATCTTTTATTTTTTTTTATATTATTACCTTAAAAGCCAAATTAAAAGAAAATTACATAATAATTTTAGGTTTTACGTTTTTAGGTGGTTCTTCATAAAAGTACTTTTATTCATTTGAAAGGTACTTTTTATAAGATTAATTTGTTAAAAGATGTTTTTGAAAATTTCTTCCTGAAACGATATTTTTTAAACGTAATTTACTAAAAAGTACTTTTTAAAACAAACTTTGAGAATAAAGTGATACTTTTTTATAAAAATTCAAGACATTACTTCATTTTAAAATATTACGTATTTTTCAATAGGATTTTTTTGGAGAATAATAAACAATAATTTTTAGAAAAAAGTGAATTTTAGAACGGAACCATCCTAATATATGAACACGTTAAAAAACAGTGGTTGTGCAAAATGTGAAAATAACGAAAAATAACGCTGCTAGCGAAAAAAGATTTTTCGCAGAAATAAAAGGCAACAAGAACGAAAATACAAAAATATTTTTTGCAACACACACATGCATGTACATTCGAACATATTTATTCTTTTCTCGCCCCCAAATGGTTGGCTACATACACCAACAGTTATCAACGCATATACACATATATATACAGTTATACACAATCACACACACACAGACAATAAATGCAATTTTATTATTTACTCTGACCCCCTTATGCTTCTCTCTCCCTCATAAACATTTAGTTTTTCCCTGTAGCATTCAAGTCCTTGCTATTGAATATGAACAACAAAAAATACAAGTTGAAAACTGCACATACTGTTTCACATACGCTCATACACACATAAATATGTATGTATCTATGAATTGAAAAAGAGTATTTCTGTTGATGTATCGAATTCTCATTTGGAGTTTTCAAAGCACAGACTTCCGATATAAAAGGCGAATAGAAAATTTAAGCTTACTTAAGTAGGCAAAACTTATTTATTCGGTTCTTGAAAATGACTTCTTGACTTCAATGATTCCTATTAAGAACAAGACAAACTGCACACTGTCTGCATTACTTTACAGTAGTTATATAACTACTTACAAGTAAATAAACAAGGGAATTATTGTCTGAATGGCGCAGTAGTAGAACGTGTGTTTATCATACAGGTGGTCCCCAACAGACTATTTCATAAGCAAAATGTAACTGAATTGTAGAATAAACTTATCGAAAGAGATTTTCAATATCTTTTTATAAGCACACTTATTATAAGCTTATTAGAATACAAAATGGTAACAGTTTTGAAATTCTGGTTTGAAAATGTTTCACATTACAATAGTTTTTACAATAAAACTTGCTACGAGTATATACTTAGTAAAAATAAAAATTTAACAAATATTCCAATGACATGCTCTCTATAGTTTTGTAAGCATTTTTAAGAATGATGTCCCGTTATTTGACGCGTCCCTAAATTTTTTATTATTAGTTAAAGTTTTCAGCGTTTCGTTCGAACAGTGAACCGTTTTTCGATTTAAAAAGGAATTTTTAGATTAATGTAAACCGGTAGAGCATTTATACTATAAGGGAACGGCAGAGAAGAAGAGTGGTCGGATTTCATATATTGTATTTTTTAACAATATTCATTTACTTTTCCATTTCTACAATGCTACAATTTCTATTAGAGTGAGAGAGCACAAATTTGTAAAAATCACAAAATCTTTCTTTCAGTTCGCGAAAAACAGACAAAAGTCCCGCAAAAAATATGTGGGTGAACAAAAAAATAATAATTTATAAATATATTTTATGAAATAAAAAACAAATAAAATTCTAATGAAAAAATTACTACAATAGTTCAAATATTATTTGGTTATTTATATTCTTAAGCTTATAAAAATGTTTTGAAGCTAAGCTTATTATAAACATGATTAGAAAAGTAGTTTTCTGTAAGTTTATTCTATAATTGGACTTCTCAGCTTACATTATATTATAGAGAAGTAATATTATCGCAAGGGTTAAGTTTTCATTATTAAATAATTTTTGATAAGCCTTTTATAATAGTAATCACAACAATTTTCAAAGCTTAAGGCTTATGTTAGTAAGCTTGCTACAAGTTATTTCTAAATTGTTTTGGTTTTTTGGATCGGCTGTCCAACTAAATACTAAATACTTGCCTCCAATAACACTTTTTTTCAAAGAACAAACACCAACCGCGAAGCCATTTTGGCTTATCTGCAGAAACAGCCAGGTTCTAGGCAGGAATCGAACCTGCGACCCCCAGACCAACAGTCTAGTATGCTTTCTACTAGTCTATGTGGGCTCCCCAATGTGTTAATGAGTTAAAACGTCCATATAGAAGTACTGAAATGTATGTACATCATATGTTTTTTCAACTCATTACTTTGTCATCAAAGTTTTTGCTTGGAAGGATTCAATCTTTAATATCGAATGAACTGGACACACGAAAGTTTTTGCTGAAGGGGTCATAGTATACTTTAAGCAAACATATCTGCTTACAAGGGGGTGACTACAGATTATCTAATATATCCTATCTTTGATGTACAATATGTACGAGTATGTATATTCTGAGATTGTAAGCTTTACTAAAGCCGCTTTCCTTTCTAGAAAAAACTGCAACGTTTTTTGCAATTTTTATTGAAAATTTCCAATATAATGATTCTTTGAATAGTGAGTTTATTAGAAATTGTTGTATCACCATTTACGAGACAAAATTTTGTCTTAAGTAAACTTTAAATAGTAATTTTTCTGATAAAAAGTAAAAGTAATGTTACATTTTTGTAGAAAAAAATACTGCATTAATTTTAAAGCTTCGAAAATTACCTTTTCCATATCTCAGTTCTATATTTCCAACCATTCTCTTCATATTGATATTTAAGTACCACAAACAAACAAAACCGTTTTTAGTGCAGTACCAAATGTAGCTCGCATTATGCATGCTCGCATGACAATCATATTGAAAAATAAAACAAGACCGAAAACAATGCTAAAAAAGTATTCTGTGTATACATTTGTGTCGGCTATAACCAAGCGGTTAAATCCGAAAGGCCTTCAATTTTCTGCCCTTTTTTAATGACCTGCTAAGACCTTACGCCTGTTCCATTTCCCATTTTTGCTGGGTGTAACCTTTTCCTTCTAAAAGATCCCACACACTATTTGCAATTTCGCTTCTTTTGCAGAGTTGGCAAAAGCCCGGGTTTTTTAATAAGAAAAAAAAACCCAAATAGTGGATTTTTTGTAGGGTTTTATTGGACTAGTCTATACATAAGAGAGTGTTGTGGAACTCCACATTATTTCGCAACTTAAAAGTTATTTCGAAGGTCTCGCTCTATGTAAACATAGCTTGCTAAGAAATACTAAGATTACGCGATTCGCTATGAATGCGGACGCATTGTTAGTTTCCAGTTTGACCGGGAGTGAATATGCGAGATGTTGACTTCTTTTTATGTGCATATTCATACCATTATTCTGTTCCAAATTAGAAGTTTTTATATATGTTTTTTATTTTTGTGTGGAAATCGTAGACTAAATAACACTTCTAATTGGTTGGCATATTTATTTTATAAGTTTTTTTTTTAATTTTATTATATTGGTTTATAAAAATTTGGCAATCGGCTAATGTGGAATACTTAAAGGCCTGTAACCCTATTTTGATATAATTGTCAATAAGAGAAAATATTGAGTCATACCAAAAAAGGTTAATTAGAAGATGGCTTAATGGAATTAGTAAAAATCAAATGGGAAATAACTACATTAGTTCAACAACCATGTTCTTTACACCACATTTTGTAGAATTCCAAGGGCTTGGAGGGATAGAACTATGGCTTAGTCTTAAGCTATAAACACATTCACGACAGCGGTATACTAATACAACCTGTCAAAAATAAAATACATGTGTTTATATGAAAATTATAATTTTCACGACTACACTGCTGCAATTTTTTTGTCGTGTAGTCAAATTAAACTAATTTCTATATTTGTTGGCACGATATATAAATCAAACATAAACAAATTTTGACAAACCAAACAGATCAAAATACAAGGAGATGCAAGGAGCAGAAAATGATCAGTTGAGCTGTCGAGACCACCTGTTATGAATTCGCCTTGGGACGTGACGTTGATGTTGACAACTGAAATAAGGGTGTATATAAATATTTAAAATTGTGTCAATTTGGAACGATTTTCGTCGGATGTAAAAATGCATCACTTATTTAAAATTCTATAGGGAAAAAGAAAATCCATTATTTCTTTAAATTACAACAAGCAACGCTCAACGTCAAAAATTCGTTTATCGAACAAACGTATATAAGCCATTTCTGTAACGAGCGTGAGAAATTTTCCGTACACTTGCACATTTATCAAAGTTGATAATTTTCGATGCCATTTTGTCCAGCCGATTTAAGCACTAACTAATTCAATTACGAAATATTATTCCGCTCTGTTGTCGAATTCCAAAGTGTGTATTTACCTTAAATTTTTTATTTGTTAATAAAAAATAAAAATTGTAATATCTCGTCCTACTGAAATTGTAAATTTTAATAAAAAAAAACCCAGTGGGTTTTTTAGGGTTTCCCAGTGGTTTGGTTAGATTTTTCCTTTTGTTACCATGAAAAATTCGGGGCAATAACGAGAATCACGCCTAATCACGCCGTTTCGATTTGAATCGAAACTTTCTCCGTTTGGCAAATTTGGTATTCTGCGTTCCGTTCGCCGTATCATTTCGATTTCTTTTTTGATTTTATTTATTTTTCATTACGATCGTAGATACGTTTTTACAAGTGATTTGTTTACTAACGAAGTTTTTCGATTTTTGTTTTTGTAGATAAAAAAATTTGTAACTAAATAAAATATAATTATAAAATGCTATAAAATTATTTTGTAATAAATTCTGTATTTTTTTATCAAATTTGAAAGCTTTATTTAATTTATTGAAGAAGTGTAGACATTTTGGGATGAAGTTCTAAATGAAGTATAGAAAATTAAAATATCACCTCCATCGCTGCAGGATTCTTCTCACTGGAATAGTGTATTTAATTAGAGTTATCACAATATTTATTTTTTATACATTTACTGCTATATTTTTCACTAAATTTAACTTTTTACAACTTAACAATTACAATGTTAACAAAATTGCTTATTTTTTCAGTTTCCTTTTTCATACGTTTCATAGCAAAGCAGCTGGTTTAAACACACTCTTCTCTTTTTTTTTCGATTAAGTTTTTTGAATACCATTTTTCGATTCGTACGTAACTGAATGCGGAAACGTAATCGAAACGCAGAATTGGGGTGAATAATATACGAAAAGTTAAGAATTGCGAGTTCAATTTTTAACAAGTAAAAAAAGTATGTAAGTGTTGTTAAAAAAATATACGAAGCCCTTTTAACAGACCTTTATTTAAAGATCTTTTATTAGACTTTTATTTCAAGATCTTGCTTCTATCATTTAAAAAGACCTTCATAAAAAACAAAAAACATGTCATCAGGCCTTCCTTGGATGTCCTTCTAAAAGATTTTCTTGCTGAGGTCTTTCAGAGTCCCCGTGCCAGAGGAAGGCCGGCTAAGTAAACGGCAATCATGTGTCCGCTAAGTAAGGCCTTCTAGAAAATCTCTTTGCTCCTGACTTTCACCGCTGGGATCATTCTTCTCCTATTAGTTGGACATTGTGCCTACATTTTTGTTTTTCTCTTCTATCAAAATTTTTTTTACCATTTGTGCGTCGTTAACATTTTTCTCTCTTTCTAACAAGCGCTTTGTTGTTGCTGTCGTTGTTGTCGCAGGCCTCTGTTCAATGTTGTTTGTTTGCATTTCTGCTCACGCATTTTCCTATGCAGCATCAACATCGAGCAAGTCAGTAACACGACGGTGTAGCGCCAATCTTCCACCCAACTATTTATGTATTTACGCATTTAATTTTCACATTCGCATCTCTCTACGTGCAACTACAGTTACTATAAATGTGTGTAAGTATCCGTGATACTCCCAATAACGAAACGTAACGCACAAAATCGGACACAGCAACAACAAAAATAATCAATGCCTTCAATTTTTGTAGAAAATATACACACACATACATATGTACATACATTCTTATATGTATTTATGTATATTTTCGAATGATGAAAATGATGATGATGACGTTGTGCATACGAATGCAAATATAATTTTGAAATGTAAAATGTGGTTAGCAGTTTTTTTTTCATTTTGCATTAAAAGGTTGTACAATTTTCATGAGGTTTTCTATATAATTTTTATGTAAATTTTATTTTTTTTGGAGTACATATTATTTCCGAAACTTAAAAATTTTAATGCATCATTTTGAGAGTTCAAATGAAAAGAGAAAATTCATAAGAAAATATTTGTATTATTTACAAAAAGAATTTTAAATAAACGAGTAAAGACAAAAATCGTTTTCCTTTTGCTTTCAAATAAATAAAATAAGCATCAGATGTTTTACAAATTAAGCAAAACTCAGTCTCTCTGATTTGACTGGAAAAGAAAACTGTTGGAATTTTTTTTTTATATTAGCGGACTGAAAACTCACATACATTATTGGCCATTGCTAAAGCACCCCCAAAATACGGTACAAAAAAATATTTATATTAACCCTGAAGCAAGCATAGGCTTAATATGTCAATATTTTTGTCAACAATTATGGTGTCTTTTTTGTGACACTGTCAACAAATTGATTTTTTTGTCTTTTGCTTTTGGTAGGTAGAGAAAATGTTTGAAGGTTAAAACAAAATCATTAATTTAAGACGAAACGAAGTTCCTTTTATATTATGTAACAATATGAAAATTATACCTCAAATATGCTACACCTTATTTCACTTTTAAATTTTATTATAAATAAATACTTGTACCTGTTTGAACTAAATTAAAATAGTATTGGTGGCATCGTCAGTATAATTTTAACATTGATAGCGTCCATATTGAATCAGTACAGTTTTACTATGGACATATCCTATATCGTCAATTACTATCATACAATCTTACTATTGACATTTTCTCCATATGGTCCCATAAGAACTACCTACTCAGTATTGACACAGTCTATTCGTTGTTAGATTTCGTAGGACAATCCTGAGTTAAATATCAATAGTAGATAGCATTAGTTGGGGTATAATTTGTCAGTAGTACTCGTGACATCGTCAATAGATAATTAGTATAATTTCAATATTGACATTTCCTGCAGGGTAGTACAATTTTTTTTGTTGGTGTGTTTATTATTCATACAAATAAACGTTTCTAACTTCACTTTTTAGGAAAACAAAAAAAGGTTTTTAAATCGTTTCAAATAGAAAAAGCAAAGGACAAAACTAAAGTAGCCGCTTGTGCAAGCGAGAAAAACAAACTTATAAAAGCAATATTTTGTTTCCCAAAGGTTCTCAATACGATTGAGATCGGGGGATTGAGCAGGCCAGTTAAGAACTTCAATCCTATTACTCTTCATCCGTTCTATGCACACTTTGGAGATGTGGTTAGGATCGTTATCCTGTTGAAACGTCCATTGAAGTGTCACTTCTTCCTCTGCATAGGGTTGCCCTACGTTCTGTAGTGTACCAAGATACAGAAAACGATCCATAATTCCGTCAATGTGATGAATCGTTCCCCTTGCTTGGCCAGAGAAACATCCCCAGACCATGATACCACCACCACCACCACAATGTTTGACAGTTGCTTTGCACTACTTAGAATTTACTATTTCTTCTTTCGATCGGCGCACACATTTTATTCCATCTTAATTTTTTAAATTGTATTTAAATTCATCAGAGAACAATACTGTTTTCCATTTTTGGACAGTCCACTTGGTGTGAGCTTTGGCAAATCTAAGTCTAGCTTTTTTGTTTTTGGTTGATTTGAAAGGCTGTTTTGCTGGACGTCGACTGAATAATCCGGCTTCTAAAGCTTATCTCATGCCTTGATAAGCCAGACATCTAATCCTCAATAATTTTATTTTTAAATTGGTTTGAGTACTTGTATCTTGCCATTGAAATTTATTTAAGAATTAATTGTAACAATTTTATTCTTATGTCCCACTTTTCCGTTTATCTGTTTTTCTGATACTTAAAATGCGTGTGTGATGGGTATCCTTAAATTGCATTTCAAATATACAGCAGCGTATCAAAATTTTTCATATTTCTAAAAGGGGTTGCCATTGTTTTGTCCGACTTGGTTTGTGGTTCTCCAATTTTTTTTTTTTTTAATTTTAAAAACATTTGTAGAGAACAATTATTTATTTATCTAATGTTAATTTTTAAGTAACGATATTAATTACAAAAATTATTTATAATACCTTCAAAAACGATTGTTTTAATAAAAAAAATCCTGATTCCCTGAATGTGTCCTTTGGGTGCATGCTTTAGTTATGAGTTATGGCCACTGTACACACATATGTGCAGCCACATCTCAAAAAAAAAGAGTTGGAATAGCTTCGAAGGAAGAAAAATCGATTTTCAGAAAATTCAAAAATTATTTTTAAAATAGTTGTTTTTGAATTTTCATAAATTATTGAACTATTTACAGAATATTTTCGATGGGCCAAAGCAATAAGAGAAATATTTACTCCAATTAAGAATTTAGGTAAAAGCAAAACAAAACAAAACTGAAAAAAAATTATATGCAAATTGTGTAGCAAAATCGAATAATTTTCATAATCATACATAACGAAGGCCATATTGAAATGAATATAAAACAATCCTTTCATTTTAATTCAAAATCAAGGCACAGGCACTAAAAAAGAGCACAAGAAAGAAATATAAAAAAATATACTTCCAGTTCCGGCAAATGAAAAAGTGCAATGAAAGCCCACACAAACATACCTACTCAAACGAAATACAGAAAAATGCGTATGAATTGTGAGGGCAAACAGAAACGGATACACACGCACATTATTGTGTAGTACTAAGTGAAAAAACAACAGCAAACTAAAAGAAAAAATGAAGTAAATATCATAACAATGCATATGCACAAATAATGGAATAAAACAAAAAAAAAACAAAGTCACATCATAATCTCAAAAACAAGCAACACTATAGCACTGATAGGACGAGCACGGATAGTGGGAACCACCAGCAAAGGGATGAAACAAGGAAGAGCATACTATATTTGCATGAATATAAAACATCTATACAAAAATACACAATATTGAGAAATGGAGAATCATTTTCTTTTTTCAAGTTAAATTTTTATTACACTTTCTTCAATTTTTCTATTTTAGATGGATATTGAGAAATATAAAACACAATAAAAAGTTCTCAATACAAATAGAAATTAAAAAGCATATAAACATTATGTTAAGTATTCACAATTATCATAATATCATCCTTGCAGGGTTTTTTAAGAGTCCCGTTTGAAAACACAAAAAATCCTCTCAGGACAAGTGATTCAAAATATGTTCGATACAAGCCAAACGCAACAAAACAAAGTCATGTCCTTAATTCCTTTAAGAGGGTTGCATTTTATACATGAAATGAAAACAGCATTCTAGTTTGGGACACTAAACCATGAATGATTATGTGATTATTCAATTGAGTCATCGACTGACTACAAACAAACGTTCGTGCAGGAATTATGCACAAATGTATGGATGAATGTGTGTTTGAGTTTGCTTTGTTTTTAGTAGTTGGGGTATTTTTGAACTTTTATTTTCAACAGTTATGGTGGTATTCGAATAAAAGGTGGTGGGTTAAACGGATTGCATAGAATAAACAATAAAGAAAAGTCAAAGGTAATCATTTTACTGGAAACAAAACAACAACAAAAATTCATTCGAAATCAAGACAAACATTTTAAAGTTTAATATGCTTTTTTTTAAATACATATACAAAATTTGAGCTGCATCATAACTATCTCTGTATTTATTTTCGAGTCGTGAAAAATGCTTTAAATAAAAAAGTATTCAATGAATTTGAGAAAAAAGTTTCTGCTGGCTTTTCTACGTTTCTCTATATGTACGTAGTAATGTTTCTATGCATGAAATCAGAGAAAATTTTTCCCTTGAATATATTTTTCTCCGAATCTTAGAAAACTTGTATAAAGAAAAATTGTTGTTGAGAAAAACTTTTCTCAGAATAGATAACAAAATTTTTATGAAAAAAATTTATCCGAATCTGAAATATTTTTTTTTATATTCTCCGAGTCTTCTTAATGAAAAGAAAGAATAATTTTTCTGAGATAAGATTGTATCAAATAAAAATGCTCTCTTAATCTGAAAAAAAATGTTGATAATAATTTCTCTCCGAAAAAGTATGCTGTGCTAAATTTCTCCGAATCTGAAGTTTTTGTTTAGATCTTTAAACATTTTTCTTAACAAATCAGAAGTCTGCGAACCTGCGAAGTTCTTTTTAATGAAAAAGTTCCTTCCGAAACAAAATAAAAATCTTTGCGCATCTACAAGAAACGCTTACGCAGAAAAACTTGCATTCGATTCTTTAAACATTTTTACAGAATATGAATTAACATGACATCCATATATCTTACTCGTATATCTATTAGAATATGTATCTCCGAAAGAAAGAATTATTTTACTTTGAATCAAAGAAAATTGTCCAAAGATAAATTCTCTCCGAATTTTTCTAATGAAAAATATGTCCGAATCTATAAAATTTTTCTTAAAAAGAAATATTCTATGAATGTTTGTGAATTTAAAAAAAATTCTCCGAGTCCACAAAAACTAAAGAAAAGAAAACCTCCCATCCACTCCAGAGAAATTTTTAGAAGAATACTGATCAACGATACCTGTATACATGTTGCACATATCAATAAATATCGAGACTTCAAAAATCACAAAATGAAGCGATGCGAGGGATTTTAAAATGCAACTGATTCACATCCATGAAATTTATGCTAGACACATTAAGATGGCTTAATATACACCAAAGATTACAATTTAATACCATAAACTCTATTAAAAAATTAAAATGGGAGATGCGCCAGATTATTTGATAGAACAATTGAGATATGTGGGAAAAGTACAACCATACAGCCTAAGGAAAGCATTAAGTTTTTTAAAGAATGAAAAAAATGTTAATGTCTTTAGAAAAAAAAACTATAAAATATGAGCAAAGCTCACGATTGTGATGTAATGTAATATAAAAAAAATTTAAAGTATTACAAATATTTCTAAATAAATAAAATAAAAACAGAGTATCGTATAATCCATATCAAATATACGTTTCTTAAGAAAATTTCTCTCGGGTATTTAGAAAAACATTCAACAAAATAAAGTTTCTCCGAATCCAAGACAATGCTTCCAAATATACGTACAAAAATATTTTTAAGAAAATATATTTACTGACTCCAACAAAATGTTTTTGAATATGTTATTGATTTTTTATTTAATATGTATATATTTTTCGAACGAAAAAATAAATGATTTCTGAATGTTTCGGTAATGGAACTCTAAGACAAAAATATTTCGCATTCGAACTGTTGAATTCAGAAAAAAATTTAGACTTTAAAAAAAAAGTCTTCTTGGGAAAATTTTGCATTTTCCTACAGAATTTTTTAAGATAGAAAACTATATGGTTTTGAGGAATTTTCTACACAAAAATTTACACATGAATCTAAGACATTTTTTATAAAAATTTGTTTTGATAACGATCCGAATGTAAGAAAATAAAAAAAGACCTGTTCGTATATGCAACTAATTTTTGTAAAGAAAAATAGAAAACATTCTCGAAAAAAATTTCTGAAAACTTATTTTCGATTTCGATTTAATATATTTAAAAAACTCTATGCGATAATTTGTCTCTGTATCTGTGAATCTGGAACAAAAAAAATATTATTTGAAACATTTTTCTTACTTTATAAAATAAAAATTAATCTTGAGTTTAAAACGGGTTTTAAAGGAAGTTCTCCACAAATCAAAGCATATTTTCTGCAACAAAATTTCAGGGATTCTGTGAAACAAACTTAAGACTATTGCAAATTTTCTAGAAATTTGCTTTTATTTAAAACAATTTTTCCAACGAACACTCTCAACTAGCGATTAAAATTAACATAATTTTACTTTGCTTGGCAATATAAAAAAGATGCATTCTTCCCAGTATTGAACGCTGCAGTATATTCAATAATCAGCACATATTTTATGCAAATATTAACTAAATTGCATTTTTGTGTGAAAAAAAATGTAGGTGTGGTCTAGAAATACCTCTTTATCTAATTACCAGCGAATAAAACAACCGCATAGCCACCAACATCATCATGTCGTTCTAAACATTTCCATCCTTATACTCCCCTACCACCAATAATACTCTTTGACCTGCCATTGTGGCCATTGTCAACGCTACGAACATGTTCGATAATTGAAAATAAAAAATGATTTTGCAAAATATTAACGGTGTTGTTTTTGGTATTAAATAATTTAGAAAATTACCATTAACTTTTGTTCATTTTTGGCTTTTGTAGCTGCTGCTTTCAGAGTCTGGTTATTTTTCTATTGTTGTGAAAATACAGTTTCGCTGTGATTATTCTTCTCCTTTTTGCTTTCTTTTAATTGGTCGTTAATGGAGTCAGGATGTAAATATTCTGCTGAGCATTTGAAACTAATTAAACTAATGGACTAATATGTAGAATTTGAATGTTTGTAGTAAAAAACAAATATATAGATGGTGAAAAAAGGATTTGCTGTAGGATTTGAAATTGTAAATCGTATACCGCTTACGTATTTAATAAATGGCGATAAAGAAAGATCATGTTGACTCCATCAGAGCTTTTCTGAATTTTTTTTTGTTTTTTTTTTATTTTCTTTTCAAGTGTTTGTATTTTGTCGTATTTTTAATAAAGACCAGTTTTATTCACAAAATTCCTTTTTCTCCAATTTTTACTGAGATTTAAATTATTTTTATTATAGAGTGGAGTTTAGTTATTAAGAACTTGGTGGAACCGTGTAATTTTGTTAGCAGTAGAGGAATTTCATTATAACCACAGTACATTATGTTTCTTTCAAGAAATTAAAATAAGCGATACTAAAAAAATTAATATTAAGTCTCGATATCTTCTTTCAAAGAACTTCAAAAAGTTTTGTTTGTTTAGGGTTTTTTAGCTAGTCTATATACATGCATTTCATTGGTGCTTATACCAATTCATCAGTAGACCTTAAACCATATTCTTGAAAAGTCTCAACTCTTATCTTTTACAAAAACTTTTAAAAAAATCAATGAGAATTAATTAATTTAAGTTATTTCTCGATATTTATTTTATAAAAATCATATTTACTTAACTATTAAATTTCTTTTTTCCTAATCACTTTCATAACAGGGAATTATTATTGCAATTGTGTAAAAAATTACCAGTACAAATTTACGATTTTTTTACTTGTTATCAGAGTAAAAACGTAAATAAATCCCACGTTCCCTGCTTTTAATATTAACGGTATCGTTTTGAACACGTCGGATTCGAAGCTTGACTTATTGGTAGTGTTTGAAAGTTCTCTATCATTTGTGGCCCATGTTGAGTATCTTCTTCCTAAAACTTATAAAATGCTTGGCTTTTTGAAGAAAAGTTGTTCCGAATTTACTAACCCTTATACACTGAAGTATATCTATACCTCCTTCGTAAGGTCTAAGTTAGAATATGCTGCTATGATATGGAATCCTCATGTTGCTATTCATATCGCACGTATTGAGTGACTTCAGCGCATGTTTATTAAATTTGCTACACGCTCGCTTACATATTTATTCTCCGCTCCTTACGGGTCTAAATGTCGTTTATAGGCCTCCGCACTTAAGAATCGCGTAGAAAAGGTTAATCAGACCTACTGGTTTACGATATTATCAATGGTTGCATTGATTGCCCTGACTTTCTTAACATTGTACTATTTTATATTCCACGTAGGAATCTTATGTTGGCTAATCTTTTTGATGTACCTTTTCATCGCACTAACTATGGATGGAACACTAACACGTTCCTTCGTTCAGCTCAATGAAATCAATTTTAGCTTGCAGAAACAGCATAAATTGTTTATTGAATTCAGAATTGATGAAACTAAGTTCAAACTTTTGCTATCTATTGTACTAAAATATTTATTTTTCTGGTATTTTTTTTATTTTGTAAGTACATACATATATTGTTTGTTTTTTGTTTCGTTAATCCATATTTGTTTTATATTTAATATTTATTACCATTAGTTTTGTAAGGTTTTTGTAACTCATTGTCTGTAAGGATTTTTTTGTTCATAGACTGAATCAATTAAATAAATAAATAAATAAATAAATATTGGGTACTTAAAAATAGAGTTCGTTATAAGCGCAAATTCGCTATAGTCGAAGTTCATTATATATAAGCATTGTAATCTATATAAAATATGAACGCGATATTGTAGAAGTGTTTATTTATAAGCGGTGTATGTTATAAGTGAGCTCCACTGTATTTCTTGAATTTTTAGTTAGTTAAGTTATAAAGAAGATTGTTTAGGGATTTTATTTTTTAGTAAATTGTACAATTTGAGTGAAATTTAGATTTTTGATAAATAGCACTGTGTTAGAGTGAAAGTCTTTTAAAATTACCTATCGAAGGTGTTTGCACGAGATAAAGTAGAAGTATCACTTTGTCTTAAATAAATCCTAAAAACCGAAAGATTTCAATAAAAACAATTTCTTTTTTATATAATCAAAATTTTGTAGTAGAACTTTTTTATTCATTTATTTTTTTTTCTTATTTTTCTATTTTCTATCTGATCGACTAATTTTTTTATTGATTTATTTGTGATTTTTGATTTCCCAGAACTCCGTCTTGTCTCACCTGCGAAAACCAAGTGAGCCACCACATCTTTTTTGTAAAGACCAGTGTTATTAATAACAGGGTATAGTCCCTATAAATAAGATTCTTCCATGAAAATATGTTAGAGTAGCGGTAAGGGACAGATTTTGGTTTTTAATCAAAATGTACATACATACTTAGATAATTTTTTCGAAATAATTTTTTATATATGGGCAAATCTCATTAATAAATACACATTTTTTAGTCTTTCAAAAGATGCATGGTGTTTAGTGGGACATACATAAGTGTACTTTCGAATGGCATAAAAAATAATTTTGAGCAGGTATTTGTTGCGAAATAATTGATCACACGCTACAAAAAACGAAAGTAATTTTGAAAGTTAAAATAAGTTTTCGTAATTTTTAGCGAATTTCGCATAATAAAGCACACAGGATCTAGTTCTTAAAAGAAAGATGAACATAACAGAATTCTAAAATAACTTATTTGTGACGCACGCTAAGTGACACACGTTATTGTGAAATTTCATACGTAATTTCAATGTTTTCAAAACAGTAAACTCAGCATTTTTTTACTAAAATTTAAGTGAATTCAATGTATAAAAATATGGCTTTCGATCGGGCCATCTTCATTAACACTAAAGTAATGATATGAATACCTAAAAAATGTTAATTTTTGGTATAAAATTAGAAGATCTGAGGTTGGGTAGGTTTTGGTAATAATTTGTGCATTAATGATCATCGAAATTCATTTATTTTATTTAGAAAATTGTATATCTAATCTAATATTCCTTTAAAAAATGATAAAAAATAAGTTGCGATAAATTTCAAAAAAATTAGGTTGATGGACTGCTTCTGGGACTTGCCCATATGGGGTTTTTTGTAGAAAATACGGGAATAGCGAACATTAGGATATAATTTCATTTTAAGGTGAAATATTTTCGTTCAAAAACTTGGATATTGTTCAAAATTATAGTGCCAAATTTAGTCAAATCCGTGTATTATATAATTTTAATCCAATTTGCATAATAAGATCAGGCATGCAATGCCAAAACATGTACGAAATAAGTATAAAATTAATCCACATTTCAAAAAACGTCTAGATAGGTACGAAATAAGTATAAAATTAATCCACATTTCAAAAAATGTCTAGATAGGTACTAATAATCTCTACAAGTGATTAATTTAATCTTTCATTTACAGTGGTGGCCTTGTAATTTGAAACGATGGTTTAAAAAAATAACATCGAAGTGCAACTTTCTTATGATCTTCACTGTAAATTATTTAAAGAACAATTTTGGGAAAAAGTGCGAATAAAAATTTAAAATACTAAAATGAACATTGTTATCGATGCAAAAAAAAAAGCTGAGTTTAAAGTTTACTTATTGAAAAAATTAAGATTAGTTCCCACGTAATTAGAAATTTGGCGTTTTCGCTTTTACTTCTGAACTTATCTTATTATTAATCACAAAGTGAGTGTAATTTGAAAATAAATAGATTAACTTGCAATAATTAATTAATAATAATTTTGACACATTTTAGATTTTAATATCGGCAAGGACAAGTCCTGCACTCCAAAAATGAGGGAGCTAATTGTGCAGTGTATCGGAATGAAAAACTGTCCATGTCTGCTATTGCTGAAAAGTTTTCTGGCTCCAAATAAATGGTATTCGAGGCTATTGACCTGCCCGGAAGCCATTCTTGTCTTCGGGCGAAATAAAGGCAGAAATTGGACAGCAAATAAACGCAGAAATCTCTACACGAACAATAAGAAGACGCTTACAAAAGTCGTGACTTCGAGGTTGCATTGCACAAAATACCGCATGTTTCAAAACAAAAAAATATTAAGAAACGGTTGCGGTTTGCAAAGGAAATGCTTTGGAAGGATCCACGTTACTGGAATAGAGTTCTCTGGAGCTACCAATCTGATGGAAAAACGTACGTAAAACGTCCACCAAACAAAGCTTTAGATCAGAATCAATATAAAAGCATTTTGGAAGATGTAATATAATCATATTCTTTCGATAATATTCCCCGTCCATTACATTTTCCAGCATGACAATGACCCAAAGCACACTTCAAGATTAGTGAAGTGTTGGCTTTCGGAAAAAATATTGATGTTCTGGACTGGCCACCCCAAATTTCTGATCTCAAGCCAATTGAAAACTTATGGGCAATTGTAAAAGAGATCTCAAGGACGAAAATCCGCGAAATAATGGTGAATTGTTTCAGTTGGGAAAAGTTATCTCTGCAAAATAATGGCTACCCAACAAAATATTAAAGTACAGTTATGTTCATTTTGTATAACTTCCAAGGATTTCATGAAATAATTTTTTTTTATTTTAACTAATGATGATTTGTTATTTCACTATTTCTAGCTCTTAGTTTGAACTTTGTTGAACTAAGTTTTTTGAATATATTAACAAATAACGAATTCGTTTCTAATTAGGTAATTTTTAATAAACTCAACAATTGTTTTCAAAATCAATATATTGCAAATTTTCAATAAAAAAGGCAAAAAATGTTGCACTTTTTTCTAGAAAAGAAAACGCCATTAATGTAACATATTAAAAGGTATATGAAACTCCTTAATGTTTTTTTCTCAGTATTTTAGTTTTACTGCATAATATCAGACGTACAAAAGGTAAATAATATATATTTAATTGGAAATGTAAAAAACTGATTAAAATTTATTTTAATTTAAAATAATTACTTTATTCTCAAAATTGAGCGGAAACGGAGACTTTCTTTGGCACGAGTAGGGTAAAAATAAATAAAAAGTTGGCACTGCGAAGGACATACTGATTTAGGATTGAATATGTTGCATGTCTGTCTCTCCGTCCACCCCTGTCGGGGAGTCGGTTGTATTTGCAATTGTTGCTAAAATAACCATGAATTCTTTAATATGTATAACCATCAAGCACTTACCTGCACCATTTTGTATTTGTTAAATTTTTAAATAAATTCTGGAAATAATAAAACTATTAATCAAATTTTTAAGTCCTTTTCACCCACACGTGCTCTTTTTATAAGAAAACAGTACGAATTTGTATCTAAACAAATGTTGATTTAAGACGAAATTTTCACTTAAAAATTCTTTCATTTAACAGAAATATTCACAATATTATTCAAAATAGTTTTAACATTTTTAGCTTTAGTTTTAGTTAATTAATTTTTTTTTGTCCAATTTTATATTATTTACAGATGTTTTCTTATAATTTACGTATTCTTAATATTTTATTAGTTGCTTGCAATTTTTTTTAGTAAACACACTCTCAGTAGAGAATGTCGGAACAAAGAGGAAACAAAAAAATATACTTCTTTATACATTTATTGTTGTTGTCTGTCGTTTATTTATTGTTACAAAAAGAAAAATGAACTGAGAAACACGTGCTAATTATTTGTCCATTAATTTAATTTGTGCTATTTACTTTTTTGTTTTAGCTGTGTAATATTTACATATGTACGTAGAGAATTTCAATTACTGTATCAAATATTTTTTTATATTCTTGATGCCGATTGTAGTTTTGTTTAAATTTTTAAGAGTAATTTCTAAATTATCCTACGATATATGCGCTTTTACGTGCGCTCGAGCCGATTACAATTTTATGACAACCAGCAGGGAAAAAATTTGTTTGCAGAAATTGTTTAATTCACCAGCACTGTGTTGTTGGGGTTCAACAAATAAGAAAAAAGAAGAATGTCAAACTAAAGAAAGTGGTGAGTTTTATTATATTCAAATAGTGGGGCTCCAAAATTTTAAAAAATCTCATAGGTAAATATATCACATATTAATAATTACTAATTGTGTCTAAATATAGTACTATAATATCCTTTTTCGCAATTTTTTATATTTTAAATACAATAAATGGTACTGCTGTGTGCATCCCTTCTCTGCAGAATAGAAACTATACATAATACTAGATTTTCGCAGCTCTATTTGCATTTTGTTTATCTAAATTTTTTACCGATGAAAGCTTAATTAATTGTTTGCTACTTAAAGGCGTATTATTAGAATTTGAAAGTGGTAATCTGTAAAACAAATTCATTATATAAGTATGTTTTATATGGAGGCGTTTTAGAAATTTGTTTGAGGTCCGTTAAATAAATAAATATGAACAAAAACAAAGGCGAATTCTAGTATACCAGCGCACCTCTAAATAAAAAAATAAATATGGTAATAGATATTTTATTTATTTATATTTACTTATTTTTTAGTATTCAAAATACTCTATAAATTTCTCATTAACATACATAAATAAAAAAAATATATTTTCTTTTTACATGTAAACATAGTTTTTCAATAAAAATTGCACATTTTCTTTTAAGTATACAATCTATTATTTTATATCATTCGTAAGTTTGTTAAATAAATTTAATTCCTTATAAAACAGTGATCTTTGTATCTGATTTGGTCACATAAGTATTCAGGTGTATTAAGTTTAATGTATTTAACACAAATCTTTGTTTTATGTTTGTTCACTTTAGTTTGTGTAGCAATGACCGTATTGATGTATGTATATATGAATTTATAAAGACGAAAAAAAATCAAGTATACAAAGTCTCTTTAAAGCATAGTTTACGAGCTATAGATCTATGAAGTTCTTATATATATATATATATTATATTAGGTTTTCCACGACATTACTGAACATTTTAATTTATTTGAGAGCCAATAAAGATTTTACAAAATTGGACTTAAAATTTTTACCGAAGCGCATTAGGTTAAAATGTATACACATTTAAGAAAACAGGATTTTGCTAAGAAATTACATTCTTTGCGTTACATCGAATCCAGTTTTTTAATATCTTCCTAAGAATTATTACGATTACAGTTATATCTTTTATTATCTTCCTAAGAATTGTTACAATTACATATATATTCAACTTGTGGCACAGTGTTCTAGATGGCATCTCTCTTTGTTCAAGTTTAGGATGCACTGGTTCACACACATATGTTATAAATGTCAAAAAAGTTGTTTACTTTTCTAACTAAAAAATTTGCTCAAATAATATAATAAAATAGGTAATAATTAAATATTTTAAAAATAACATGTCCGATAATGAATACGAACGTTTTGAAATAACCGATTATGATTTGGACAACGAATTCAACCCTAATAGGCCCAGAAAAAAGCAGTCTAAACATCAACAGATATATGGTAAGTAATGCGATTTTATGGTATTTTCTTTTAATACATTTTTGATAGGTATTTGGGCTGATGATAGCGATGACGATGAGGAATCTTCTGGGCGTCGGCGAGGTGGACGAAAGGGCCGCATGTGTTTGGGTTCATCTGGCAGTCGTAGTAAAGATTATACGGCTCCAGTCAGCTTTGTAGCAGGTGGTATACAACAATCTGGCAAGAAAAAAGATAAGAAAGATGATGAGAGTAACAACGACGAGGATGATGAAAATCCCATTACAGACGAAGAAGAAGAAATAAGTGCCCGACCTGGCTTTGGTACTGGCGGTAAGCCGACTTTAATAAATGTAGATTCGGAGCATACTAGTGATGAATCGGTTGAAGAACAAGAACCTAGAAAACCACAACAAGCACCACAGAAACCCTCTTATTTTAAGCAAGGCCACACCCACAATTCTAATGTAGGATCCTGGGAACAACATACTCGTGGTATAGGCGCCAAGTTACTATTGCAGATGGGCTATAAACCAGGCAAAGGTTTGGGTAAAGATTTACAAGGTATATCGCAACCTGTAGAGGCTCATGTACGCAAAGGCAGAGGTGCCATAGGAGCTTATGGTCCCGAAACTGCTGCTAGTGTGGGAGGTAAAGGGGTATGTTATTATATTCTATATGTTCTTAAAGGAACTTTAAACATTAATTGCCATTTGCAGCATAAACCGCAAATTGATGAAGATGTACGCGAGGCTAAAGAGTTCAAAGAAAAACTAAATAAATGGAAAAAAGCGGGAGATAATAAACAGGAGAAGACTGCGAAACGTTATTATTACAAATCTGTTGAAGAGGTATTGGAAAAGGGCAAGAATTCAAATTATATCATAAGTGATAAAATAAGGTACGTTTAACAAATATTTAACTCAAAGAATTATATTCTTCAAGCACAATTAAGGACCACTTTCATCAGATATTAAGCTTATTTGAAATTAAATGCTTTAGCTGATCGTTTCTTGCAATGTCCTAAATTCACTAATAATATTTAAAATTTTAATAATTTTAGCAAAAAGCTTGGTAATGTGCCTGTTATTGATATGACTGGCCCGGAAAAACGTGTGCTAAGTGGCTACCATGCCATAGGTCAATCAAAAGTAATCGACGAGGATTTGTACGAAGTTGACGAACAGCCAAAAAAATCAACCACATCATTTGCGTTACCCGAACTCATGCATAATCTGACCCTTATAGTTAATATGTGTGAACAGGATATCATAGCGTTAGACTCATCCCAGAATGCTGCCACTGAAAGACAAGTAGCTCTAGAACAGGAAAAAAGACAACTTGAACAAATTGTTAGATTAGAAAATGATCACATCGAAACTTTAGATAAAGTTTTATCTTTGGTTGATGAGTTGACGGGCAATGAAAATGATTTGAACTTGGAGCGAGCTGAGAAAATATTCCTAGAGCTACAGCAAGATTACATATCTGAGTATAAGCAATTTGGCTTGGGAGACTTGGCCGCTGGCATAATAGCGCCTTTGCTGAAGAATCATCTTTCTGATTGGAAGCCTTTGGAAAATCCCACTATGTATGTGGATTTAATTAAGAAATGGCGCTCCATTTTAGAAAGTCGAAATGATGCACTTCCAGAAACACGTTCTAATATATTTGATCCCTATTCTTCACTGGTATGGGCAGGAGTTATACCCAGTTTTCGTTCTTGTGCGGAGTTTTGGGATCCTAAACATCATCAATCCATGGCTGCTTTATTGGACTGTTGGGCTCCTCTTTTCCCCACTTGGATTTTGGATTCTGTACTGGAACAATTGATATTGACACGCTTAAGTGCGGCGGTTCGCGATTGGGACCCTTTAACGGATACTGTACCGATACATATTTGGATTTTACCGTGGAATTCTATTCTAGGTCATAAAATGGAAGAATTTATATTCCCCACTATACGAGACAAATTGGGCAATGCTTTGCAAGCCTGGACTCCTCAAGATCGTTCCGCCCGCGCTATGCTAACACCCTGGAAGGGAGCATTTGATGAGAGTGAAATGCAAGTTTTCTTGTTGCAGCATATTATACCAAAGCTGCATATGGTTTTGACGGATTTTGTTATCAATCCGTTGCAACAAGATTTGGGTAAGTAGATTTTTATTATTGACTGCTGATTGGGAATCGGAAGTTTTTATCGATCACAATTAAATTGCTTACAAAACATTGTTAAATCACAATTCCGAAAATCAATCGATCTTTGCATAGTCGCGTGTGAATCACGCTCGCTCTTAAGCTCTTGCTGGCTCAAGGAATTTTAAACTTAATTTGCTCACAATCTCAAAACTGAAAATCTTATGCGAAATTCATGTTTGTCACACCTATTAAATTATTTTTTTGAAACAGTTTCTAAAAAGTTTTAATTTCTTTGCAGAACCCTGGAATCAAGTATGGGAATGGCATGAGCTTATACCGTCCATACAAATGGCACAAATTTTAGACAAACATTTCTTTCCAAAATGGATGCAGGTACTCGTTTTATGGCTAAATCAGTCACCAGACTATGGTGAAATTTCCCGCTGGTATTCGGGCTGGAAGAGTATGTTTCCCGAAGAAATTTTAAGGGAACCCAGCGTAAAAGAACATTTGCGCAGGGCTCTAGAAATAATGCATCGTGCTACAGATCAGACTGCTGCGACACCATTAACAACAGCTGGCAGCAATATGGGAGCTAATATAACAGCAACACCAGTTCCGCCACCTCCTCAACCACCACCACCACCTTCTCTTTTGGATCTACAAGTACCAGGTCCCGCTCAATTAGATTTTAAGGAGTTGGTCTCCCGTAAATGTTCGGAAAAAGGTGTGGTATTTGCACCCCTTCCGGGACGGCGTGAACTGGGCAAACAAATTTATCGTGTGGGCAAGCTATATTGCTATATTGATCGTAATGTTTGTATGATAAGTGATGGAACTTTCAAGAATTGGATACCCACACCCTTGCAGCCAATGATAGAGAGAGCTGTTACGGGAATTTTAAATTAACTGCACTGTAAACAGATTAAGAATGTTTTGGACTTATCATAATAAAATTATTGCGGCAAATTTTTTCAATATAGTGAAATAAAAAGTATAATTATTTAATGAAATTATACAAAAGAAATCATGATCTGTTCACATATCCACCCTCCACATTTTCACAAGAAATTCTCAAACAGTGGCCTCTCCGTAACGAAATTGCGACCCGATCTCCTTTAGATTCAAAAGAAATTACAAAATATTTATCCATGTATAATCCAAAGTTATTTCTGTTTATTTAATTATAATTAATTTTTTAATTAAATTATATATTGAAGAAAAAAACATTTTGGATATGGAATAATGGGCTGTTTTACATACTACACAATGCATCAAGCGGTAGATGGGCGAAGATAAGATAAGAATAATTTAGACTAAAAGAAAAAAGGAAATTCGGTAGAAATGACGTTACTCAATATGTGAACAACAACAAATTACAACACTATACTTTTCATTTTTAATAAATACGAGTAGTTTTTCAAACATTTCTTGATATACAGTGGACGGTCATACGAATTTCCAATAGTACGAAAGGCTATATTTTTGCATTGGCAGTTCCGTCGTACGAATATAATTTTTTTATACCGAATAATACGAATAACGGAATTTGATTTGCATTTTTTCTAGCTTTTTCTCGTTTTTTTTCTGCGCCCAACTGCGAAATTTGTATTTAGTTTCTATGAAATGTAAAAGTGATAGCAAGTGTTTTATTTCGTGTGTTCTACATTTTACACATGCAAAATGTTTAAAGTAAGAGAAGTCAAAAAGAAGCAAATATCTTTAGAAGATAAGTTAAAATTTATAGAAGATAGCGAAAGCGGAGGATTTCTATATGAAATGTGTGGCAAGTATGGGTTATATAAGGCAACCATTTGCACCAGCTGCAACAGGTGCACTAAAATTCCGCTACAGAATAGCAACTGGATAATTTAATAAATTGAATATGCGCTATACGTGTGATTTTTATGCAGAAGAAAATTTCACATTTCAGTAGGTTGTAAAAAGTTAAAATCTAATCTAATTAAACTATCTGGATATGTTCCATTTTATATAAAAGTAGGAACAAATTTTGGTTCAATATTATGAATTTTCTAGCATTACGAAAAGGCCTGACATTATACATATAATTCGTACTATTGGACGTCCACTGTATATAATTTTCCAATTAAATAACGAGCGCGAAGGCACTTTTGTATAAAAAAATATCCCAACAAATTCATTTTCAATATTTCACTACTCCTTTGTGTAGCTTCTTCAGGATAAAAAACATATAGGATTACAATTGAATGAACCATTCAATTGCATTTTCTCAAACAATTCAATATCAGTTTCTTATCAATATGTACTTTCTCAATACCAATTTGTTATTTTTCTCAATATTAATTTGTACATATTTTTCAATTTCAACTTAAAAGGATGTAAAATACCAGAACAACGTGCTGCTTTTGTAGACCGTAACACCTTCTTAGCAGCGTGCATGTACCTTTCCAATATCTAACTGGTTCAGTTCTTCTAAACATCAATTAATATTGAACACAAACATTTTTTGTTCAACATTTACTATTTCAATGTATTCTGAATGAGTTTATTCTTTAAGATAAATTTTAAATTTAAGTTTTAATCTTACATATCTATCGCACATGAATATACTCGTACATACTAAAATAAAGAATTTATAGCATAGAATCGTTTGTATTTTTCTTTCGCCATTTGTGTAGAAACTCTGAATCTGCCAACCTTAAATTAGCTCTTTGACTTTTTTTAAACAAAACCTTGTATTGTAGTCGTAAATAGTAAATTGTTTTTTTTATTATATTTTATTTTTAAGTTTAGGTTTAGGTCACACTTAAATCAATTATGCACCTCAGTTTTTTGCTTATCATTTTGTTAATTGTTTTTTTTTTGTATTGCAACATTAATATATGCAATATTTCTTTTAATACTTAAATATTGTTTTTTTCATAATTTAAATAAACAAATAAATAATTAAAATGCTATTCATGGAAAAAGATGAATGTAAATCTTCTTTTTCAAGTGGCTTAAACAATATTCCTAATCATATTTTAAAGAAACTCCCATTAGAAGCATTTCAATTTCTTATTGTTATGTATAATCTGCACAAAGACATAAATGTGAAAATAAGGCCAAGTTCCTATCCAAAAATTTCGACCGTAAAAAGTACTGAGATCAAATTAAAGATCAAGTTTGTGATAGGCACAATACCATCTCATTTCTAGGCAGCCTGTTGTTAAAAAAATGAACAACTTAATAAATACGTATTTATAAATATAAATACTTATATATACGTACACAAAAATATTATATTATAATAATCAAATATTAAATTTACGTTTCTATTTTTGTGTACATACGTATTTATAAATAATAATATATTAGGTAATTATTAAATTTATTTTAATTTAATAATTAAATTTATTTTAATTTAATAATTACCTAGTTAAGATTTTATTTTCCGTTTTGGCTTATTAAATACTTTCATTGTCACCCAAAGGTTGTAAAGAAAATAAAATAGATTCATATCGAATATAATAATTTGTTTGTTGGGATTTTTGAATAAGTTTCAAAGCCTACTATGCTTATACTATTGTAATTTTTATAATTCTCATTGAGTTTTTAAAAGTTATTGTATAAGTAGAGAGGTTTGAAACATTTAAAAAATTAGTTTTAAGGTCTCCTGATGGTTTGGCTTTAGCACCAATGGAATGCATGTATATAGACTAACTAAAAACCCTCACAAACAAAAGTTTTTTTTAAATAATATAATATTAATATATTTGGGGTATTCACACTGTAGTCATAAGTCATATGTCATAAAATAATAGCACACCAAAATATGACAAGTGTGAACAACCCCGTCATAATTTAGTGTGCTATGTCATAATTGTGCCAGCTGATACAAAAAAAACATTTAAAAATACAATTTCATATCAAAATGCCGAAATCAAGTGAAAAAAGTGAAATAATAGCTGGTTTGTGCGAAAATTACATGTTAAACGTGATAATGGCTACCTCAAGTAAATATGAACAAAAAAATTCATGTATGTATGTATTCAAATTTAAATGCACCCTTTTCTAGGTGATGAAGAGGAGGAAGAACAAACTAATGAGCCGAAATATTTTTTCTTACGGCGGCAAGTAGAAAAACATCCATAAGCTGCCAGGCAGATAGCTTACACAAACGCATAATTTTCATTCAAGGCGAATTAATTATAAGGTGGTTGCAGTGGCGAATTCACGTGAATTTATACATTACCTGCCCTTTCAAATTTGTTAAATATTTTCCGGCGCCATTTTAATGTAATTTTTTGTGCATGGAGAATTTTTTGTTGTTGATTTATTGTAGTCGTAATAAATTTGCCTTTTGCACGAAAATTACATTAAAATGGCGCCGGAAAATATCATGGTGTAATAATATCAGGTGTGCGCAACAAGGAATATGGTTTTTTGTAGGGTTGTGTTTTGACCGTTAAATAATCTGCAAAAAAATGGTGTTTCACGGTCTTGTCAAAAGTTGTTTACATTTTTGGCGGCCATTATGAATATTTTTGTTTACGTTATGCTTTTTGTTTTTGCATAACCACTAAATACATACAAACCACATTTTGTTATGTTTTGTATACAGCTTTTTTTGACAATATTGTGATAATTTTACACAAACAAAATGCATGTTGTTTTTTATTGTTGTTTGATAAGAGCACCTTATATTATTACACCATGGAAAATATGTAACAAATTTGACAGGACAGTTAATGTATAAATTCACGTGAATTCGCCACTGCAACCACCTTATAATTAATTCACCTCCTGGTAATGAATTTGCCTTGTTTTCATTTTGTGTTATTTGTAGCGGCGGCTTGTTAATATTATTGCCGGCTCGAATAAGGAGTTACAGCTGCTCGACTAAGATTTCTACTGTTATTTTATGACAAACCAAAAACATACCTTAAAAAGTCTTATTATTTTATGACTTTTTTGCTTGAAGCACAACAACAACTTTTTTAAACCATTGTAAAATAATAAGACATTATGACAATATGACTGATATGACCACAGTGTGAACACCCCAATTATTAAGTTGTTCATTTTTTGATATTTTATTTTTGAAAATTTTTTTTTTGTATATTTTGTTTTTTGATTATTGTAAAAAAATTTTTTGTTTAAACAATTTTTATATTGCCCTGAAGAAGCCACACAAGGAAGTGGCGAAATATGGGCTAATTAATAAATATGGGTTAATTAATAAAAGTAAAAAACGTTTTTTATAAAAAATTTACCTATAGCTCAAGATAAATTAGATTAATTTAAAAAACAAAAGGTCGAAAAAATATATAAGAATTGTTTAAAATAAAATATAATTTATATTTCCTTTAAGAATTTTTAATTGTATTCAATTGTCAAATTTAATATTTACCCACCAAACCAAAGGTTTCGAGTTTTTCTAAAGCTGGACTTATTATAACGAATTTGTTAAGACATTTCGGATGTTTGTCTGAAATCAAACTTGTCATGAATTTATTAAGACATTTCGGCTGTTCGTGTGAAAAAAATTCTTTCGGATACATTTATTTATTTGTGCAAATAAAACTTAAAAAATATATATAAAACTTTAATTTAAATGTAAGTAAATGGAAAAAAATTAATTTAGAAAAATTTATTGTAAATACTTGCATATTTATTTCGAATCTGTTTCACATTTATATCACTACAAGATGGACAATTGAAACCAAATTGATACGTTAAAGTATTGCCTTAAATATTAACTAATCCTTATATTATCTATTCAGAAAATAAAGTTCTAGTTTATACGGATGTAACCACAGAAAGCACATCTATTAAATCTATTCAACAACAGCAACCAGGAACCTTTGAATATGAACAAACTACAAGCCAAGCTGATCTAGCATCATCACAAGCCCTTGAAGATGAGCCAAATAAAAGCCTGATGATCCAGCACTTCGTAGAAGAAGTAATAGGCCTCGAAAGAAAATTGCGTTATTAAAAAAAATTAAAGCATTGAAATAATGGTTTTATATGGAAATTGGTATTTTGAATTTGAGGAGGAGTAATGTTATATACGAACGTAAATTATATATATTGACAACCCTGTTATTAGTACGTATATAATCAACTGTTTTATTTAATAGAATTTAAATAAAGTTAATTTCAGTTTGTTCTTGAATCCCCGCGTTCTATTTTTATACCCCACACACAACAAATGCAGAAATGTTTGTTTTAAATTTTAGGTAAACTGAATACAACGATATTATTACAAGGTTAAACATGTGTTTAGTTTACTAATTCAATTTTAATTTTCAATTTAATGACCCAAAAATAAATAGCTTAACTTCAGAGTAATTGTTCAATACTTCGCAATAGGAGGAGGCTGGCTCCGATTCCATTTCGTATTTATTGGAAGAAACCATTTTTGTTTCGTCAACCTTATATCACTTTCTTCAAATCGCAACAGATTTTATTTTGCGATGCCTTGGAAATGCCAATGAACATTCATTCCTCACCATAATTATCAAGAAAAGTTAAACAACTTATTAAAACTTCTAAGCAAATTAAGCTTTGCATATGTTTCATTCAACAGCAATTTGATAACACAAATAATAATTATAAATACACGTATAATGTTTGCTTTGTATCCACTTATAAAAACTAATAACAAATATCATTATGAAGTTCTTTATAATCATAATTACTAATGGTATTTGTATACTACTGCAACTAACTAATTCGTAACGTTGCAAGTGCTCGTGCTATTGAAAATTTCATTAACAATTCTAAACGTCTCAGTATTCAGCCAAAACTTAACATTCATTTGCGAACGATCACTGCAAATACTCGTCTAAGCACGCAAAAAAAAACATTTTGCAATAATAAAAAAATATATATTAAACAAATTAATTATAAACAAATATTTTTTGAAATTGTTTAGTTTATTAAAAGAAACTTTCACATAAATATTGCTTTTCAAAAGAAAAGTGTAACAGCAATCAGAAACGTGTGTTTTTGCAATTTTTATATTAAGTATTTGAAATTTGATAATAAACGTGTTTCAAGTTGAACCTTTTATGTTACAAAACGTTTGTATTTTAAATAAAATAAAATTAATTAAATTAGCTTATTGTACATAATTATAATATTTTTCATTCAATTGTGAAAAAGTGAGTTTTGTGAAAACGTGAATTAAAAAAACAATCGAAATACAATATTTTCTCTGCTGAAAGAAACATTTAAAATAAAAGACTTTTCCATAAAAAAGGGGTTTTCATTCTAAGAATATCTTCTGGAAAAAAAGGATCTTTTAAGCAAAAGATTTTTTTTGGTTCAAAATGACACTTGGATTAAAGAAAAAGTGCTTTTGGTCTAAAAGCATTATTTCAGGCAACAAGGAATATTTTTCTTTAGCTAAAGTATAAATAATTAATTTTGTTAAGTGGAACTTTTTTGTAAACATTTAATTTCTAGTCAGGAAGGCCTTTTTAGTTAATAATAGGCTTTTAAGGCAAAAAAAAACTTTTTAGATATAAAAAGACATTTTAGGCAAAAAGTTACATTTTGAGCAAAACAGGTTTTTTTGGAAGTTTTTTAAAATGATTATTTCAGCTAAAAATAAAACTTTACAGACAAGGAATATATTTTTAGCAAAATGTAAGTTTTATAACAGAAAAGTTTAAGTTTTTTTTTACTATATAGTTAATATTGTTTTGAGGATATAAATGAATCATTTAGGGAAATATGTACTTTCTGTGCAAATTAAATTTTTGACCCACTTTTTTAAATTAAATAATATTTGCCTAGACGGGGACTTCTTAGACAAATTTTAAGGGAAAAAAACTTCTGAGGTCATAGAATAAAAATAATTTTTTTTGTAAAAAGACAGATTTTTTTCCAAAAGATTTTTTACAATCAATTATTAGCTTTTTAGTAAAAATGGCACATTTTGGCATCACTTTTTCTTAAGTTTGTGCAAAACGATACTTTTTGGGCAGAAAGTATTTTTTAAGGACAAAAAGGAACCGTTTAGTTAAAAATATACCGTTTGTATAAAATTACACTTTTTGGGCAGAAAATATTTCTTAAATGATAAAACGGAAACTGAAATGAAAAAATGGACTTTCTACAGAAAAAGAATTTTTTTTTTTGCCAACAAGTAAATTACTTTTTGGACAGACAGATAAATATTTCAAGGCAAATTTTAACGCAAATAAAGTAAATAAAACGGAAAAAATTACCTTTCGTAAAAGAACTATTTTCGTTTTGCTAAAAAAACGAAAATAACTTTTAGAAAAAAGTAGTTTTTTTTAAATTAAACATGGCAGGAAGATTTTTTTAACTGGAACTTTTCCTTTGTTGCTGAAATGATCTTTTAACAACAAAAAGAAACCGTTTAGTTTTTTGTGCAAAATGGCACAAATGCACTTTTTGCAAATAATATTTGTATAAGGATAAAATTGAACCATTAAGGAAAAGGTAACTTGCAATTTGTAATTTTTTGCATAAATTTTTTTTTTCGCAAAAAAGTCAATTACTTTTTTGCCACACAGGGAATTTTTTTACTTTTAACTTTTAACGATAAAAAGAAAAAATATATATTTGAAAAATGGAGTTTTTGTGCAAAAATCAAATTTTGTTAGTGTCCAAAACAAGAGAAAGATGTAACTTTTTTTGACCAAAATGGGACTTTTTTGTTCGATTTTTGCTAACAACTCTGTTGTTTTGTGTTTTTTTGACAACAAATAATTTTTAAGGTCGAAAAGTACTTTCTGGTTAAAAGGGAGCTTTTTGGGAAGAGTTAAGAAAAAAATCTTAAAGTTGCTCAACTCCTCAGGCAACAAGAGGATTTTTTGAAAAAAAAATACTTCCGGGTCGTAACAATAATTTTTAGATAAGAATGTATTCTGGGTTGTATTTTGCAAGTAAATTAATTTTTGACCAAAAAGGACTAACTATGAGGTAAAAGTAACATTTTGAACAAAAGGGAAAGGATATAAAAAATGTATAAAATAAAACAAAACAAAACAAAATAAAACAAAATAAAATACAGTAAAATAAAATACAATAACAGAAAACAAAATAAAACAAAATAAAATAAAATACAATATAATAAAGTACAATAAGATAAAATAAAATAACAATAATAAAATAAAATACAATAAAATAAAACAAAACAAAATAAAATAAGATAAAATAACAATAAAATAAAATACAATAAGATAAAATAAAATAAAACAATACAAAATAAAATACAATAAAATAAAATAAAATAAACAATACAAAATAAAATAAAATAAAATAAAATAAAAAAAAAAACAAAATAAAACAAAATAAAAAAAATTAAATACAATAAAATAAAATAAAATACAATTAAATAAAATAAAATAAAACAATACAAAATAAAGCAAAGTAAAATACAATAAAATAAAATAAAATAAAATAAAACAATACAAAATAAAACAAAATAAAATACAATAAAATAAAATAAAATAAAAATAAAACAAAATAAAATAAAATAAAATAAAATAAAATAAAGGCTTATGAACGCTTCACTCAAAAATTTATATTTTGAAATAAGACAACTTCCGACTTTTGTAGATTTTTCTAAAGAACTTTTCGGAAAAGCAGGCAAATAAGTTCAATGGAGTACAAAAAATTACAAATACAAAAGTTAGGTTAAGCGGGCAGCAGATAGGCAAAAGGAGTACAGCTAGACCCCTTACGGCTCATTTTTGATTTGTGTTTGTTACAGTAGATTAAGTTCGGGTAATGTGGTATACCAATTTTTTATTTGATTATAAATGTTTTGAAGATTAATTCGATTAGAACAGATCTCAGCTGGCATTCTACTTCAGATCTTCGTTTTGCATTCAGAAAAATGAAAGAATCTTTGAAACCCAAGTTTCTGTTAAAGTGGCACATTTGCGTGCGTGGCGGATGGTGATTTTTAATGGAAATATGACCGTAACAAGTGATCTTCGGGAGCAGTTAAACAAATTTCTCCAATTTGTTTCTGTAATTAAACTGGGAATGCAATCAAGCTTAACCGCTTAGAGTACTTCATAAGAATTTTTAATGGCCAATGAAATACCTACATATTTTATTTACACAGATAGTTTTTTCCATTTTTTCTGCTTCTTAGTTCCTTATTGTACTTTTCTTTGGCATGTCTGAGAATAATTGGTATGTAAGACGCTATACCAATTTAGCCTTCTTGATGTATGTAAATATATCACTTTAGCCGAACTCGAGTTTAACTCAAATAATTATAAATGAAAATCTGCTACTCAATAAACTATATTTTTGTCAATGTGGTTCAGTAATAAAGGACTAAATCCATTATTTTCATGCTGCAGACATTTTTCATTGGACCCAAAAAATTCAACCACAAAACTAGTAAATTTTTTAATTACTACTTCTTTGCATAGATTGAAAAAAGCAAATCGAATGATTTATTAATACTCTGAGATCTAGAAATCATCAACTTTGGTATTGTCAGCTTCTAGTTTTTAGTCTTCGAGAAATGCTACTATACCATATTACCCGCCTATAGCACAATACCCGAACTTACCACAACAATTTTCTAACAGGGAATATGTACATTAAAATATAAAAATTTTGTATAAACTGAAATAAAATTTGTAAGCTAAAAATAAGAAACAAATAATAAATAAATTGATTTATAAGAAAAAAACTTAAAATAATGTCCAACATAATTGTTCGAAAAATGTCCCAAATTCAATTACGTGCTCTAATATATCGCAAATATTTGGATATTATTGCTCTAATATCCTTGATTGTGTTGTGCTTTGTGCTGCTAAGAAGCGAATTTCTTAAATCAGTCTACAGCTCAAGAGTCATAAATATCAATTATGATACCACACCAAATAAATATCAATCAGAAGGGCAACAAACTACTGCAGAATTTTCACAAAGTCTTCAGCTGATAACGACCGAGAATCCATTAAATATAAAAATGAAAACGATTTTAAAATGTCGCGACATGCCGTTGCGTCAGGAGAAGCTGCAGTATGGTGAATATTGGTTGATCAAAAATTATATTCGCGGACGCAAAAGTATAAATATGGGCTGCGGAGAGTCTATAACTTTTGCTACGAATGGAGATTATACGTTTATGGAAAATTTACCAACTATTGTAGAACGGTAAGCAGGCATTATTGTATAAAATATGCAACAGGTCAAACTAAAAGGTCAATCGGGGCTCTTAAAATTTATCAAAATTTATTTATTAAAATTTATTTATTAAAATGGTTTATTTATAATATATATTTTTCGCTTATAAAAGGTTTGTGAAAAAAATTTTGTATAGAAATCTCTTCTATTATAAATGAAATCATATAAAAAGATTTGTTTAAAGTCTATAAAAAAACCAAAATTATAATATCTTCCAGTCAGTGCTACCAGTTTACCATTTCCAGAGAAAGACTTTTTCTTGCCTTTCAGCCTTTTTTTTATTTTAAATTTAGCATCAAAAAGGCATATACCATATCTTTTACGTAGCCCCAAATAAATAAATCACAAGATCTCGGTAGACTATTGTGAACGCCTCTTCTAGAACTCACAAGGTCCGGAAACTTTTCAGCTTTCGTTTGTGGAATGTCCAATTCCAAAGATCGACGAGAAATGAGCGATTGAGATTTTTCTGGCGTTTTTTAAAAGCCAACTTATTCCATTTTTCCTACAGGTCCTGACAACACTGTTTCTAGTTGTTCGACTTTTTAATTAATTTCAAGGTTCTTTTTTATACAATAAAACCTTTAATAAATTCAATATTTCGGTTACCTTAGATTAGGATCTTCAGGAATTAGGAAACTGAAATATTTATTAATTATAAATTAAAGTGGTAATAATGTTTGAGTAAAGTCTGTCCAAGTGGATGACTCGAGTGATGGTGACGTGTGTTGCGGCACCACAAAGATGTGCATGTTCCCCCAGCAAGTAGTCAAATTAGTTTTTTTGTCTATTCTCATAATAAAAATATACATTAAAGTAATTTTCATTCTCCGATGCCCACCAACTATATATTTATTTGATATTTTATTTTGTTTAATTTTTCTAAATGTTTTATATCGATTTAAAGTTTTCAAATCTGAATAGAGTTTTAGGCTTCAGTTCGATAATTAAAGTCAGATTTAATAACTCTCGCATAAATTATGATTTTATGAACACAATGTCCTTGTAAAGAATACAAATAACTTTAAGGATCTCATGCATAAACTTCGTACTGTGCAATAATAATAAGAATTATTTTCTTTTCATCTCTCCCTCTTTTTCTAGTTGGTTAGCTCCCGTAAGTTTTTCTCTTTATGCTCCCGGCGATGATTACAACGCGACCATGGACTCCATTCAATATGCGCGTAATTGTCTACCTCAAAGTGAACTAATCCGTGATTATGTCACATTTCACATATTCTTTCCCAGTGATCATTTACCGTCTTTTATAGCAAAAAATGAAAAGGAAGCTTTAGACTGGACATACGATTGTGAGCTGCAAAATGCTCCCTTTGCCAATGTAAATCGCTCAGAGATGTATAAGACTTCCAAAAATCTAACATATCCCATTAATGTGGCCCGTAATATAGCGCGCAAAAGTGTTAATACGTATTTTATATTTCCCTGTGACATAGAACTCTATCCCAGTTTGGGTTTGGTAAATCAATTTCTCAATATGGTTATGAGGAATGCATCAGCGATATTGGAGGGGGAAAAGCCTAAAGTTTTTGTCCTGCCCGTTTTTGAGGTACAAGAAAATGCCACCCTGCCCGATGATAAAATCAAACTACAACAAATGTTAAATAAGTCTTTGGCCATACCATTTCACAAATTTGTCTGCTCGAGTTGTCATCTGGTACCGAAACAACAACAATGGGTTGAAGCTAACAACAGCGATGAATTAGATGTATTTACAGTGGGTAAACGATACGATGAATTTATATCCTGGGAGCCATTTTATATAAGCAATAACAGGGAACCCATATTCGATGAACGTGTCACCTGGGAAGGTCAATCGAATAAACGTATACAAAACTATGCCATGTGTCTGTTGGACTATGAATATTGGATTTTACATCCTGCCTTTTTGGTACATGCACCAGGTATTAAAGTGCTTAATTTAAAATCGAATGAGACTAAAATCAGACTGAAATATGCCGCAGCTATGAATAAAATTATATATAACCAAATTGTAGCGGAATACAAGGTGTTGTATGGTAAAAATAAACGCTGTGGTGTTTAGGGACAAAATATACAAAATGTTGTTTGTCTAAGAAAACAAAATTCCCTTAAAATTTTAATATTTTACTAAATTAGAAATAAGAAAAATTGATTTATGTGTAAAATTATAAGATTGCAAGACGTTCGAATTAAATCATAACATCTGTATAATTAATAGACAAGACCATTTTTTATGATGCATTGAATATTATACAGCGGATTATGAAAAAACTTATATCATTATGAAGATAATTATTAACAGATTTGCATAATGACTATTTTGTTAAAATTTATTCATTATTTTCGGAGCTATAAGCGTTTTAAATTGCTACTTATTACGCATACACGTGCATATCAGCTTTAAGTTCAAAAATAAACAAAGCATGTATGTGTGTGTTTGCCCAGTTTGCTGTTGCAGAGAAATGAGACCTTTCAGTATTTTGTAAACAAAAGAGAGCAAATACGTTTTTTATTTAGAAGGTTTCATTGTTTTTCTATTTTAAATGTTCAATATTTTATCAATTACAAGTAGAACATGGTCGATTGCGTTATCCATGGGAAATAGTAGTTTATATAAAAAGAGCTAAATTACAGTGAAATATCAAACCCCTTTTCGTAGGCGAAATTTTGTAAAAAATCTTTATGTTTGATGTTAAAATATTATGAGCCTAACGCAAAATGTTAAAATTGTTGATAACTTTTAAAACATTTATTTATACAAAACATATTGAAAACTAATAAAAAACCTGAAACAGATGTGTATTGCGTTTACAAGCATACATGTCATACAGTCCAAACGGAGTGTTTCTACGACTGCTTTTCTTATTTTGCACCAGACAAAAATTAACACCTTAAGGCACCGCTTCATATTGTTTTCCATATGCAAGCAAAGATGATGAAAATACTTTTATTTGCCAGTCCTAAATGTATGCTACCATATATTTACGACTACAAACAATCTAATGGAAGAGATTTTTGTTAAATCTACTTTTGAAATCAAAATTGGTTCGATCCGCAGAGATTTTTAATTGTTTCGTGTTCTTCGACGGCTGTATATCTATCATGAGTATATTCAGCTTCTACAAAATTTAAAGCACGGGTTAAATCTTATATTCATTTACTAGAGAAATTGTTCCTAATACGTTTACGTATATAATTAAATGGACCCCTTAGCGAAATTAAAAATTTTATAAAGCTACGAGATTTTAAAATGGCCAAATTTATAAAACTGATGATAATAGTTGTCATAGGCAGCATATATACATACATATGTGTATAAACAAAACATAGATATTTAAAAATAAAAACAAATCAAAATAAATTAAATCTAAAATTTGTTAACAGTTTCAATAAATATAAAATTAAATGTTTAGGTGCAGCGTATTTAATATAATTTAAATAATTACTGAATAAATAAAAACTTTAATTTTACTGAATAATTAAAAATTACTATTTTACCGAATAAGAATAAGAAAAACCAATATTTGACTGAGTAAGTAAAAACTTTAATTTTACTGAATAATTAAAAATTACTATTTTACCGAATAAGAATAAGAAAAACCAATATTTTACTGAATAAATAAAAACTTTTATTTTACTGAATAAGTAAAAATTATTATTTTACCGAATAACAATAAGAAAAACCAATATTGTACTGAATAAGTAAAAACTTTAATTTTACTGAATAAGTAAAAAATTACTATTTTACTGAATAAGAATAAGACAAACAAATACCTTACGGAATAAGTAAAAACTTTTAATTTACTAAATAACAATAAGAAAAGTAAAAACTTTTATTTTACTGAATAAGTAAAAACTAATATGTTACTGAATAAGTAAAATCTAATATTTTACTGAATAATTACGAATAAATATTTTACTGAATAAGTAAAAACTGATATTTTACTGAATAAGTAAGATAGTATTTTTATTAGAAATACATTGAAACCCAATATTATTTGGTTACTTTTATAAGGAAATAGCGAAATAATTATTTAAATCAGTGAAATATTTAATTACGTGTTTTTGAAAATTTTTTTTAAACTTTTTTCTTTTACTCGTATGTACAAATCCTTTTAATATTGAAATTTCTAAGAATTTTAATTTCATGAAACAATGTAATTAATGTAAAATTTATAAGCTTAAACAAAATAGTTTTAATTATTTAAAAGTAACAATTTTAATAGTTTCAACATCATTAGATTAACGAAACGTAGTAATATTTTAAAACCAAAACTTCGAACTTACTGAAGTAAAAAATGCCATTTAAAACTACCTTTATATGTAGACAAACGTTGAGAATTATATCTCAATTTAAACAAAAGCTTTGCGAACTAACCCTTCTATATCAGCCACATACTAGCGAATATTTTAAAAACGTTAATCGCTTTTTGCCAAGTTGAATACGTCTACATTGAAATAAAGAAGCGATAGATAAGAAATGTAATGAATATATAAAAAACGAATTAATATTTTCAGGTATTTTACATGTTTCCTTTATCTAACTTTATATATAAAAATTATAAACAACATCATATTCGTTTTGAGCCGAAATAAATATTGTTCTTATATGTAAATGAAACGGCTGGTGCCAATTCGGACCACTGCCAGTTATTGTAATTTGCTTCATAAGTATCATTTCGACTGTCGGGTGAAGCAGGATATCTTTCATCTGTAAGTGGTGTCCGCAGTGTAGTAGTGGGCCAATGGCTTTCTTTCCACTTCAAATTATTTCTGTAAGAATTTCGATTATTTTCAAAATAATTAATAGGCAATACCGAAATAATAGCCTGAGCTTGTGGTAGATGATTCTTATGAGCAACTTTCAGCAAAGCATTACGATTCTTTTGCTCATCAATGTCATTTGTTGTAGGAGTTATGAGAACTCGTACATTTTCCGTTTCCATAATACTTATAGTTTTGGGTATTAAAGGTTTAAACGGATCATCGCCATAAAGAGACTTATAACGCTCACTATTGATGAGGTTTATAATTTGATACAATGCCACACATGTCGCCCAATTATAGCCGAGCAGCACTATAGTAAATCAAAATCAAAACATAAATATTGTCATAAGTTTAAAAAATATATTTTCCTTTATTAATGTAATAAAACTTACGTATTACAAATCCTCCCGCCAACGTAATGGTTATTAAAATGCCTAAATTTATGCGACTTTTAGCACCTATCATAAGAAGTATGTGCAAAGTCAAACAGCATATAACTCGACAGAATTCAAAGATGATCATGGGTAAAAGACAGTGTCTTTTAAGCTTTAAGAACAGAAGAAAACAATTAAAATTTATTTATATATTTTTATTTATAGAGTATCTCGCATTAAAAAAATATTAACTTGAACTAAACTATAAATATATGTATTTGATGGAATTATTATTGTTGGCTCATTGACTGGTTCTCTTGCAAACAGATACATTTTATTTGATCAATGAAAATATTTACTCTAACACCATCATAATAAGACACCGTTTAATAATTCTCAAATTACCTTTAACGAACCATAAAATGCTAAAATACTTGCTGCCATATGCGCAAACAAATATAGATGCACTAGAACCTTCAAGTTGTTGGAATCTAAAATTAAATAAAACAGCAAAAATTCAAAACAAGCTACAGTGGCAAATAAATAGTAAATGGTCATCAGTTGAAATAGAAAAGCAGCTTATTTTAATTGCATTTTTTCTTATGTTCAATAAATGCTGGCAACATTTAATGTTGCTAATCGTTCGGACTTTGAATTAAAATAAACTTACCATTTTCCACATTATCTGTCACTGTCCTAATCAGAGGGTGCACACTCAAATTTTCAACATCGTTGAAAAGTTCCAAAGTAGGTTTTAATACCGCTAAGCCCATGACAAAAAATATGATAGATGGCACAAAGAGGGAAATCTAAAAGAATAAAATTTTATTCATTAACCTAAATTTCACTCAATAATTCTTGTCTTTGAAAAATAATTTTGACTATTACAAGACTTATGGGCCTATGATCCTTCAAGGACCGATGGAACATATATATATATATGTATTACTAGATTATAAAAAAGTATTTGAAATACTATACTATCATTAGCATATGATTATAACATGGCGAGAGTATGACTGGACTATGACTAGAGTATGATTAAACTATGATTACACGTTTGTATAATATGAGTGCTATTTATGAAACCCTTTTTTAGTAATGACCTTGTATGATCTCGGTGCACGGTAATGCGCCAGGCCAAGTTCAGGCCAAAGCACAAAGTTTGTATATTACACAAAACCATTTACCTTCTTGTTAGCCCCGTCATAACTTTGCTTCCCGTTCTTATAAAATTATAAAATTTTAAACACATAATAAAATTATATAAATATTCTTGTTTGTAAAATTTCAACGATCTAGCATTAGAAGTTTCCGAAATATGATTGTATAAAAATGTCATATTATGGTATATACTCGCTGACTCAGTCATCAATATTATAAGGCGTAGAGATAGGCCTCGATGCAAGGTACAATATTGCTAGAGTCTCGGAGATTACTATTTATGTGGACAGCCAGGCGGCTCTTAAGGCCTTAATGGGCTGTCGCGTAAACTCCGAGCTAGTAGATAATTATTGGAGGACTCGGGGAGAAACCCTGGATGCTTATGAAATAAGATTGTGTTGGGTACCGGATCACTGCAACATCAGCGGCAGTGTAATAGCTGATGATTATCAAGACTACGTTCAGAAATGGAGGGTCAGGACCAGTAGTGTCAAACGTGACAATTTTGACAAAATTTTTATGGCGAATTTCACAAAATGACGTATGAGGATTTTTGCTTAGTATTCCTTATACTTTGACGATTTTTTGACTTCGCTACTTTTTGCTCAACATAACCTCTACGTATGGCAAAATGTCAAGCAACAGAAATATATTTTTCTTTTGCTGCCAATATCGATGATATTGATACTGCTAAAGAAATATTTAAAAATTTGAATGACATAAGCGAGTTTTACTTTTATTTTTTAAAATATGTACTTAATTTAATGAATAATCTAAACAATATTCAAGAAGTTCAAATTAAAAACATGCACTATAAAATAACGAAACTTTTTTAAAATGTTTTAATAAATTTTTTAATAGATGATTGTATAAAAAATACGCCTCGATTTTCCATAACCGTAAAATTAAGAAGCTTATATTGGTGTGTATATAAAAGAAATGTTAAGACAATATACAATTGATGTTGAAACTTTCAATCTATATATTCAAAATTGTGTATCATTTTACGTTGAGTTGTGTTATCAAATAAAAAAAAATTGATTTCGATGACAAAATTATATAAAATTTTAATTTAATTACACCATCTATGATTTAAAAATAAAACTTCGAAATTCTTCCTTTATTTAAAGGTTTTTATAATCTAGTCTGTAATGAAAAATATGAAGATATTGAGCATGAAATAAGAGAACTCAGATTTTTGGATTATAAAGACAGCGCATTAAATTTAGAAAAGAGGAGAGCCAATTAATATACCAAACCAAAATAAACCAAGATACAAATTTATTGGAGAGAGGAACCCTTGAGGGGATTCTTTTTTCAAAAGGTTATTTAAAAAATAATTCCTCTGAATGTTACAATGTTAGCATTACAAAAAATATAAAAAACATAACTATGATATGTATAAATGTATAGTATTTTTATTATGTAATTACCCAACTTAAATCAATATCATACGTCCTTCTTTCGTACTTTATATGTACATATGTTTGTACGCGTATAAAATCCAATAAATCAAAAAATTAATTCGACTTACACATGAATTGCAAGTTTATGAAAAACTTTATAATCGTATATTCTATGAATTTCTATTTAAATTAAAATGTAAAACGTATCATATAAAAATTTAACGTTTATTTTGGATAGAATTTAACCTGTTTCGAAACAAAAGCTCTTCAAATCTGGCTTTAAATTGAAAAAAATGTTTAAAGTTTTTGTTGTTTTTAATAAATCTGTTGAATTGTTAATTTTTAAATGAAAGATTGTTGTATAAAACAGAAGATTTTTGAGTGACGATTTTTTGACGATTTTTTTTTTTAAATATTTACGACTTTGACGATTTTATTTATAAAATTTGATGATTTTTCTGAAAATATTACTAGTAGCCATGGTAAGGGCTGTCTAGAGGCGGTTAGTCCTCCGATGTGCTTCTTTTTTTGAAGGATCAGACAACGGGCTAGGAACAGAGCTAACGGGGCCTGGAGGACCCGAACGGACTGCGGGGTGTCGCGTGCGCTGTGGTCGATGCTTAGTAAGTCCGATTCGGATTCGCTCCTGGGCAGAAGTAAGGTCTGCGTTAGGAAAATTATAGGTGTCATCACGGGCCACTGTCTGATTGGCAGGATGGCGGTGAGGTTAGGATCCGATTTGTCGGATATTCGCGGATTGTGTGAAGACCCTGAGGAGCTGGAGACACTGGAACACATTTTGTTTTACTGTCCTATGTTACAGAACAGCAGGCTGAAGTGGTTAGGTGGTAGATTCTTAGGAGAATTAGGGGATGTCTCGGGCTGTGGAATTGGCAACAGGAGACTGGGTGTAGGGGGCACGTAAGGTAGTTCTTGTACTTAGCGGGGGTGTTCTCTCTCTTTCTATTCCTACCTAGGTTTCCCCTTATTTATATTTAAGCCCCAGCAAAGCATGTGGCACTTCCACTATAGATATTTCCTATAGAATTTCCTCCTGATAAAGGCGTCATCATATTATGTAACACAATAATATGTAAATTTAGAGTCAACAAAACTTTTATAAAGAAAACTTAGCAAAAACGTGACAGAGGTGATGTGAAAAATATCGCCAATTTCCTAGTTAAAAACTTCGGCCATTAAAAGTATTAAGATCAAAAAGAGGCGCAGCGTAATGTGGCATGAATTCACTATTTTAAAGTCATGCTTATAATATAACATATAAATCGCATGTGTCACTAAATAGTAAAACCAAAATTTAAGTACACATGGACAGCAGACGTCACCCGACACTTTGTTTTGTGCCGCTGGCTGTTGTTGTGCCAATAGATACTGCAAAGTAACGTTGCTTGTGTATTCCAAATGCACTGAATGACGATGCGCTTTTCACTCTTCAATTGTGGGAAGATAGAGGTATTTAGATTAACTTTGAATAAATAGATCAGATGACCGCTATTTTTTCATAAGCATTATTATAAGATAATAAGCCACTCGAATATATATTTTGGCACTAACTAAAATATATGTTCTCCTCGTGAAATAGAAAATAAGTGAAGTATAAAAGTATAAATAATTTTGAGTGAGAAGTTCTTAATGCGCTCATTTTAAGTAGTCTAGAACTTCTTACAAGCACTATATAAGTAGAATAAGAATTTATATTAGAAAGCATTATTAACTTGAATGTAGGAGCTCTATCATTGAGCTCTAAGTTATTAAATAAATAATTAAAAGAAATAAATAGTTCATTTATTTACAGAGGACGAAGTTCTTAAAATACATTTTTTTCCACTCAAACTTCTAACTTGGCAATATTTTTTTTCTTTCCTAATCCAAAAAATATTAGATTTACTTCTCTAATGTAAGGAAAAACCAAAGCAACTGCTTAGCAACTGATTAGTCTTTCATCTGGATTGTTAAATTTTGTTTGCATTTTAATGTTTTTTTTTCAAATTAAAATTTTAAAGCATTGAAAAAAAATAACGAAAAGGAAAAATAATTTATTTCAATAACAATATTATAAATTTATGTTTGTGTGAGAAATTGCAAAAAACAAAAAAATAATAATAATGAAACTAACTGCTTATGTGTGCTCCAAGTGGTCATGATGTGAATTAATTTTTGGGCTATTCCGCTGTAGTGAAAACCAGCCCAAGGTTATCACAATGATAACTGAACCACGTTTCTTGCCTTTTTTTGGGATATTCCTGGACTACTCCTGACCTCTAATGGATTATGCGGACACGTGCTTGCAATCAATATTATGGAATTTTATTTATTTAATTGTAATTATTTTTAAACATTATAAACGATTTTTTAATTTCTTTTGTTTTGCGTTGTTTAGTGCCCTTTTACATATCAGCAATTGAAAGACAGACAGGCGAAGTTTGTTGAAGAAGAGGCAACAGAGTGTGTAGTATACGATCCTCTGTACCGGACATTTTTTTGTTTCTCTTTTATTATTTTCGTAATTTTCACCTTGTTGCTTTATATCATATTTCTCAAGCCCAAGTCGTCTTCGTCGGGAGAATCTTCTTATGCCAATTTTGTGCGATAAGCCAGTCTTTCAATTTTCTTAAAATTTAATTTTTATAAAAATTGTTTTATATGTTTTTGGTAATTTAAGTAAACCACAGAATAAAATAAATATGTAATAATAAGTAAACAAAATGCGAAAATGGATGAAAAACGAATAAGAAAAAAATTCCATCTATCTATTAATTTCCAATATGTAAAAGATTCAGGCTAGAACAAAACAAAATTAAAAAATGTCCTTAAAGAAATGTCGCATATGTGAAATCGGACTTGTGAAAATTTTGTAATAGCTTTGTTCATTTGATTTGCCATCAGGAACCATCAATGAGAAAGCACAAAGAAATTTTGTAAAATCGCTCTCAAAAATATTAAAAATTAAATGATCACTTTACCGTCCGTAACGTAAAGTACCGAGTATCTATTAACTTATTGCCTGTTTATAGAAAACAAGTTACTCAAAATGTTTGTTGAAATGAGCTTAAAAATTCGTTTATCGTTTTTATAATGCATGTGTCAGCTATAATTGAGTGAAAACGTAAGAATGAACGTTTAGGTATATATTTTGTGATTTTTATAACACATTTAGAAATGTTGTTAATGTCAAAAATACACAATCGAAAAAAACTAGTCGCGCGGCCAAAATTTGTTTTGTTTTATACAAATAATACAATACGAACATCTTACAAACATACATATGCGCCAAACATTTTGAATATTATTACACTTGATAACTCCCCTGCAGATAATATTGGAATACGTGGTCCATTATAGCTGAAAAGGACTAGTTACAACATGGTCCTACGAATTAAACATTTAAATTTTCCCAATGATTGGGCTTAAGGCAGAATTAGTTTGTACGTTCTGTTCTGTTAGGAATTAGCTGTTTTGTTTCTGTTCAATTGAAAATCGGTATGAGTGGTTTGTTGTTACTTTTTCATTCTGTTCTGTTGCGGACTATTCTGTAGAAAATAGAATAGAACGTTAAGTGACAGTTTGTTGTCGTGTAAAATATTAAAAAATTTTTGTTAAAAGTCAGAAAATTTTGTTTCAATTCAAGATTTTGTAACGATTTATATATTTTTTAAAATAAAAAACAATGGAAAAGTCGTTTAGACATCGTTGACATTTGATGATCCAGTTAGAGTAATTGATACCTCATATATCTCCGCGTCCGTAAGTTTTTATTTAATTAATTTGATTCCCTTTATATGTACAAACGTTCATATTTACAAGCATGAAATGCATTCAAATCTTTTTATCTTTTAGCGTGCGTTCTACGCCAAATATTGTTGAAGAAAATGACAACAGTTTCAAATTAGTTCAAACCTGAGTCGCCAATACAAAATACAAGTTTTTTGGATACAGAAGTAGAACAATTAGAAAGTCAAGGGTCGTTATTGCTGACCACATCAACACATCTAAGCAAATTATACCCGGTTTCTGAAGCAACAAAAGGGCGGAGAAACAAAAAGCAATTGATGATACTGACAAATTGCTTGTGAAAACAGTACAAACTTTTAAAGAATTCTGTAAAGCAACTACATCGCTCACATCCGAAAGTTCAGAGTCAGAATCAAACAAAATACTATTTTTTTTTACTTATTAATTTCTTTCTTTTGGTTTATTAAAAAAAAAATTTAGGAAAACTTTTTGTTAACAACTCCTTTTACAGAAGAAGTAATTCCAAAAAATTTTCTACAGAAAAGAACGGCACAGAACGGCAACGAAAGGTAAAAACTAATGAGGCCTTTAGACATAAGGCGCATATGCATACGAATTTGGCATATATTTTTTGCCCTGTTTATTGACAATTTGCAATATAATTATTTTTTGAAATAGTGAATTTTTTAGAAATTATTGTATCATCAATTATGAGAGAAATTTTTTGTTAAAAAAAACTTTGAATAGAAATTTTTTGATAAAAAATAAAAGGATGTGTGTATACACATATATTATAAGCACGTTTCAAATGAAAATCAAGAATAGAACGTAAGATAGACGAGTAGTTTAAAAAAGCTCATTTTCTTACTTACTCGTCTGGGTACCGCTCGCTCGTCTGAAACTTCACATGGATTATAAAAACAGGTCATTATAATACATACAATACTAAAACTATCAGCTAATCTGTGACAAATTATTAATTTTTAAGTAGGAAACACATTAGTTTACAGAAATCGCCAACATTTGCTGCAACATCCTCTGCCCTTCCGTACGAGAATCCTAATCAAATTGCCTTAGACATTTTATTTTGGTCCTGTTGATCCTAATGTAAATTAAAATTGGTTTTCTATCGTATAAAAACGTTTTATGGTTTTACAAATTTTCAACTTCTTTTAGCAAACTGATTTGTATATACAAACCGTCATATGAATTCATAAAAGTCCTAAACCATCAAAAACAGAATGACTGTTGATTTTGTTGCTGTAGAATCAAGCGTACTTGTATAAATATACTTTGCGAAAAACTATGGAGAAAAAATGTTGCCAAGTTGAAAATTAGCCTAGAAGGGAAATTTTATTTTTCCTATTAAAAGCTTGGACCTCTTTTTGATCTTTTAATGGCCGAAGTTTTTGGATACAAACTTGGCCTTATTTTTCACATTTATATTTTTCTGCGCATAAAAATAACTCCTGACTTGTAAATTTTCTTGATAAAAGATTTACGCAAAAAAATAAATCACAAAAGGCTTTTTCACAATTTTTTACAACTTACGAATGATAAAACGGAAATAACCATGACACCCAAACGCACGGAACAATATAAAAAATAAGTTTCCATCCAAAGCATAGTTTTTGATTTTTTTAATTAGTGTGTTTGAAATAAAAATTCAATAAAAAATAGTTATAATAAAATATCAACAACAATATACTACATTTTGCCGACACAAAATTTAGTTTAAATCTTAAAAATTTTTATTTCAACAGTTCTTGGACCTAATTTTTATTAGAACAACAGCTCAATAGCATACAAAGACAAAATATAACTGACAGTGGTTCGTTTCAATTTTAGTCAAAAAACTCATGAAATCAATACATTTGTATTGTCCAACCAACAAACAATTAAATTAATGATGATAATCATCGCTTGTGAAAAAAGTAACATGAGAACAGTTTTAGCTGGCAGCAAAAAAAAAACCCAAAACATTAAAAGCACTCGTATTCATTCATAAATTTTACGGAGTACTTAAATGCCGCTGAAATTATGGACGTGTTTATAAAACTGAACAACTAATTATTAAGTACTACAAAAAAATTTGTTTTTCTTGGTGCTATGAAAACGATACGCGTCTGTTTTTTTCCATTATAAATAAATTTACAAGCCTTTATTACAAGTTTTCTCTAAACTCTTTATTGTATTTAATTAGTGCATGTTAATGCACGACTTTGTCATAGTTCAGGGCTTATACCTGCTAAAAAAAACTATGAATATGAAGACCTTTAAAATTTTTAACAGATTCAAGAGATACTTACCTCTGAAGCGTATGATTTATTTAGAAGCAATTTATTAAATGCCATACTCACATTTTTGCTACTTTGGGGATAAGTGAACAGACTTATTTTTAGAACTGCCCGTCTTTCTGTCTGTCTGTCACAAGATTATATCTTTCGTGCTCTAACAATGGACAATTGAAAACAAAGTTCCTGCATTTATTTATTTTTATATATTTTTCTGAGAATCCCACATTGTGCTTTCTGAAGAAATCAATAAAATTAAAAATATTTTCCTTATTTTACATTCTTAAATTTATCTACAACCTTAAAAAATTTGTAAATCTCTATAATTCCACTTTTTTCAGCACAATTTTTAAATAATTCAGACATTTTTTTATATCCATAAAAGATATTTGCCAAGCCAATTGACAATGTCGTTAAAACATCCTTGTTAGAAAATTTAACACAATATTTATATTTTTACGTTTATTTTTACTATTATCTATTTTTTCTCTGCTCATATTCGAAAAAATATTTTTTTTCATGCTATTTAAAGCAATTTAAGTTTTATTGTTACACATTGAATTGCTTAAGATGCCATGAAATACCGAAGAAAATGCAAAAAAGAAAAATATTACAATTTATGCAAAGCAAGTAAGACATTTCCGTTTCCAAAGTCGGAAAATAAATGATACAAAAGTGTTGAATGAAATTTTCTTAAGCACATTGTTAAAGGAAGTTTTGAAAAGATTGCATTAAACATTAAATAAAAGTGAGGATTTAAAATGAAAATTTAATATTAATGAAAGTGATAAGAAGTAGAATTAAAAACAAAATAGTTTTATTTGAATTCAAAAATGTTTTCAGCCACAAAAGAGTAAAATGAAATTTAATTAAGTTATCAAAACATACATAAAGTTTCTCACTGTAATTTATTTGACTACTTAATGATTAAATAAACAACCATACCTAAATCAGAGCGTTGAGCGTCGCGTTAAGGTACGGTCACACTTGGCAAACATTTGCCTAAAAAAAACGCAACCACTACTTTTGCTTAGGGTTAGTGTGATTTAACTTGGCTTTTATATCACAAAATTAAGTCAATTATCCCGCAAAATGCTATTTTTATATTATTTTTAATAAATGCGTACCCATATTTAAAAAAATATTGGAATTAAAGAAAATGCAAATTTAGCTTGTATGTTGGTTACGTTTTTCTCGACAAATGTTTGTCAAATGTGACCGTACCTTTAGCAACAGGGTACGTATTTACATTATATTCTAAGAAAAAAATTTACTCTACAAATTTACTTTACAACACGTGCCCTGTTGCGAACGCGACGCTCAACGCTCTGATGTAGGTATGGATTATTGCCACTAATCAGCATTGTCAGAATCATGATTTTATCATATTTTTGATGATTTTTTTAATAAAATATGATTTGATGATTTTTTTCTCAATTTATGATTTCTAATTCACAGAAATTATTAGTTTTTATTTCAAGTGTATACAACTTTCATTGTTATTGTACTACAAAGTGAAGTTAAGTTTTGTGCCAGCTTGTTGTTCGTAGCTTTTAATTACTTTACACTTGTTAACCTGCAACAAACACATAAAAACGAAGAAGTCTATCTGGGCGTTTTTTGTTAAACAAACTATTTCTAGCTCAATGCTCACTGCAAATAAATTTATAGAAAATTGTGTGGCATTTTACATTGAGTTATCTAAACAAATACTAAAACGATTGGATTTTAACGATATGTTTTTAAAGGAGCTCTCATGCCTTGACCCTTTGAATATTATAAATAGAAAAGTTAATTATTTGACCGGCTTTATACATAATTTTCCAAATTTAATTAGTGAAAAAGATTATTCAAAACTTAGATTGCAACCGCTTTAAAAGATTACTTCAAGTGCAAGCGAGTCACAGCTTTGTCTAGTTATATCCTATGTCTACACTATTAATTATTGTAGTCATAATCTAGTCATTTGTGAAGATGGAAAAAAATGTAGGAGTGTTTAACTGTCGTTTCCCTATAGCCCTTATATTTATTTAAGACAGCTGAAAGGGTTCCAAAACAAGCGAAACTTTAATAATAAAACAGGCAGATATTGCCGATATTGTTTGTCAAATTAAAATCTTTTTATTAAATATTTTCTACGGCTTATATACAAGTTTTGATAATTAAATTTAGCCTTTTTAACTTATTTTAGTTATTCTATACATTATATTTGTTTCATTCAGTACTATGAAAATTGTAAAGGAATCCTATTATTTTCTTTCATTGACCAATCATAATATATTGCATTGGAATGCACTCAATTTAATTAGACACTCAAATATGTGTCACTCAACTATTATGATCGATCAGCATGTGTTGTTAATAAATATTGTGGTGTATGCATAGTATACTTGTAGGTTGTACTTCATTATGCATTGTAAACCTGTGAGGTACACTACACATTACTCCGTCCAGTGATAGTATAGTCATAGTCTAGTCATATTATAGTCATAGTTTTATTTTAGTTTTTTTTTATTTATTGGACGTAGTGAAAGCGCGATATCATCTAATGCCCCAAATAACAACTCTACCAATTCCAACCCGGTACCGCGTTAAAATGTTTCCAAGTTGCCTTTCTATCCAAACTCTTAGATTTGTGATAAGATTATATGCCCATCTGCCGTTCTCGTCTTAATTCCATCGTTCCTGCCATTTGGCTAATGTTTTATCCCTGGAATTATTTCACATCTCTGTAGTTATTCTTGTTCGTTCCAGTGAATTAGTGTTAACAGTTATACATTTAGTTTGGGTATACATATCCTCTCCTTCCAGGATTAATAGGCCTATTGGCGGTAGATACCGTACCGTACGCTGATATAATACGAAGAGCAATGACTCTGTAGTTTTTGTAACTTCTTTAAATTATACTTCAGATTCAGCGCCCTGACAAAGCTCGGGGCACCGTAAAGAAGTTGGGAGTGCACTATTTATCAATTTTATTATATGTGACTTTGGACCGCCACAGTTTGGCATTATTCTGGTCAACGATGTTGCTGTTTTCAATGCTTTGTCTCAAATATTAAATACGTACTATTTGAAGCTGAATTTATCTTCCAATTGTATTTCCGAGAAGCAAAGTCATAGTAGAGTCGTAGTCTTGGCATATTGTATTCATAGTCTAGTCGTAGTCTAGTTACAGTCTAGTCTTAGTAGAGTCATAGTCTATTCTTTTTTAAGTTGGGCGTATTGTTAGTAGGCGGAAAACCTCCAGAAACACCCTGTTAATGTGTTAGCATTTCATCAGGGTGGGTGGTTTTATGTGAATTTAAATTTTGGTTTGCTTTTTCGTTCGTCCCTCTTCATCCAAGTTAATTAGGGAGTTGGAGTTCTAAGACACATTCTTTTCATTACTTTTCATTACGTTAAAGTCTAATGATTCTTTAATTACAGTCCTTAGGGAGTATGGCAATCATACGGATAATATTATTGAAAACATTGTTTGCTTTTGATTACTTAGTATTGGTGCTATGTTAAATGACTTTAAAAAAATATATTCTATAGATGCTCCTAAACATTAACTTTGTGTTTTTTTCACAACGAATCTCTATATCTGAAAGAGTAAGAAATCGTCTTCAGATCTCTAACCAAAAGGCGCAATTTGAAGTCGTTGGTATCGGTGGTTCAAGGCAGTTGGCCAACAAAGAATGCGACTTCACTTTATATGCATAGAGAACTGATATGAGAATTCCTATGAAGGTCATAGTGTTGACAAAACTCACTAAGCGGCTCCCAGCATGTTTCTTTGAAGCTTATCGCACAAAAAAACTTGAAGAATTAGATCTAGATTAGATCCCAAATTGATCTAATTCTTGACAATGATTACGAGCACGTAATTAATCTTGAAGGCATCAAGAAAAACGTCTGCATCAGAACGTCTGCATGTAAAACCATCTTTGGATGGGTACTCCGCGGTGCCATGAAAATCGATATCATTCATGTATTGACAACGCATACAATTTAGAGAAGTGTATGAATATTTATTTGATAAGATGGAATGATTTAAATAATTCAATGTTTAAAAACGATTTCCGCTGCTAAAATGGTTCATACGCTGGGTCCGATTTTGGCCCACTCTCTCCAACATATCGGCTGGTATCTCACGACTAAATTTTCCAATATTGGCTTCTAGTACGTCAATCGTTGCGAGCTTGTACCTGTAAACGTGAGCCTTAACAAACACTCAAAAGAAAAATCAATCCATCCGTACTGAAAGCAATCCCAAGCGGTATTAAAAGTATGGTAATTCCAGATTTACTAAAAGCAAGTAAAGAAAGATTGATTTAAGTGCGGACTATTAAGTGCTCAATTTAATTTTTTAGTTAATTCACGATTTTTCAGGTGACTAAAGAATTTTATACTAATTTTAAGAAACTCCAGAATTGGTTATCTAAAGGAATCCCGTTTTCGGTTTTATTAAAATACATTTTATTGCTATTTGTATTCCAAATTTTGATTACAATTTGTACTCAAAGTAAATAGAAAATACTTCAATTTAGTACCGTGTTTTTCTTTTTGTGTAGCCCCACAAAAAATAATCTAAAGGAGTTAAGCCGCATGATCTAGACGGCCAATTGACCGGCCCCAAACATGAAGTAAACTGTCCACCGAACTCGCCTATCAGTTGGGCCATTGTTTCGCGTGCTGTGTGGCATGTGGCACCGTCTTGTTGAAACTACTTCTCATCCAAAAAGTCCAGCTCTTACATTTTGGAAAAAAACATAAGCATTGCACGGTAGCGCCCGCCATTCGCATTAAAGTTCCTCCTGCTTTCGTCGTCTTTGAAAAAGTAGGTTAGTACGTTCCAATGATGCTACCAGCAAATATTTCACATCAAAAACTGCATTTTTCGATATGCATTCGTAGTTCTTGCATTGTTTCTTGCTGCTCTTCACCACACCAAATACGGCTAAATAGCCGCCCCTGAAGGTCGCCCAAACTGACCATAAAATGGAAGAAGTGTATGAGCACTTTTCTTAACCGAGAATGAATTTTGATAATAAAATTGAATAATCTGCAAGCGTTTTTCGTTTGTAAGTCCATTCATGGTTAAATTATAGACCAAACTGAGCATGTTTAACAGTAACATGTTACATGAAAATAGCTGAGCTGCCAAAAACAATGTTGCCAAAAAGAAAGTTGCTAAAAAATCACACTTTATTTGTAAACACTCTCAGATCTTAGATCTTAGTATCAGGCTCATTTTAATATGTTTTCCTATTTATGTGACTGTTTACCTGTTGTTTGCAAACTGTTTGACTGTTTACACAATTGTTTACTTCATTAAATGGAAAAATTTATTTATATTTCATGCCAGTTTTTTAAAATATATTTTCCAAAAAAGAAATATGTTTTTTCTTAAGCACGTATGCTGCTTAATTTGTTGCTTTTTCTCCTCATCCTGTTTATCTAATACACAAGCCTACATTTTTTATATATTTTAGATACTAACTACATTAGGATACGTGCCATTTGATGAAAATAGAAATTCGTGACAACATGTTGACAGTATTTGTATTGGAGTAATACTCTGCTCTCTGTTTTTTTATTTTATTTCGCGACTGCTTAACTGAAAAGCATAAAGAAAGGGGGTTTCGTGAAATATTTGAACAGAGATGTAAAATTTGCTAAAACAGAAGCGAGTTCAAATCTAGCAGAGTATTAGAAAATATTTACGTTAGTTGGTTCAGTTATTAGCTATTAATAGTCTTAAGTTATTTTTAAATATATGAGAAAAAAGCCCCGGGGTTAGATGGCATAAATAGTATTATCCTAAAAAATATGCCAGAATACTTTTATAAAATTCTAAGTAAAATATTCAATTGTTGTTCAATTAATGGCCTATTTCCATGCACTTTCAAAAAATCAAAAGTAATACCGATTCATAAAAAGGGAAAAGATCCCAAACTACCCACAAGCTATAGGCCGATAAGCATCTTAAGTTTACTGGACAAGGTTTTTGATAAAATTATTCATAAAAGATTAGTTGATTTTTCAGACCAAAATAATAGTATTAATCACCAATAAATAGTTTGGACTCCGTAAGGAATACTCTACTGTACACCAAATAAAGCGAGTTGTAAATTACATTGAAGATAACAAAAGAAATCGGATGAGTGCCGGCGTTGAATTTTTCGATATAGAAAAAGCTTTTGATACCATCTGGCACGATGGAATGTTATACAAACTCAATTCGTTAGCTTTCCCATTGTATTTACAAACAATTATGCAAAGTTTTTTAAAGAACCGTACATTTGTTGTGTGTGTTAACGGGGAAATCTCAACAGAAAGAACAATCCCAGCGGGATTGCCACAAGGGTCAGTATTGTCACTTACACTCAACTCTCTATATACGTCTGATGTACAGAAATCTGGAAGCAGCATTTTATGCTGATGGCAGTGCTTTTATATGCAGTGGAAAACTTTCAAATGCAATAATCAAGAGAATGCAAGAGCCTTACCACAAGCAAAAAATAAAGGTAAAGGACAATAAAACGCAAGCCATAATATTTCACCAAAATGTGTTCCTACTAAAAGTTTGTACTATCGGGAAAACGTGATCCCCATGAAAGATGATATTATATATTTATGTATCACTTTAGGTAAAAAACTTAAATTCAAACAATATGTAAGCTATAAAATGTGAACGTGATCTATACCCCATACTTAATAGGAGGTCTATGCTCAACCTCAAAAATAAGATATCGTTGTATAATATGTTTATTCGACCGATTCTGACTTACGGTTTCAGGTTATTTAAAACAAAAATTTCAAAATAATTCATAATCTTAACACTAGATTCCCCACGGACTTACTACAATATAATTTACTTTGAAATTTACGGACTTACTTAAATATAAATTATTTGATGCTGTCATTTAATGAAAAATGCAGATTGCCTAATTTTGAAACAATAAGAAATTTACTAAACAGTCGCTGAGAATCTTTTGTTAAATCTTTAGATTGTTTTACCAAATTTCATTATAACATTTTCAAAGTTTGTAAGAGGTTTTTGTGACAAATTTTCCTCAAGAAAGTGTTATTTATAAAGGGTGGTTAAATTGTAAGGGCCGATGTTGAATGTGAACCACACCTAAACGCCAAGTTTTTTTCCGAATTTTATTTGACATTTCTCTATTTCAGACTTACTCAATTTGAACCATGGAGAGATACACAATCCAAGAACGTGTTAAAGTTATCCAGACTTATTATGAAAATGGGCGTTCAAATCAAAATGCATATCGTGCACTTCGTAATTTTTTTGGTCAATTTAATCGTCCAAATGTGCGTACAATCGCAAAAATCGTGGAAAAATTCGAGCAAACCGGGTCTGTAGAAGATGTGAGAACACCAGTGCATGCTCGTACAGCTCGTACTGCAGAAAATATTGCTGCTGCGCGATAGTGTGGCTGAAGAGCCGTCCACCTCAACTCGTCGTCATTCCCAACAATTGCACCTCTCACGCTCGTCGTTGATGAACATTATGCATAAAGACTTGCATTTACACGCTTACAAGGTGCAATTGGCTCAAGAACTAAAGCCTCTTGACCATTCCAAACGTCGTGAATGGGCAGAATGGTGGCAAGAAATGGCAACAGTGGATGATCAATTTTCGAAGAAAATCATCTTTAGTGATGAGGCACATTTTCACCTCAGTGGATTCGTCAATAAACAGAATTGCCGCATTTGGGCGAATGAGAATCCAAGAGTGATTGTCGAAAAACCAATGCACCCACAAAGAGTGACTGTTTGGTGCGGTTTATGGGCTGGCGGCATCATCGGGCCGTATTTTTTCCAAAATGAGGCCGGTCAGGCAGTTACTGTGAATGGTGTTCGCTATCGTGAGATGATAACAAACTTTTTATGGCCCGAATTGGAAGATATGGATGTGGACGATATGTGGTTTCATCAAGACGGTGCCACTTGCCACACAGCTAACGAAACAATGGCTCTTTTGCGCAACAAATTCAATGGCCGTGTTATCTCACGTAATGGCGATGTCAATTGGCCGCCAAGATCATGTGATTTGACACCGTTGGACTTTTTTCTTTGGGGTTATTTGAAAGAAAAGGTGTACGTCGATAAGCCAGCAACAATTCAAGACCTAAAGGATCAGATAATTCGGCACATTAACGGCATAGAACCTCAATTATGCCTCAGCGTCATCGAAAATTTGGACCATCGGATGGAGGTGTGCCGCCGAGGTCGCGGCGCCCATTTGGGCGATATTTTGTTCCATACATAATTGAGTAATACCAATACATCATAATAAAATAAAATTACAATAATTTCCTAAATAGTTTGTGTTTTATTCAAAATTAACATCGGCCCTTGAAATTTAACCACCCTTTAGTTTCCTTATTCAATTATTAGATTTAATTGTTGTAGTACGTAAGTAAAATTTCATAACTTTGTATAAGATTCGTGAATAATTCATTTTAATAATAATAATAAATATATGAGAACACATTTGATGGATAAATCGTATATGATATGCATATAATTTAGATTAAGAAAATATTTGCTCTCTTCTGTTGGTTCAAATAATAATTCTGTTAATGTGTGTGCTGATAATCAAAAACACGTAAAACGGTAACATATTTTCTGCAAAACCTGAAATACTAAATACTTGTTTCGTTGCAATATTTTATATATTTTATATATAAAGCCAACAAAAATGTTTCGTCAGGAATAATAAATAAGGATTAAAAAGCAAACACAAAAAGAAAACACTTCTAATGACAAGTTTTTGGAGAAAGAGAAAACATGGTTGCACGAAAATTTTGTTAAGATAATAATCATACAAAAGTACGTTATAAGCTGAACAGCTTAATTAATGTAACATAGGAAAAAGGACAAGAATACAAGTTCAAGTTCTTTTATACCCAAATCAAAGAGAAAAAAACAACCTCGATCTATTTAATTTCTGTTGCTCAGATATCTATTTTTCTTTTGGATTATATGTATGTAAATATTTATCAAAACAACATTTATTAAATTATATTATTAATTTTAAGTATTAATTTTATATTTTAGATAAATATATTTATATAAAAGAAAATTAAGATTGAAACTAACTTATTTAAATAAAAAATATTCCACTAAATTGTGGGCAAATGATGTTCACTTCGTGGAAATAGTGTGGAATTTTTATTCAGTGGCTGCAACTTCACATAATCCTGATTGTGATGATGATGATGATTGGATGGCAATAAAGGAAGTGAGGTATTCGAAGCCTAAAAGCAGAAAAATGCAATATAAAATCAATATAAATTTCAAAAAAAGTATAATTTATATTATAAATTAAAAATCAATCATACGTCATCTTGCTCATTAAACTATCATTTACCTTTGATTTATCTCGGCCCGCTATTGCTGCCGCTTGGGATGTTTGTAATAGCGATTGTTGCGCTTGTTGCTGTTGCTGCAAATGCTGTTGTTGTAGCATATGCTGTTGCAATAGTTGCTGCTGTTGTCGATGATTAGCTGCTTCTAAACTATTAAGACTTTCCAGTTCACGTTGTTTGGCAATGTAGTCATCAAAATAGGAGTGCTTAGTAAGCTTTTCACAAGACCATCGCTTGGCTGGATCTTTGTCCAAACATTTCTGCAAGGAAGAAAAGAAGACGTAAAAATTCCAAAAATTTTTAAGGATCATGAAAACAGAATACCATGAATTAGAGGTAGACGACGATCAAGACTGATAGTTATAAAAGGAATAAAACTAAGGCGAAGGCTGAAACAAAATATTTTACTCTCTCGAGGTTGTTGACAAAATCAGGTTTGACAAGATCAATGAGTGTAAGCTTTTTGTTCCAGCTTTGAAGTTCTAATAACTGAAAGGAGCCCATGACTGAATCACACTCTATGGCACGAAGATGCCGACCAGATCTGATGCACTGACGGCTCCAAACAGAAAAATGGAGATACGGCAGGCATATATGTGACCCTAACTTCAAAAAAATCATTCCCATAGGCAAATGCTCTACGATCTTCCAGGCGGAAGTCTATGCCATTTTTATTTGCGTTAGAGAATGCTTGAGGAGAATATTTAAGGGCATCCGTATCTACTTGATATCAGACAATCAGGCTGCGCTCAAGGCCATAATCTCTTATGAGATCTGGTCGTGTGTTGTCATGGACTCTGTTACATCTCTAAACGAATTTGATGCTCAAAATAAACTGTCGTTATGCTGGGCGTCTGGCCATGAAGGCCATGATGGAACCGAACGGGCTGGCCAGCTAACAGAGAAGTCCCACGTGGGTTTGTAGGAACGAAAAACTGCTTTGGCATCTCAAGAGTGTATGCCAAGGAACAGAATAACTCTTGGGCTCGGATGGAATATAATCGCCACTGGAAAGACCTTCCTTCACCTTTCATTACGTTATCCCAAAACAAATCTCAAAAATTACTGCTACTGGACAGAAATGACCTTAGATTGCTAACGGGATGATTTACCGGACACTGCGGTCTCAGATGACACCATTTTATCACTGGCGATTCTGAGAATAAACTATGCAGACACTGCGAAACGCAAGAGGAAAAGCCAGAGACATCCTCTGTGACTGTCCAGCGGTGTCGGTGAGCAGAATGCAGTTCCTTGGATGCACCTTTATGACTCCAAGTGAAATATATAATATCTCACCGAGTACGGTAATTGGCTTCATTCGTAGCCTTAATCTACTTTAGTGAACACTCGGGCTGCACAAATGATCCTTTCGGTCGTGGTGCCTATGGCCTTTGTATAAATGAGAAATGAGTAAGTAATGCTTAAACTATGATAGTGCTAAGAACATATTATGATTAGAATAGGAGTAAATTATGCTCATAGTTGAAATTTAATATGAGCAATTTCTTCTTTATATGACTGACTGTACTATGATTTTATGATTTAGCTTCCTCTTAAGAAATATAACAAAATCGCTTTGATTTTGTTGCATTCATTAAATTATATCTTTACCTTTAAAAAATCTATTGTTAAGGGATTTTGTAAGGATTTGGCTGGCATTTTCTCTTCTAATGGCTCTAAATTTGGTGGCACTGGCAAAGTGATACCCTGTGTATGAAAAAAGAAGACAAAATAAAAAAATGTAAAATATGTTCAGTATTTTTGTATTTTTTTAAACAGTATGATGTCTCTAATAAAGCTTTAGTAGCAGTAGCATCAGCAACAGTAAATAACCAACCTTAAAGTATTCATTTTGACCAAAAATCTGTATATGTCTTGGCAGAAGGTCTCCTAAAGTTTTACGTATCAAATACAATTGATCCACATCACTGCGTCCAGGCCATAATGCTTCACCACGTACCAGTTCGGCAAATAGACAACCAATAGCCCATACATCTACAGGGGTACCATATTGTGTATCACCCACCAGGAGCTCTGGAGCACGATACCAACGTGTAGCAACATAGTCTGTATAGTTTTCACCAGGACCTGTATGCATAAGAAAAATGATAATATTTTAGCAAATACGCACACATAAGTGTGCAAATGTGTGTTTTTGTTGTTGTTGTTTATGTACACACACATGCATGTGTGAGTTAGAATGTAATATGATTTTTTTTCTTTTTTTTTTGTTGCTAAGAAACGTGATGTTTTTATCATAGAAAAATATTGTACGTAATGTTGTTGGTAGAGATGTTCTACTACTCACTTAACATGCGAGCAAAACCAAAATCACACAATTTCACTTGGCCCTGCGCTGTCAACAATATATTTTCGGGTTTTATGTCACGATGCAGGCAACCTTGTTTGTGGCAATATGCTACTCCTTGTAGTGTTTGATAAACAATTTGTTTCGTTAAATGCTCTGGACAGCCCTGAGGATGACGTTCTAATTCATGCAATACTGTCAGTTCGCAAAATTCAAATACCAAATGTAAACGTCGCTTGCGGCGAAATACCTCAAGCAATGAAACCAAGTTTGGATGTTTTAGATTCTAAATGGAGAAAAGAAAGGAAAAAGATTTTTTTTTATAAAATAGAAAAACTAAAAATTTACGTTCAATTGAACAGATAAAATGACTTTGATACATAGTAGAGCTTAAGTAAATGCAAAGAAATGATACTTAAAATTAATTTTATTGTGGACTTAAATAGCTTGAAAAAATATTAAAGAACCCGCTGTTTTATACCTTAAGCAAACGAATTTCTCTTAAAGCTATTTTTCTTATGGCAGGATCATCTTCGGATTCTACAAATCGCTTAACAGCAACCAATTGACCAGTCTCACGATCACGACATTTGTAAACTACACCATAAGAACCTTCACCCAAGCGGCTTAATTTTTCATAACGATCCATTTTACTGCTACCCTGAGGCCTGAAAGCAGAATAAAAAAACGGTATTACATTTCTAGTTTAGCGTAAAAACATTTTTACTTTAAATTTCTTAAAGTTGAAGAAAAATAAATATAAAAGTAAAGAAGTTTTACCTTAAACATAAACATTGACCTCTTACCAAATTGGCACGTTTCATGACTGGTGACTTTTTTTATATTTTTTTTTTTGACAAATTAAGATAATACTGTAATCGTATTTACAAATGTGTAGGATTTACTTTTTGATAAATTTACATTCGATATGATTTATAGTTTGTTTGTTTGTTTGCTCTTTGTGGGTTTTCATTGAAATATTTTTTATTCCTTTTTTCATTTTTACCCAATATTTAAAATTTTTGCAAAGATATGTACACAATATTGTTTCCAGAAGTGAATTCAAGTGTTTGCAGATGGTGCATATTTTATACTGTTTAGATTATCAAACGTGAAAGAAATGGAAAAAGAGAAGTTTGTTTTTTTAATAAAAATTGTTTATAATGAAAATAAAAAGAAAACATACAAAGAAATATGCTTAAAAAAAATTTGAGAAAGACTTTCATAACATATTTGCTTAGATTTAAAAAATTTTGTGAAATGAAACAAGAAGTCAACGTAATAAAATGTGCACGTAAAATAAAATTGTACTTTGATTCGGAAAACATTTGTAATTGAAAATTTATAACATATGTGAAAGAAAATGAGAATGAGAATATTTGGTTCTGATAGAATGAGAAGCTTTTTACAAAAAGTAGTGTTAGAGAATAACGAAGCTATTCATCATCCATGGATCAATAAGGCACTCGAGAAAGCGTAAAAGAAAGTTGAAGCTAGAAATTATGATGTGCGGGTCTTTGATAGATAATTATTTTGCTAATTAATTAATTTTATTTCTTCCCAGTAGAAAATGATCATACAAAACAAGTCTTGAAAATTCTGAAATTTGGATTCGGAAGTAGTGTAGATTAGGATCATCTGTAATGATTATGTAGTTGTCATTGAAAGGGGTTGGCTTCTTGATTCCTTTACATCGAAATGAAAGCAATATTCAGAGTACGAGTACTTAGAAAACATTTATTTTTTTGTGTTATTCTTTATTATTTTCCTGTGGCAATTTGTATAAAAAAAAATACGCAAAAATTAGCATCTTGCGTATTTTTTATGCTTACGCTAGCGAAAAACTATGTTTTCATGTAGACTTAACTAAATAAAATTTTTTCAAAATTATAGTTTTTAGTAGAGTTGTAAGTATTTGCAACAAATATGACCGAATGAAAGAGTCTTGCTGAAGTAAAATACTCTTTTTAGTCGGTTTTAGCTAATATGCCAAGATGTCGAAAAAATGCACTTATTGATTTTTCTGAATCTATGAATGTATGACTTCCGATTTTTTACTGGGATATTATGTGAAAATATTGTCATAGTTAAAATCTATTCATATTTTTCATTTAATCGTAGCTTAGTTAGCATATAGTTAGAGTCTATTATAATGTAGTCAAATTATAATCAAGTCATGGTCTAGATATAGTCAAGTCATATTTTATTCATATATTATTTATATATTAATCATAGTTTAGTCATAGTGTAGTCAAAGCCAAGCCAAGACATTCTACTCATATTGTAGTCATAGTCTACTTATAGTCTGGTAACAGTTTAGTCATATTTATTTAGTTGTTTATTTATTTATAAAATTTTAGTTATCTGGCATAACAAGATATGTACATAATCTTATAAATGAGAGTGCTAGTGATCGAACAGATAATAAAATACATACATAGATTACAAAATTGACATTAATATAATTTTAGTATTTTAAATTTTAATCTCAGTTTTTTCCAAAATTAATATTTTACCTATTTAGGAAAATACTAATAGTTTATTTAAAAAATTTAAAATTGATTATTGAGTGGCATAACTAGTTCCTATGCGCGTTTCACTGCAGATCATCAGAGAATTTTACATAAATATTTCTTACAACAACTGGAGATATTATATTAAACCTTCAGTAAAACAAATGAAAAATTTAAATAATATCAAAGTTATAACAAAAATATAATATATAATAAAATATAATAAATTATTAGTAGATTTTCAATAAATTTTAAACAAAATGTTAGGTTTTATCAAAGTCCAAAAAAAAAACATTTAAGTAAATACAATTATGGTATTCATAAAATGTGCGCTGAGAGTCATATTGTCAAAATGTACTAAGATTTCTACAGATTTCGTTCTTTTTGTTGTCAAATATTCTTATTTGAACAATATTTTGAAAATAGTACGTTATGACCAAGATATATTAAAAGCAGGTATGCTCGACAGTACAACAACTACAACATTACAAAAACCACACGCATTTTGTTTATGGAAAACCGTCTATGGATGTCAAAAACAGGTAAACACAAAACGAAAATGATTTAATCAATTTTCGAAAAATTTTTAATATTTTTCTCTTTGGAAACACAATTCAGTTAAGTAAACACAAAACGATAATTATTTAAAAAATTTTGTATTATAAGTAAACAAATTTTTACAGCTCTGGGAGATACACAAATATTTACCTGTTTTTAATATATCTTGGTTATGGAAAAAATATATATAAATGTATTATCAAAGAGAAAAGAAATTATATAAGTGCATTTCTACTTTGTGCAAATAATTTACACAACTCCCTTTCAAACAGCATTTCGTTGCTTATTCTTTGTGTAGAATTGTGCAAGGCCCTCCAAAGACTGACGGTGTAAATAAAAAATTTTCGTTGTGATAAGAGACTTCTTTCTATATTTTTCTTGAATTATTTTCTTTTCGCGGTTATACCTGGCAAAAATAATTATATTGTAAAGATAAGACGGTTGTCTAAGCAGATTTACAAATAGCAGATTTATAAATTTCATCTGGGAGATTTGGTAGGAACATTTTGAAATATGGTCACGGTGAATTTTCTGGAAAACAAGTCTTGCAATGTTATTATATGCAACGTTTAATCTACAAGGATCATTGCTATTACAATTCAAAAATAGCTCGCATCCATACAAAAGCGCTGCGATAAGAAAAGTTTTTGCCGGTAACATTCAAATGACAAAAGAAGAGGAGTTTTTACCGGCCCATACCGTACACTTATCCCACGACGACTTTGATATTGTTGGATCAGTTTATTTTATTGTTAAATGTAACTCCTCGATTAATCGGCAAGTCAACAGTCTTCGTTAATTTGTATTTCAAAATAGGGAGTGATTCTTGCAGATATTGAAAGAAATAAACATTCTGACTGTAGCGTGAACTAACTGTCGCTATAACCAACAATGTTTTACCAATGTTTATACAGCAGTGTCGAATTGCATTGCCAGACTACAACTGGAATGTTTTGGTGACGGTTACTTGACACCCATGCATTTGTTCAGAGGCAACGGCATAAAGCACTTAAATAAATCTTATTTAATAAACACTTGCATGCATAGGTGAATATAAATAATAATAATTATTACAAATCACTGACGAGACACACGCCGCATGTCCACCGTGGGAAACTAAAAGAATAATTTTAACTAATAAAATATATCTTTTCTTTTCGCTCTTATTCTAAGGTACCCTTAAGATTTATTCTCATAACTAGTATATAAGACAATGTATTTTATTTTAAAATTCAATTAATTAGCAAACATCTTAAAGAGCTCCTCGCTGAGCTCTAATAAAGTTGGAGCTCCAAGAGGAGCTCACAATCAATTAATAAAGTTACAGCTTAGGAGCTTTTAATGAGCTCTAAGCAAAACAAAAATAAATAAATAAATAAACTTTTTTTAATTAAATACTACATGGCGATCCTGCCAAACTTTGGAGTGCTTAACAAAGAGCACCCAAAGAAAATTTAATATTTAAAATTTAATGGTTCCTGACGGACCAGCCTAAAACGATCCGTCAGAGGAAGATGACCGCCTGGCCAAAAGGCAGAGTAAGCCGTAACTACTGCCAACAATTCAAATATTATACACTAAAAGAAATGCTTTCAACAATTGGAAACTGGACTACAAAATTGGAATGGAATCATCACCATACTCACGTACCAGAAAACAATATCAGCACACCACCACCAAACTAGGACGATGACACAAGGATAAATGAGAGACCTGTCCATCAAAAGACGTAAGCTCCTCAATGAAGCCTACTGGCACATAAATTCGTATCAGATGTACATGATCTAAAATTTTAGATTAATGACATACTTAAATATTTTTATCTTAACGGTAGTGCGCTAAAGCCGCACACTAGGGCCAGTAAGCGTTAACCGCTCGTGGCGAAAAAAAAACTTATTTAAAATTTTTATTATGGCACCAGTGGGACCAAAACCACTAACAATTACCGACAATGGTGCTGGTTTTGCATTTATTAAACGCATCAAAGAGGGCTCCGTAATCGATCGAATTGAACACATTTTGGTGGGCGATCATATTGAAAAGTTAAATGGAGTGACCATGGTGGGTAAACGTCACTATGAGGTTGCCAGACTATTAAAAGAGATTCCTAACGGTACCACGTTTACTTTGCGTCTGGTCGAACCCATGAAAAGTGGTTTCCAGGGTATAGGAACACGATCACAATCACGCATGCCGTCGGGCCGAGGCGACTATGGCAGTGGCAAAGAGACTTTACGCTTCAAGGCCAATGGCAATGTGGAAATTGAAGAAAAATTCGATGCTTCAACGCAAGCGGGTATAGAGGCCATCAATAATTTGCTCGAATCTTTTATGGGTATCAACGATACCGAATTGGCTACACAAATTTGGGATTTAGGTACTGACAAAACAAATTCCATGGATTTTGCTGAGGCCATAGACAATTCCGATCTAGAGTCTTTCGGTTTCACCGATGATTTCATCATTGAATTTTGGGGTGCTATAACAGATGCCAGACGAAAAAAAAGCCGCCAAAAACTTGTAATGTTAATTAATGGTCATAAAAACGATAGTTTTAAAATTGTTGCAAAACATATATTTATTTACTTGTATTAATTATTTTCATTTACAATATGTTTTGTATTTATAAAAATTTTTATAAAAGTAAAAATAGTAGAAAAATCTCTAAGTAAAATAAATTATTTAAACAAATTTTAACGCACACACAACACAGGCAAGGAAAAGACAATTATATAGCGGATGCATTGTCACGCATAAATATTAGTGAATTAATAGAACTAAATGAAAATAATAATAATATATTAAAAATAACTACAAGATCAATGGCTAAAAAGACACAAAATATAACAAATAGTAATAATAGTAACAAGTATCAATTAAATGAAGAAATTAAGCCCAAAATATACGTACCAATAAACAACTCTGACGTCAGAAAATATAACAAACTAAGAATTAGCCCAACAAAATGCTATATTAAGCAAGGCAAAACGGTACTAACATATATAAATATTAACGAGTTATTTACTAATGGGAAAATTGACTTAGGACAATTCTTCTCTAGGCTAGAAAAAGTGGCCGGTAAACTCAAAATAAATAAATTACAAGTGGCACCAAGTGAGAAAATTTTCGAATTTATCTCTACAAATGAATTTAAAGAAATGGGCAATAAATATTTGAAAAATTTAACAGTAGCGCTACTGAACCAGGTGACCCACATAAAGAATGATACTAAAACTATAGAGAACATAATGAAACAATACCACGATGTCCCTGCACAAGGCGGACATTCAGGTGTTTCTAGAACTCTAAATAAAATTAAAAGATAATACTATTGGAAAAATATGTCAAAAGACATAGCTAAATTTGTAAAAACATGTCACAAATGCCAAACTGCTAAAACGATTAAACATTCAAGGCAATAATTGAAAATTTTGTACTTATCTTTGGTCCAATGAAGACGTTCATTTCGGACATGGGTACTGAATACAAAAATTCAATAATAACAGAACTATGTGACTTACTAAAAATTGAAAAATTAACATCAACAGCTTACCACCACCAGACATTAGGTACAATAGAACGAAGTCACAGAACTTTTAATGAATACGTTCGTTCGTATATATCAACCGACAGAACTGACTGGGACGAATGGCTTAAGTATTTCACATACTGCTTTAACACTACTCCATCGACAACACACAACTACTGTCCTTACGAGTTAGTATTTGGTAAACTTCCAAATAATTTCAAACAATTTAATGATATAGAAAATATCACACCTTTATACAATATAGATGACTATGCCAAAGAGGCAAAATATAGATTAGAAGTAGCACTCAATAGAGCAAATAAACTATTAGATAGAAATAAAATTAGGCAAAAATTACATTATGATAGGAATATACTAGACTATAATTTTAAATTAGGAGATTTAGTATTAATTAAAAACGAAGTAGGTCATAAATTAGATGCCCAATATAAGGGACCATATAAAATAAAAAAATATAGATTTAAGAAATAATGTAACCGTAGTTGATAAGAAAACAAACAAAGAACAAATAGTTCATAAAAATAGACTTAAGTTATATAATATTAAATAATTAAAAACAGTATGCGCGCTACTATATATATATTATAATTAAACTAAATAATTAATTTTTCATTATACTTCAGTAAGATTTTTTATTTTTTGTAAAAGAATGTCCATAAAACTAACGTTATATGAACATTCTTGTAAAAGGTGGAGGTGTAGCGTGAACTAACTGTCGCTATAACCAACAATGTTTTACCAGTGCATACAGCAGTGTCGAATTGCATTGCCAGACTACAACTGGAATGTTTTGGTGACGGTTACTTGACACCCATGCATTTGTTCAGAGGCAACGGCATAAAGCACTTAAATAAATCTTATTTAATAAACACTTGCATGCATAGGTGAATATAAATAATAATAATTATTACAAATCACTGACGAGACACACGCCGCATGTCCACCGTGGGAAACTAAAAGAATAATTTTAACTAATAAAATATATCTTTTCTTTTCGCTCTTATTCTAAGGTACCCTTAAGATTTATTCTCATAACTAGTATATAAGACAATGTATTTTATTTTAAAATTCAATTAATTAGCAAACATCTTAAAGAGCTCCTCGCTGAGCTCTAATAAAGTTGGAGCTCCAAGAGGAGCTCACAATCAATTAATAAAGTTACAGCTTAGGAGCTTTTAATGAGCTCTAAGCAAAACAAAAATAAATAAATAAATAAACTTTTTTTAATTAAATACTACATGACTTTGATGGAATGATGCGAAAACCATTGGCCCTAGCCCAAGTGTTAACCCTGTTAAGGTCTTGATTTATACTGTTTATATATGTTGCAATATCGTCCATAGTAGAGCTGTTGTAGATTTGCATACCATCTGCATACATTTGCATTTTACTATCGGCCAGAGTGTCAGGTAAATCATTTATAAATAAGAAAACGAAGACCAAGAATTGGACTCTGTGGCACTTCCCTGGTGACATTAAGCGCTTTAGAGTAAACGCCATTAAATTGTATGCTTTGAAATCTGAAGCATAAGCAAGAGGAAATCAAATTGCTGGGTTAGTTTTGTAATAAGAATTTGATGATCCACAATATCAAACGCTTTCCTATGATCTAGAAGGACTAAGAAGGCTACCATCTTATCGTCAAGTTTTGACCGAGTATCTTCTACAACGTCTACCAATGCTGTTATGCATCTTCTATTTTTTTTGAAGCCCCATTGCCTATCAGATATTAAATTGTTTTTAGGTAGATGATTACTTATTTGTTTACCCATAATATTCTCAATTACATTAGATAAGTATGGTAACATAACGATTAGACGAAATTCATTGTTCGCCTTTGTGATAGGTATGATATTTGATTTGTTTTTTATGGACGTGATGATATAAGTATCAATAGTGGAAATACGATAACTCGTCCTTCCTATCACTAGGGTAGGTGGCTCGGAACATCCCTACAGCGCATCTTCATTTATTCACCACATTTTCCGGTTTTAAGGTTGTTTTTAGTTCATCATAAAGTTTTTGTCGTCAATCTGCCCATCTCTCACATTCAAAAAGTATGTGGTTTGCGTTTTCCATGAGAGATTCGCATGTTTCACAGTTTCCAGCATCGCGAAGCTTAAATCTGTGTAATTAAACTGCCATGGCTTGTCATCACCTGTGTGAGAAACTATCCAATGCTATCTTATCTTCTCTCTATCCAGACTCCAATATCGGGGATTAGTTTATGTGCCCATCTTCCATTTTCATCCATATTCCAACGATCTTGCGTTCTTTTTCCATTTTCCTTTATTTCAAGGATTTTTTTGCTTTTGTTCAATAAGGCTGCATTTTTCACATTTTATACGGTTTGTTTCCTCACAAATCTCATTTTTTTCCAGCACAAGTAGATCTATTGGTGGTAGTCCCGCTAGAATTATTAATGCTCTTGTAGGTAAAGTGCGACATGCTGATATGATTCGAAGTGCACTTAGTCTCTGTGGCTTCTGCATTTCCCTTATTCTTTCCTTTATTTTAGTCATATTGTAGTGAAAGTCTACGGCATAGTCCACTTATAGTCTAGTAATAGTTTACAGTTTAGTTTTAGTCTATCCACAGTCCGGTCACAATCTAGTCTAGTCTAGTCTTATTCAATATTTATTATACTCGTAGTCCATTCATAGTCTAATTTTAGTCTACTTATAGCCCAGAAATATTTTAGTTGTAGTCTATTCTCAGTCTGCCACAGTCTAGTCACAATCTAGTCATAACATAGTCATAGCACAATATTATTCTAGCCGTAGTCTAGTTATAGCCAAATCTATCCATACTCTTGATGTAGTCGCTATAGTCTTGTCCTATTCAATATTTATTATATTCATCTTCTTTCAGATTACTCATTAGTCTAGTCATATGATATTAATGAATTAGTCATAGTCTAATAATGCTATTCTACGAGTACTTATATTGGGACACAAATTTAATTTTGCCAACTTTTTTGCAAATATTAATGTATATTTTTTTTGTTTTGTAATTTTGTAATCCTGTGATGTCATATGAAATATGATAAAGTAATTTTATAAAAATATATATTTTTGACAGATATTAAAATAAAAAATACCTAAATATTTATATATTAAAAAAGATTTAAAAACACACGCACTTAAATGCGCCAAAGTATTTTATGCAATTACAAGTTTTTGTAAAACCACCAAAAGCTGCTTATAAGTTTATTTTCCTACAACATTTTGTTTATTTCCTTTGACATATATAGTTTCATTTTATGCACAGAATTACATTAGATAAATCACTTTTTTCAAAAATTCCTTAATTAATTTTAGTTAAACAAATTTTTTCACATTAACACATAATTTCTTTTTAAACTTTCTTCCAAACAGTAACACAAAATAATTTCAAATCAATAATATCCATTGAATGAAAGGTTCTTTTTTCAATTGATGTGCCTGTCTTTCCGTCTGCTCTGACATTTGGTACTTCAAAATATGACGGAACGTTTTACATAAAAACATTAACGAAAACTCAAACTTGTTTATAATTTGGTTTTATTTTGCAACCAAAGAAAAGTTTGAAAGAAAAACATGAAATGACATTTTAATATTCTTCTGGGCAGACTCAAGGGAAAAAAATAGAAAAAGCAAAATAACGAGAGTCACAAAAAATATCAGTGTTTTAAACAACGAAAAAAAGAAAACAAGCAGAAGTACAAACTACTAGAACAAATACAAAAAGGAAAAATGTCATAGCAATCAAAGCTGCCACAACATTAAAACCGCAAGAACAACAAACCAAAACGAGTTATACAACAAGAAGAGAACACAATTAAACACACATATAAACAAAGAACTATACGCACACAAACAAACCATTTACAGCTTTACAATATGTTTACATTGTAATATCCTTAAAGTTATGATCAGAAGAGGCAAATATTTGATTGATTAACTTTAACCACATTTTTTGGATTACGGTTTCTTAATTGAGGAGCAAATAAGTATAAAATATAATGAAGTTTGTAAAAATATAAAAATGCAAAAGTTTTTCTAATGCAATGAATACAGAAGAGGATGAAACGATATACATAAGTTTAAATTAAGTTTGTAAAATATTTGTATTATGTGACCTTAATTTAAGAATGATATATTTCTAGAGCTGCCATCTGAAAACTTTTGCTGCAGTAAAAAACCAGAATCCACTTTTTCGTGATTTTTAATAAAGGGTAACTTTTTAAAACCTTTCGGATTTGATTAAAAAAAACACATACAATTTATAGAACTGTATGAAATCTTTATTTGAGTCGATAGGACGATCTATAGAATTCAATGTTTAAAGATTCTTTCATGTAAATGTTGACCGCGGCTACGCCTCAAATGGTTCGGACGCTCGGTCGAATTTTGGCATACTGTCTCCAACATGTCGGCCGGTACTTCACAAATAAATTCTTCAATATTGACCTTCAGTGCGTCAACCATATAGGCATGAGCGTTAACAAACGTAAATTGAACTATTCACCAAACTCGTCTCTCTTCGCATGCTGTGTGGCATGTGGAACCACCTTCTTGAAACAAATATGCCAACCAAGTCCAGCTCTTCCATTTTGGCCAAAAAAAGTTTAATCATAACACGGTAGCGCTCGCCATTCGTAAAGTCCAATGATGCCACCGGCTGATAATCCACAACAAACAGTGAATTTTTGGGGATGCATTAGTAGTTCTTGCAATGCTTCTGGCTGCTCTGCACACCAAATACGGCAAATTTTCTTGTTCTCGCATCCATTCAACCAGAAATGAACTTCGACGCTGAACGCAATTTTCCGATAAAAAAGTGAATCTTAATCCAACTTTGCCAGCGCCCATTTAGCAAAATTTAGCTGTTGTGGTAGGTCGTGTGGCTTCATTAATTGTAGTTAAGCAACAGAGGGCCAATTGCTGCGAACGGCGCACTGTGGCTGAAAATCGTTTTTCATTGGCCAAAACTCAAATTTTTTTTTGTCACCGATTTTTAAAATTTTTACGCCCTTTTGCAGCTAATATATCCAGATTAAGGTAGCCAAAAAATTAGGTTAAACTATTGATAATTGTGAGCGTGGCATGCTGTCAAACTCAACGGTTTTTTTAATTTCAGAAAAAGGTGTTTTTCTTTTGTTTTTTATAAAAAATAAATGGTTACTACTCGCAAGTTATCATCGATAATGGCCTGCGGTCTTTTTTATAATGTTGGTAGGATTATAGTCTTTAGTTTTTGTAAGTGGTCAGAGCTCTAGCGTTTAATATTAAGGGCGTTACGGAATATTTATGAAACTACTATATTTTTCTCAAATTTAAACTTTAGTAGAATAGAACTTCTAGGGAACAAAAGGGAACAAGAAATGTATACCACCCGGAGAAAGGTGAAAGTGTCCTCTTTAACGCTATATATACTTTTGCACCCGCCACGAGCCGCCTGTAGAACACTTTTTTCATTTTAATGAAATTACTCCAAAGTACTCGTATACAATGGTGTATATAATTTTCACTTTTTTGCCTAAAAGTTTATGTTTTTTACTTTAGACTACGTAAAACTAAAAAAATTAAATATAATACCTGCGAAAGGGTTTAATGGCTTTGTTTTGATCAGCCAAAAATTGGTAATAAAATTATCACAAATTATCACAAAATTCTACAGTAAACATATGATCTGTTACTAAATTTACCTGTTATCAAATGTTAGGGTCAACCAAAGTCATAAGCAATTTTATAACAATAATCGCGACATTAAAGCACTAAAGAAAAAAAAAATAACCCAACAACAACAACAAATATTGGCGAGATACTAATCAGTTTTACCTGATATTAAGGTCTGGACAACATGTGCAGTTTTGTGCAATTTAAGCACTACCTGCTATGAAATTAAAGATCAATGTGTGAATAACATGTATCTAAAAATGTATAAAACTACGGATTCGATAAGGGATTACTCAGTTAATCCTCTAAGTGTACGGATAAAACATAACAGACGCAAATAAAAATATTCAGAAAAATATGGAGAGCTTCAGTTATAAAGAACTGGCCGAAGAGTATTTTAGAAACAAAAACCAGGAAGATGTTCTTAGCTACGTTAAAATAAAATTAAACTTAAATTCGTGGAACACATACTAAAAATCAATTATGATTTGGATTTCGGGTCTTCAGGATCAATAAGAAACAACGAAACCAACAAAGAGTTAAGAAGTTCAAAAAAGAAACATGTTCAAGATGAATATCGCAAATTAGGATTGATTATAGATCAGCCAAAACAAGGGTCAGGCAATACAAATGATGGCAATACCGCAAGAAGATTCTTTTCAGATCCAGAAACAGCATCTGAAATAACAGGAGTGGATTTAAACCTCATTTTCAGATTTAAAATAATCCTAGAAGTACTTGCGTGCAATGAAGAAATTGACTCTAGAAAATTTGGAGATTATGCTAAGGAAACTGCAAAAATATATACAACCAACTACCCATGGAGAAATATGTCTGCAACAGTTCACAAAATCCTTTATCATGGAGAAGATGTCATTAAATATCATTTGGTGCCACTTGGAGATCTATCAGAGGAGGCTCAGGGAAAAAGGAACAAGGATTACAGATTTTATAGAGAGCACAATACTAGAAAAATTTCAAGAAATTCAACAAATGAAGATCTATTTAATATATTATTGGCAACGTCAGATCCGTTCATCTCCAGTATTCGAAATCAATGGAAAGTGGAACATCGGGATTTAGATGAAGAAGCCAAAAAACTACTAAAGAACAGAGATAGCACAGAACAAAATATGGAATATTTGCAATCAATATTTGAGTCAAATGAATAATAATTATAATTGCCTTTCATTGTTATTTAAGTACGAAAAACATAGTATTAGTAAAAAATAATAATAAACGAACCTACCATTGTTACAAATGCTATTAAAATTTATTGCAGTTTTTATTTTAAAATGTTTTTAAAATTATCAAATTTGACAGCAAAAAATAATAAATTTTTCAGTAATAGCAAAATCTCCAGTTGATTTTACTATTTTTTTCAGTGTACAATTTTTTTAAGTGTAACATAAAAAAAATTCCATTATTACAAAAATTATTTATAATTATTATTAATTTCCAAATATTCAAATTTTTTAATAAATAAAAAAATAATAATTCCATATTTCACTCTAAAAGTTAAAAAAAATTCAAAAGTTCAACTTTGACCTAGAATTCCTTAAAAAGTCCTCAATCAATTTTAATAAAATTTAAACTGAGTCAAGCTGAACTAAATATCTATCCAATAAAAAAAAATTACTTCAATATTTTGATCGGTTCAAAAGTTACAGAGTTTTGGCCAATGAAAAACGATTTTCAGCCACTGTGCGGCGCCGAATCGATAATTCAAGATCATCAACAATTTTGGCGGATACAGCTCCGATATTTTCCTCTGTCTGCACTCTACGTATGCGTGTAGGTGGTTTAATGTCCAGTATTGTAAATTTGGTGCGAAATTAAGTCAGAAGATTTCGAATAGCTGCCACTGAAGGTCTCTTAAACTGACCATAAAATGTAAGAAGTGCACAATATATATTCCTAACCGAGCATAAATTTTGATAGTAAAATTCAATAATCGCAAGCGTTATTCGTCTGCAACTCGATTCATGATTAAATTATATACCAAACTGATCGTGTTTAACGGTAACATGTCTTTCTTTGTTTGATTTAAAAATAAAAATGGCAGAGCAGTACGCAAGATGCCAGGCTATCCCACGAATAGGTGCTTCTTTCAAGAACTGAATAGCGAGCTATACCTTCGTATATATAAGAAGTTGAATTCCTAATATCCACTCCTACAGTTTTAATGGTCTCCACCAGTATTAATTTGTTAAATACGGTTGAACGCGGTAATGGAAAATTCTACAAAAAACCGTAGTGCGAGAGTGAGCCGCAAAACTCCCGAATGCCCAAAAACTAACAGTGGCGTGGTTGCACTTAAAAAATAATTGCCAACGACACGCGATGTTTAATCGCCCAGAGATGCTTTACGACTGATCAGTAAAATGTTACACGGAAACACCTGAGCTGCTGGCAAAACGAAAGTTGCTAAAAAATCATTCTTTATAAATACACGAGTTCTTAAAAAAACTATTTAAAAAGAAAAGAAAATCGACTAACAAGTGATTGAATTTTTTTCTTAATTTGTGGAGCTTTTCAAAACCGATATTTCTTGCTCAAAAATAATTTCGAATCCTATTTCAGTCAAGCCTTTACTTATAATGCCAGCCACGCCTCCATATTTTAAGAACAACAGTTGCCGGCAAAAGAAAGAAAAAAGAGAGCTGGGAAAATAAATACAAATCAAAATCGCTTAAAGGTACCAAAATCGAAAAAATTTTATGAAATTGAAGAAAAAACTTTGATCTCTACTCATAATTAAACATTTGTTTTATCACAAGAAAAATAGTTTAAATATTATTTAGTACGGATTTAATTATTTTGTATGTAAATATATATTTAAATAAATAATTACGATAATTGAATTTCAATTTCATATTAAACATGTTTTTCTTGAAAATATTTTTATTTTAAATCTGGGATTGTGTGTTTCCAAGGAAGTGTAATATTAAAAATTTTCATATTTTCATTTACATAATTCTTTTTGTTGCCTTGTGGCATTACGGTCATTGGTTGCAAGAGATTTGTATACTTTTCTAATTTACTCTTTTGCCTTGTTTTTTGTTTACTAAGCAATTTAGAATAAGAGCTGGTATTAAACATAATCAACCATGTAGACAAGTAAGTTGGAAAAACAAATCCAGAAAAATAAAATCTAAACCTTAGAAAATGACTACTGACTTCAGGCTCTTGGGGGATTATATTTAGAATTATGAACGGAAAAAAATTTACGGTAATTTAAGGAGCTTAAAAAATTTTGCTACGTTACGTACTATTCGTATGTGTGATTTATAATGATTATTAAAAATTTGAATTGGCAGTGAAAGAATAAGAAAAAAATTTCTTTTGCTACAAAAATGTTATTGAAAATTATTGCTGCAAGAAGAATAAGTAAATTCGAGTAGAAAGTCAATATATGAATGGCAATGAAGATATTAACTATCTATGTGGATCTATTTAATATAATCTTGAAGCAATAGGAAAAATTCCAATAAAATTCATTAACATAGTTATATGTAACTTTGCTTTGCAAGTAGGCAATTTTATTTGAATATTAAATTTTTCACAAGCTAGCGAATTATTTCCAAACCATAAGAAGCTATTGCTTCGCTCGAAGCATATGTGTAAGCGAAAGTTATTGTTTATGGTTGTACCTTTTGCTTCGAAATAGGTTTCTAAGCGTAGCTCACTTCTTTGACGTTCAAGGCTTACAAATACTCCAAAATTTTGTCTCTTCATCTTATTGCGTTATCCAATTGTATCATTATTAAACTTAGATGTTGCTTATATGAAATCGTTAAACAACAAAACCTTAAATAATGTGCATTACTTGAAATCGGTCTCATCCATTTAATATTTATTTTATAGGGGAATATCGAAGAACACCATAAATAAACTTTTCGGTGGGGTGTCACAAAACCATAGGACATAAAGCCATAATGGCTTTATGTCACAATCCAAACGGACATAAAGCCATAATTTTGATATGGCCTTAAGTCTCATGTCAATTTTAGTGAAATGGGACATAAAGCCATTATGGTTATATGTCCCATTTGATGTTTTGCGTTACAAATGCTTTATTTCACTAAATATGCCTATTTATCTATGAAATTAATGATTTAAAAAAATCCAAAATTTGTAGGCTCCAGGAATTACAGATGCAAACATTTTGTGAAGGGAAATCTTAGTTATCATTGGAAAACATTTTTTATTCTTGTGACGCACGCAGGAAAACTTTATTCCGCGAAGCCACCTGCCGCGTCCTACTGGAGGAAAAAATCCCTAAGCGCGGCCGTAGGCCGCCACGCAGAAAAACTTTAGTATGCGAAGCCAGATTTCAATACTTAACTTTAGTGTCTCAGGAACTGAAATGAGAGATAGAGCCGCTTTCTAATATTGCTAATGTGAACTAAGGCATGCAATCATTATTAAAAATATGGCTTTATGTCTCATTTTCGGAAAAAAATTTATGTCGTTAAGTCCCATTATAATGAGAGTTAATGGCATATGCCCTTATGTCTCAATGGAATGGGACTTAACGCCATATGGCTTTATGTCCTATGGCTTTGTGACACCCCACCAAACTTTTCGACGATCTTATTCAATAAGTGAGAGAACAAATTTTTTTGCGATTAAAAATATTGGTATACAAGTTAATAATGTCGATTTGGACAACAGATGGTATCGAATTTTGTGCCTAAAAAAGATGTTTTGCGGGGAAGTCTGATAAGCTTCTTTCATTTGAAGAAAATGGCTGCTGAAAGTTATCGATTGTTGGTAGAAGTTTACTACCAACATGAACTAACTCAAAAAACTTGTCTAAGATGGTTTGGGCGATTCAAAAATGATGATTTCGACACAGAAGACAAGGAGAGGTCTGGTCAGCCGAAAAAGTTTGAAGGTGAGGAATTGGAAGCACTACTCGACAAACACGAATATCCATGGCGTAATGTTATGTATTTAGTGGGATCAGAAGGATGTTTTGTATTATGAGCAATTGAAATCAGATCAGACGATCACAGGGGATCTGTACCGCACTCAATTGATTCGTTTGAAGAGAGCAATCAACGAAAACCGACCAGAATATTCGACCAGACACGAAGCCATAATTTATTCGCATAATATTTTCCCATTTTTTCTTATGTTGGTAATTAAAGGGTTAAGCAGCATTTAAAGAAAAAATTAATTTTCGCAGATCAATTTCTTACAAAACATGTTTGAAATAATGTGTCACGGATGTTTCCGTAAGCTGGTGTATATTATACTAGACTTTTAGTTTGTATATCGCAAATTCTAATTCTGCGATGACCTGATTAGACGGGTAAAATGGCTTTATGCTGTAAAATAAAAATTGAATCGCCTTGTGAGTTCCATTACTGTGTTAAAATAATTTTGCAAAGTAAATTCAGATTCAGTTTTTGTGAATTTTTTTATTTTTTATTTCTTGTTCACCGAAAATTGTGTAAAGCATGGTATTTTGTCCATCATTTCGTACGAACTGTTGCCAAAAGTTCATATAAAAAAATTCATGCGAAGTAATTGCAAATTAATTATCCTGAGGTTGTACTCTGTTAATTTTGTGAAAACGTAAAAAATGTTTCTGGCACCATATTTTCCAACTGCGAAATAATTTAAGCATTACTTATTTCGTACGGAATTGTAAAGAACATCTAATCAGATCTTACTTGGTCGTAATTTTGTTGCGCACTAATAATTAAAATAATGGAAAAAAGTGTAAATATAACATAAAGTAAATGTATCAACTTTTGGCAGGACGTGTGTTCCTCCTCAGCAGCTGAAATTTGTTTTAATTGTTACGTTGCAGCACAAGCTCTTAAAATTATTTTGGTTTCCATTAGTTTTCCCTTTTTTATAAATAAAAACATGGTTTTTCTTAACATAAAAACACAATATTGCTTACTTACAGGCAATAGAACCCATACATTTTTAATAAATCGTGGTATTGTCACCACTGACTAATTGTCAAAGCTTTTAAACGAAATAATCAATTTTGCTCAACATTTTTCGCAAATTTGAACAAAGTACTAGTCTTAAAGGAGGAACTTATAAACTCGTTTGTATAATTTCTTTTGAAGTTTGATGTTCCCTAAGAACTCCAACATTTGATGAACCGATTTGCTTTATTTCAAATGACTAATTTTAAGATTGTTTTGTACTTTTATTTAAGTTGTTTTTTGCAAGAATTATTGAAGTTATCTTAAGAAAATTTTATTTTGGTTCCATTTAGACAAAAAAATTAACTCGTCTATATTTTCTTTTTATTGTCTTACCTTTTCAGGGAAAAAATCTTTGAAAATTCAAACATTTTCATTCGTGCTAAATAAGTTTAAACTTAACTATTTCTTTATACTTTAAAGTTCAATATACTTTTTATATGTTTTTATAATAAATAGCTATTAATTTCATGTTTTAAGTTTTTTAAATTTTTTATAACAAATTTCTTTCTTTGCCTTAGTTTTTTTTAAGAAAACACAACAAATGGCAAATGTTGTAAGAAAAATTATTTAAAAAACAAGCAACCAACACCATGTACTAGAAGTTAACAACTAAATAGAATTGCTGGTTTGCTAAAGTCCAGCGTTTAAGAACTCAAACAAGCAAACAAACAAACAAATAAACAAACAAATAACAAAGAAACAAACAAATAAACAAACTTGCAAACTTATAAGCAAATACACTTAGAACTTAGCTAACTTAGCTAAAGAGCAGAATAACATGAATGCAAAGACACACCGCACACATACTCGTATATTGTACATGCCAACTAACACATGCATACTTTAGCATGCTGTTACATGTTAGTCCTTGTGTTAAAATAAAAATAAAGTTAAATAGGAAGGCTGGCAAATGAAATAGAAAACAATGGATAAGTAAAGAAAAATTACAAACCACTTGTAAAACACTAAAGAGGTTAGAAATTAAACTATAAGGCTCTAAATGAATTTCGTGTTAAGTCTACAAGAATTATTTCGAAAAAGAAAGGAACACAAAAATGACAATTTATTCAATTATTTAAGAAATACAGATTTCTTAGTTTGGAGTTGAGAAGGTTGGCAGAAACTTGAATATAACATAAGTGAAAGTCAGATGTCTTTTATAAAAAACGGATAAGTATTAATAACAAATAAAACTAGTTTTTAGTTTCAAATTCTATAATTAACTTAAATAAAATATGCAACTTAAATAGATAAAAAAAGTACGATTCTATCATGCACTAAAAATTATAAAAAAATTTAATTAAAATTGCCCAAGCAGATTATAAGATCCGAGGCGAATACGGTTCTACTTTGTATAGGCGTGGCACTGACACATTTTTTCAACATATTTTTGTATTTTCGCAGGAACCCAATGTGTGTGCAAAATTTCTTTATAGAAATAAATAATTTTTACAAGCTCTAAACTGTCAGCTGTCAAATTTGTTTTTTTTTTAATGCATAAATGGGGGAAAACACAAATCTTACGTTAGTTTTGAGCCACCCTTTAGTTGAAAACTAAAGGCATTTTCTTTTGTAGAAAAAAGTGCTAAATTTTTTGCACTTTTTATTGAAAATTTGCAATATAATGGCGGTATTCAGTGTTTGGTGCAAATGCTCTTGCGAAAGTGCAAATGCAAAATATCGTAGCTTTTTTGTGAAATTTAACGGCAACTCTGTGTATTTTGTTGTTGGATTTTACAAAAAAGCTACGATATTTTGCATTTGCCTTTTCGCAAGAGAATTTGCACCAAACACTGAATACCGCCAATGATTTTATGAAATAGTGAGTTTATTCGAAATTAATGTATCATCACTTACAAGGAAAAATTTTTGCCTTAAGAAAACTTTGAATTGCAATTTTTTGTTGATAAAAAGTAATAGAAATTTTTTTTGAAAAGAAAGCGTCATAATCTTACCGGCTTTTCCAAATAATTAACTCCATTGCAATAATTAATAGCTCAATGTGTTTATAAAATTTCATGCGCATCGCATAAGAAGAAATATTTGAAAATTTTGTTTGCATAGGCGGGCCACTGCCCACTTTGCTCGTCAACAAATTGCGAGCACATTTTTTTATCATCAAACTGTAATGTCTTACAATTTCAGCGAGTATGTGAAATTTCATAAGAATCGTTCAGGAACATAACCCACTGCCTTCTTTTCTTATTATCAAATTGCAATGTCTGAGGAACTCAATATGTATGAAGTGTTTCACAATAACCGTTGGAGTAATAAAATAAATAGAAGAGTAATAATTTCTCAGTATGGGCGTGGCACTGACTACTTATCATTCAATTGCAAAATATTTGAGCACAGTTTCGTAAGAATTGGTTAAGTACCAGTACTTAAAGAAGAATATTTATATTATTACATGGGCGTGGCACTGTCCCTTTTCTATTGAAAACTTGTATTTTGAGGGAGTCTTAGGGATAAATAGAGATAGTAAAAAACATATTTACTACACCGCAGTCAAAACTGAGAAAGAGAGAGATAGAGTGGGAACTTTTTCTTAATCAAAAGAATTTATGTTTTTTTTACTTTAACAAATTCCTTCTACGTTTAACTCTTCTATTTCTAATTTATAACATTCAGTCACGCATTTTTATATTTCTTGTGTTTATTTTCATTCCACAGTTCAATTACAACCTTTTGAAGTAGAACGTTTTTTTTCACTTCTTTATTTAATGTTGTAAAAATTTCTAAGCATTTTCAAAGGCTCTTTTTCTGCTCACCCTCTTCTGCCTCATGCTTGCGGGGTCTATTTCTTTAGAAATGTGTATACAGTTTGTCAGACAATAGTTTTCAAAAAATTCTATTTCTTAGAAATTTTCTATTTTTATCTGCCAATCTGATTCTCGTAGGAGAAGAAGAACCAAGAAAGAAATACTTTAATATAAATATATTTTTCTTTTTACTCTGTTTTTCTTTCTCTCGTTCTCTCCCATAAAACTAGAAGGGTTGCTTAAGGTCGAGGCACATAGAATATGTCGTGCGCTGTACGTTGCTTTTTTCAACTGACATTAAAGTATCGGCGGAGGAGGTTGACACAATGAGTACTTTGTTGAGGAATATTAAATCAGCTTCTTTTGACAAAAGTACACATCTTCAATGGAATTTGAGGATATTATGTTTTTTTATTTTTTTTTATTTTAATTTTTATTTAATTTTATTTTGTCACAATACAAAAAGCTTAATAAAAGCAAAGCAAAAAACTGATATTTGTCAAAGTATTGAACGTAGGTTAAAGGTTAAAAGTTGCCAAACTTTAGTACTTTGCGTTGACGGAGGCGTACGGGATGTGACAATGCTCATTAGAAAACCTGTATTTCAACTTACTTGTCAGTTGAAAAAAGCAAAGTACGACGGATTCTATGTGCCTCGGCCTTTAATGTTGAAAAAATACAATATCAACAAAAGCTTTATATACATTTTAGTAACTCTTCATTAATTCGAAATTTTTTAGATTTTGTTTCTTTTAGCAAGTTACTTACTTGACAAACTGTATACATGCATATGTGTGAGTTGATTGTTAAGATGTTAGTCTAAATAGTTTTTAAAAGCGTCCTTTGACCTTTGCGGTTGTGTTTTTATTTAATTTTGCTCTTTCTTTACTTTTTTTTAATGTTTGGATTTTTTTATATTTATATCATATTTTTCCTTTATGTTTCTATATTTGCACATTTTGCCTTTTTAAAAACGTGTTCAACTTGTGTTGTAGTGCTGACAGGTCTTAGTTTCTTGCAAAAGGTAAAAAAAGTGAGAATGAAAAGCAAATAAATGAAAATATTGAAGTGTTCTGTTTCTCAAGGGGATTAAGGAATTTCTTTTTTTTTTCATTTTAGCAATAAAAATATAATTTTTAAACTTAAAATTATGCTTAAGTAATTTGAGTTGCTGGTGCCTTAAAGCTTTCGTTAATATTGATAATCTAAGCTCAAATATATTTTATGAAGGAGAAAAACAAACGCATTATTGTGCTTAAAATCAATAATTCTATTCCACTTATTTTGAATCTCTTTTAATTTGTGTTCTCCTCCCCCCGGAGAAAAACTGTTGTGTTTTGTCTACCAAGAGATTTGCACGCTATTTAAGCGATTGTTTTTATTGTTGTTTTTTCTAGGGTAATTTGCATAATTTCTTCTTCTCAGGCATTTAAAAATCCTTTGCTATTTTTGGTTTCTGTTTAAAGGTAATAAAATATATATTTTTATGGCGATACTTGTGTATGGTTCTGTTAGCGAAATGCAATCTTCTTGAGTGTTTTAACTTAAATATGGCAAAAGAAATCAAAATCAAGGGGCTTGAAAAGTAACAATTTACTACATTTATGACTGTTATAAGGATAATAAAGAGATATTGATTGCTCAATTAAGGGGACTTATTACAAACAAATAAAATGATTATCTGCATCTTAGCATGCTTTTTTTCTAAATAAATAAATAACAACAGAAATTTTTTCTATTTATTTAACATTCCTACAGCTTATGCTTTTAATGCAGAGGAAAGAGGTAGAGAATAATGGACAGGATTAACTGTACCCGATATTTAGATTTTAGCAATTCGAATTTCGTCTCTCTTTCTCTTTTCTATAAAGTTAGACTTGCGGCAAAAATTTCTGTGTATGCTGTCGCTTAAGAAAATCGCCAAAGAAAAATTACTTAATTTGAACTGACAATTCGATTATCTTTATTATTTACTTTTTATATATTTTTAAATTTTTGGTACCTTTTTTAAAATTTTGTGGTTCTTATAATTTTTAAAATTAAAAAAATCGATAATGCAAATTTTACATGTTACAATATAGTTGTAACCGATATAAAAGAGTGGCCAAGAAAAGAAGAGTAAGTAAACTTCATTCTCACATAAAAATATAATCTGATTTTTGAAGGAAATAATTTATCTGTCGTATTCGATTTCAATAAATTTTTCGGGCATTTTGTAACTAACCTACCTCCAGTTGCTCCAGTTTGACTTGTTTTTTTTTATCAAATTGGTTCAAAACATATTTATGTATTTCTAATTGACAATTGAAATACGAATTCAAGTGTTATTTATTGTATAATAAAAAAATATTATTAAAAGAAAATTAACTGCCATTTAAAACAAAAACAATTTCAAAAATTTTGTTTTTGTTATAAATGTAGGACGCGTTCATATGACGTAACTATTGTGCAACCATTGAGCAGTTCCGCTCCACACAACAGTTGAGTCATTGCTGCCATTTCTTCCATCATAAATGTTTTTCGCTACATTTAGACAACATGTTGTGTTTAGCTCATTAGCTGATCAATAGAGTTATGCGCTAATGTAACGCCGTTTTGTTAGGTGGCGACTGAAAATTAATTTGTTAAATTTTGCGTTACAAATGCGTTAAAGTATCGAAAATAAAGAAATAAAATTAAAATACTAATTTCATTGAAGATACGTAGGTTTATTATGGTGTTTATTTATTTGAAATATATATTTAGTTCAATATATGGCTTATAGATTTTTTGAACACAGTGCCGGCTTAGCGTTGAAATATAAATACTATCGGCGTAGGTTTATTATTTTATTGGAGTATTTTGCTGTTCCTTTTTTATGTTATGAATATTAAATTTGTGGTGCAGATTTTAAAATAAAAATGGAAAATTCCTCCCAAGAAAAACTCCATTGCAAATTCTGTGTTGTCCATACTTTTTAGTATGAGCCAAACTAATTAATTTATCAAATTTAAATTATTTATTTTTCAGCACTTTTATTCCTTTTCAATTGTTTATATTAATTAGCTGTTCATTATCCAATTATTCATATTAATTCAATAGTTGCCAACAGTTGAGCTCAACAGCTACGTCTTATGAATGCGTCCGATATCTCACAAAAGAACGATATCGTGCGACATCTTGGGCCGGGCAGTAACCACACAAAACCAATGGTTTTTTCTCACAAATATCATGACTTGAACATGATTTTTTTCCCCTCAAAAATTTTCTTCATATTAAGATCTTTAAAATATATTAAATATTTAAAATAATTCTTGCCAAAAACTTTTTTTCTCATGGGTGCCTACTTTTGTAATCATAATATTGTATTGCGCTGGAAGATTAACGGATGTTGTTGTAAAGTTATATTTATTTTTCATGGGCATGACAATGCCCTCTTTTATAAACACTATGTACTATTACGATAACTAAATGTTTTGCACCACCAAACTTCACAACAATCGGTTTGGTAGAAGTTCTTAAAAGAAAAATATTTTCTTTGCAAGGGCGTGGCAATTCACACTTTTTTGACCGTAATGTAATATTGTCACGGGAATTTATTGTATAAGTAAAGTTTAATAAGAACTGCTTAAGTGCAATTAGTTGAAAATAATGTGCACTAAATTTGTATTGGCGTCACCCTACCGACTTTGTAGCTGGATCAATCTGAAAGTTCATCTTTTTAAATGAAGGCAAGAGAGACTGAAATCGCTGTATGTAAGGCGGAGTTATGAGGGAATACAAAAAACAAAAAAGATTAAAACTACAGTTGAACTTCCATAATTTGAATCAGCATTATCCAGAAAACCAACTTCAATTTAGGGAGACCTCAAGTTATGGAATAAGTATTCAAAACTTTGCATATTATAAAAAATATTTGTTATTAACATTTATTTCTTTTTATTTGTAACAAAAGAATTGAACTTGTGTACATAATTTGTTACATGTATATTTAATTTTTTTCTCTTTTGTTTTGCATAAAAAGTTTTCAAGCATCGAATTACAATTTTGATATCATATTTGAAGGAAAAAATGCCAGATCAATAGATTTCAATTTAATTCGTATGTCTTTTGGATGTCCCGGACAATTATCAATAGATAACTTTTTGCCAGCAGCAGAAAATTGCTTATCCACTTTGAGCATACATTCTTCTAAAATTTGCCCAGGCTTCCAAGCCCTTTTGTTATTTTTATAATCAACGGGTAGCGAATTAATACCATGGAATCAATGGGGCCTGCTACTTTTTCCTATCATTAAAATTTTGAGCCTTTATTAATGACAGTGTTGTTAATTTATTAGCGGCAGATCTGGGAATTTTTGCTTAACGAAAAGTTTTTGTCAGCACAAAAAATTCAATTTATAGAAACGTTACAAGGCTTTGTACCATTATTTTTCTGGAAGTTAGAGAGAAATTCATTATATTAGAAGTTCAAGTTGTAGAAACAAAATCTAAAGGAATGTACCTACTTCTCGCTGTTGTCATGCGATTTGCTTCAATTACTAGAAACTTCGAATTATAGATGTTCAAGTTATAGAAGTTCAACTGTAATTGATAAACTTTTTTGAAGTCGGTTACTAATATTTAGTATTGAACTCGACACATAGCTTTTATCACTCTGCCAAATAGACTGAATGGCAAAACTGAAATAAGAAAAAAATACTAAATTGTAAGTCTTACCACCAAACCAAATGTCCCTAGTAGTTTCTAAAAATCTATCATAACAGCCAAATTATCGAGGATACTACGACTTTGCTGCAGACACTTGAACTATTTTACTTCGTTTTTAAATTTCATTTAACGTCAAAAAGGAAGTTGTGAAATATCTTAATACAAATTTTTTTCAAATTTAATAATTTTTTAAAGTATAATAATTAAAAGAAAATTCATTCATATTCTTACGTTTCGGACTTTTCGTAAACGTATGCTTGACTAGGTTCTTTTAATTTGTCAAAAATTAAATAAAAACGCAAACAGATTTATGTTTATGCTCAATACTGTTTATTTACTTTGTAAAACGTTAAGATTAAAAACACGAACTTTGCTTTGCAATGCTCTGGCATTTACACTACTGACTTTTCTTCCATTCATGATCCTACTTTTATAGTGTAAGCATGATTTCTAGACGGTTCGAGGATGAACTAGATATTGTTCGACATATACTTTAATTAGTGTTGCCAGTTATTACATAGTAGTGAAATTTCCTCTACATACTCATAGACAGGTCTTTAATATGGATAATCAATAAATTATAACCATATGTTGTAATTTTTACTCGCATTAATCGATTACGCTGAAACTTGCAGTTGCTAACAATATTTGTCATACAGATGCCTGGAACAATTTTGCAAATTCTCGTTGCTGTTTATACAACTTTCTTGAATGTTTTATTTCCATTATTTTGATTTTCATGTTGTTGTTGTATAATTTAATGCTGCCAATCTTGCACACACGGTTGATTAAATTGTGCTTAGCCATCGCTATATTTTCATGTTCGTTAAATTTGAATCTGCATGTGAATTCTGTAACAATACTGTGTGTGAAATACTTCATATTTTAAGAAAGATTTCTTCTTCCATAATAAAGAGTTGCATGAACGTGATCATGAATGAACACATTCATATCTTCATTAACTAAAACGCTATTTCGATTAAAAATCAGAGCACCAAACAAACTGTTGCTTTATTCATACCATGAGTGAGAATATTTTATTTCATTTCGTTAACACAAAAAGACTGTTCATTGAAACTATTGTTATTTCGTAGTTTTCGCTCTCATCTCAAAATTTTTTATTAACACGGAATAGCAATGTTGCCAAATCTTTTGCATACGTTGCCCATGTGTAACTACTTGCATATGTAATTTCAATTATACTATACATATTACGAACACTAGTAGTAAATAATATTCTATTCGTATTTTAGTTTGCTATTTGCATTTTTAAATTTTAATTTTTTCGAGTTTTTTACTTTCTTTTTTTTGCGTTGGAGCACCCAAAAGTTTTTACAGATGTTTGCTAAACTTTAATGCATTTTACTAAATTGCGTTCGTTTACGTAAAATACAGTACATGAGAACACAATTTGAGAGCGTAAAGTGACAGTTTGTGGCTTAGAATTTACAAATTTTTACTGCAGAAAATTCTTGTAGTAAAATTTATTAAAACCAAAAAATAACAGAAATTTCTTGTAGTAAAATGTAGTAAAACCAAAAAACATATGATTCAAAGGGTAAACAAACAAAATAGTGCACAATTTGTGAACAAATTATTAAAAAATAGAAAAATTTTAATAATAATAAAAAACTAAAAGTGAATAATTATTTTTAAACTAATTCTGTTTTAAACAAGTATATGTCTTTTAAAAGGAAATGCTTGTTTTAGAAACCATTTGCAACCTAAAATAAGAATAAAATAACAAGTTTTGAACTTGCTTGGCTCTGTGCTTAATTAATTCTTTGGAGTTGTGAAAATGCTAAGAGTATGAATACTTAGTACTGTACTTGCTTTTAAGGTATTCAATAGCAAAAACAAATACTTTTGAATAAATTTAATCAGATCCAAATTAGAAATATCAAATAAAAAAATAAACATATGGAAAAAATTACAGAAAATAATTTGTTTATATTTGCTTAAAACGTTCGTGTTATAATAAATATTGCACAGATTGCCAACCACAAAAAGAGTTGCGTAGTCAAAAGTGTAAATATATTTAAACACTATATTCATTTGCAATCAGCTGTTTCCTTAATCTTACTAATTTTTAAAATTTTTCCGTTCGCGTACTTTTTTGGGCGACAACTTTTTTTGAGAGTAAATTTTTAAATTTACTCAGTAATTACTCATTTACTGTATTTTACTGTAAAAGTACTCTAAGACACCTATTGCTTTTGCATGAACTTTATTGATGTTTATTCAAAACATATTCTGTTTCACATTTGTAAATATTAGTACGTTCTAGTACAAGTGTACAAACAAACTTCATTCCACTTGTCTCCTAACTATCGAGTGTTGATTGTTCTCTTTTCATAGTTACATTTACATCTACATATTGAATAGGAACAAAATGAATAAAAAATATTAATGAATGTTTCATGATCATCATTATTAAGTTTCATGCAATGTTTTATTACATAAAGTAAAATTAAAAATCCATTTTCGACCTTCTCCCAATTTATTATTACCAGGATATTGTTTTTTATAATTTCAGTGTTTTCCTAATTTAATTGAGTTTTTTTGTTGTCTAAACGTTAATTAAAATTGCCTTCTGTTTATTGCACTTTTGCTTTTCTCTTAAGAGTTTTTACTATTTTCATTTCCTGTTGTTATTTGAAATCGATTTCCGTTTATCGTTGTTATAAACTAAATCCCTCAAATCAAATGGTAATGAAAAAAGATCAATATGAATTTGTTTTTCTTTAGTTTTGTTTGAAAGGTAAATAATGTATTTTGTATGTATTCGTATTATTGTAGAAAAAAATGTAGTTGTAGTAGTAGCAACAACAACAATTATATTAAACTTGTTAGTATGACCTTCTGTTTGTTTAATATACACACATTATTTCAAGGTTTGTTTTGTTGTCTATTCTAAAAGGTGATTTTTTAGCAAATTTCTTTGGCTGATCAGCGGTTTTTTAGTTGGATCTATAATTTAACCATAAATCGGCCTACAAACGAATAACGCTAGAAAATTATTGAATTTTATTATCAAAATTCATGCTCGGTAGAGAAAGTGCAAACAGAAAATTGTATTCAGCGACGAAGCTGAACATGGTTGAATGGATACGTAAACAAGCAAAATGGCCGTATTTGGTGTGATTCGCAGCCATAAGCATTGCAAGAACTGCTATTGCATCCCGAAAAATGCACTGTTTGGTGTGGATTACGGCCCGCTGGAAGAGCTGGATTTCTTGGCTGACATGTGGTTTCAGCAAGATGGTACCACATGCCAAACAGCACGCGAAACAATGGCCCAATTGTGAGGCGAATTCGGTGAATAGTTTCACATTTGGAGCCGGACTATTGGCCGCCTAGATGATGCGATTTAACGGCTTTAGAATATATTTTGTGATGCTTTGTTAAGGCTCATGTCTACAGCGACAAGCCTGTAACGGTTGACGCACATGAAGCAAATATTGAAGAACTTATTTGTGAGATATCGGCCGATATGTTGGAGAGTGTATGCCGAAATTGAAAACTTTGAGGCGTAGCCGCGGTCAACATTTACAAGAAGTCATCTTTAAACATTGAATTACATATATCGTTCTACCGACTCAAATAAAGATTTCATACATTATTATTATTAATATATGTTTTTATTATTCAATTTTTATCACAACAAGATTTAAAACTTATAATTTACAATGATAGTAAGTTACATGGCCAATTAAACACAGACTTGCATCATTAAAATAAGAAATAGTTATACGTTTAGATTGATAAAAATAAATTAATTTATTTCTATGTAAATGGTTATTAAAGATTTTTAGAATAAAGTAACAATTCCTTTTTAAAGGACGATGTGTTGCTTAGTACTTGAAAATGTGACGATAATCTATTCCAAAGACTAATTGTGAAGCTTCAGTAAATTTGATGTGTTCTTTTTAATCAAATCCGAAAGCTCTTAAAAAATCACCCCTTGTATTTTCAGTAAATTCAATTAAAGCGTATAAGTGACTCTATGTCTATAATCAAACGCAATAAAAGGATGTTTTCTTGTGACACGTGTTAGTGTATAAGTACATATACATTTGTAAGTGCTTACACACATTATTAAACAACTGCGATGCACTGTGGCCCGGAGGAGAATACTTGTAGTATTAAGGAAATTGCGTGTAATTTAAAAAGGTTTTGAATATATTAGAAATTGTCGTTTAATTTCTATAAAATTAAGTGTAAGATTGCCAAATTGTTCTTCAAGTTATAATTTTGACATGAAACAATTTTAATGTATTTTCATTTTATTATGTATTTATACAATCAGATTAAAAAGTGTTTCCCTAAAAAATATAACCATATAGGCAAGTCCCAGAAACAGTCCACCAAATAAAATTTTTTGAAATTTATCCAATTTATTTTTGATCTTTTTTTTAAGGAATATTCGACTAGATATGTATGTAAATTTATAAATAAAATAAATATGTTTCAATGGTGATTAATGCACAAGTTATTACCAAATGCTACCCAACCTTAGATCTTCTAATTTCATAACAGAAATTAATTTTTTTTGGTATTCATATCATTACTTTAGTGTTAATGAAGATGGCCAAATGAAAGCCATATTTTTATTCATTGAATTCACTTCAATTTTAGTAAAAAAATTTTGTGTTTATTTCAATGTTTCAAAAAAACATTGAAATTAGGTACGAAATTTCAGAACAGAAAATAAAATGAAAAAAAGGAATGTGCGTCACAAAGGATTCACATACTTTGATAAAAAACGACAAAAGTTTTTGGCTGCAAATAAGTTATTTTAGAATTCTCTTATACTTATCTTTCTTTTGGGAACTGGATTTTGTGTGCTTTATTATGCAAAGTTCGCTAAAAATTACGAAAACACACTTCAACTTTGAAAGTTACTTCTGTTTTTGTTATCAATTATTTCACAACAAATACCTATAAAAAATTATTTTTTATGCCATTCGAAAGTACACTTATATCAGACTAAATACCATGCATAAGTTGACGGTACTTTTTTTGAAAATCCAATAAACTTGAATACATGAATGAGAAAACGCAGGATTTGCCCACATGTCCTTCTACAGATAAAAATATAAAAGTAAATCATTCTTTGGGGAACCATCTATAGCTTGGGATCCTATATACATGACTCACAACAATTACATTGAATCTGTACAAAATCAATTGTAGTTATTTTGCCTTCGTCGTCTACATTGGAACCCATTAGATCTTCCGTCATTCACTAGCCGTGTTGCTCTAATCAAACTTCTAACTTTAAAAAGCCGAAGGACTTTGTTGAATGTGTCGTTTATATTATATTTAATTAATGGTGATATATGTTCTAATTTCCTGCTCGATAATATTTCGTTTAATGTTCCTTATCGTCCATCTCGACACTTTGAAGTGCCAGCAATTAAATACTTCAGATCAAATTACGCGAATGCTGATCGATTTAGAAGAATGTGCAGTCCATTTAATAAATTTTATAAGATTATAGATTTTTTTAAATGCACATTATCGTCTTGTCGTCTAATAATATGATTTCCATAGGCAAAATTAAAGAAATAAATAAATAAATCCAGATTCTAGGATCATGTAATTAAAATTTCATCGTTATTTATATTATTTAGTCTTAAGCTGATAGCAAAATTTGCAACGAAGAGACAAGTATGCAGCATAAAAATACACAACAAATTAATAACAAATTCAGTATTTGATCACACCACTGTTCTATATGTTGTGAGCATGTGTGCGTGTTAAAGTAAATCACAGGTGTTGTTGTTATTTCCTTGTTGCATTAAAAATAAAACCGTAACGTTGCATAGTTTAAGGCATGACTGATATTTTATTGTTAAGAAAAACTATGAAAGTGTGTGTATGTGCAGATATGCATGTTTTCACTAGTATCTACATTTTACATTTTAAAGTAAAGTAATTTTTATTTTAATTTTTTGTGATTTTTATTTTTATCATGGATTTGAATTTTATTTTTTTCTTGTTATTTTTAGCGTGCGTTATAATAAAAGTTCAAGGTTAATTTAAAGTTTGCTTATGCCGACGATAACTTGTTTGTTTTCTTTTAACAATTATTAAAGCAAAAAAAAAAAAATAGATTATTTCAAAAATTAATTGCTAATTGGCATACAAATGGTTTTTATTTTGCAACAAAAAGCTTTTTCAGTTTTTAATGTTATAAATAAAATTGGCCTTTAAATAAACTTTGCATATTTTTGTTTTGCACTCAATTAAAAGTTTTTAAATAAAAAAAACCTTCTCATTTACACAAAGTTGTTGTTTATATGCCGGCATTTCATTGGTGCTTTTGCCATATCATCATTAGACCTTTAACCATTATGCTTAAAAAACTTCCAAACAAAAATTTCTTTAAAATAAATTGGGAGAATATTTCGAATAATTTAATACAGATTCCCAATTACCTTATATCTGTTTTTAAAAACGTTAACTTTTGTAGAAACCGTGTTAAATATGAACTCATATTATTTTTCATTTGTCCTTGCTTCAGTTTAAATATTTTATTAAACTCTATATACTTGCTGTCTCGTTTTAATTTTACTTTCTTTCTAGCCGTTTGCGTGTGATGGCAGAGTTTATGTATTCGTTATTCTAGATTTTATTGACAACTAATTTTGTTTCCTTATTTTAACTGTTCAGTAATGCTCGATATTTCATCATTTTTATGTTTGTTTGTATTTGTCATTGTTATGATATTTGTTTTTGCTTTTGTGTATTTTGTCTAAGGTAATTGCTTTTTCGGTTTGCTTAATTTAAAATGGTATACATTTTGAACACAACACAATTGTCAAATATAAATCAATTAATAATTGACAATAATAGTTGCTAGCTCTACATGACCGCAGCAACTAATGTCTAATACGAGTATATTTCTTGTCGACGTACTTATAATATACATTTTAGATCAATGAAATTTTGTTATGTGTTACTCAAAGGATAAATAACACTGGACAGATATCTTTTTAATTGTGTGCTGTTTCTCTTTCTATTATTATAATAGAAAGTTCCTATGCTTAGTATTGTCGGTTCTTATCACGAACTTGCCTGTAATACTATTACTTTCTGTACGTCATGTCTCCACGCCCAATATTTATTTCCGAACGCCGGCAGCATGACGTCACAAATATGTTCATGTACAAGTTTATGTTTTTTTAGTGGGGAACACTTAGTGCATATTGGACATAAATATAAAAATTTCGCTGTGAATTTATTTATATAAATAACTCTATGGACATAATTCCCTACGGACTAAAAAAACCATAAAACTTGGTACTTAATACAAAGTTATCATGGTACAAAGAAGAACATTCATAGAAATTAATTGTTGTTTAAAAATAAAATTACATTACGTTAAATGATATTAATATATAAAAAAAAGGCTATTAAATCATACATTTCATTAAAAAAAGCAGCATAATTGTGTAAACGGATCCGACGTATTAAAACATCGTAGTGTACAGTATGGAATATTGAATGTAATGTTACTCAGCAAAAAATCGGAACTAATATTCTCATTTAATAGATTTACCATAAAAGATAATTTTATCATGACCCTCCAGCTTTTTGATGTTGGTAAGTCAAGCAAAGCTAACCTTACAGTGTATGATTGAAGTATATTGTCTCTGTACACGTTTCTCAAGCAAAAAATAAGAAATTATTTTTGAAGAGACTCAATGCGATCGCTATAGACATTATAGTACGGGTCTCATACGATACAACCATATTCCAAAATAGGCCTTACAAGCGATGTATATAATCTTTTAGTAACAAGGGGTTCATTGAATTCTTTATCCCAAGCCAAAACACAACGGGATTTATTAATAGCCATCTTTATATGTTGGTTAAAGTTGAGTTTAGAATCGAAAAGAATTCCCAAATCTGTGGATATATCTACAGATTTTAGATTACTCCCACCATGGACATGGGGATACACAGGTGTGAGTACTCTTGAGAATTGCATATGTTTACATTTATTTATATTCAATTTCATAAGGTTCAAATTGCACCAGTTGTAGAAATTATCGTAGTCGTTTTGAATATATGAATATATATTAAACTGATCTGTTGTCTGTTCGACACTTGAAAATATTATAACGTCGTCAGCGTACATTAATACGTTACAATGTTTAATTTCTTCAGGCAAATCATTAATAAAAAGCAAAAATAATATAGTACCTAGATGACTACCCTGAGGAACTCCAGAGTGTACTAGAATTTTACTTGAAATTTTGAATTGAATAAATATATAGTTTCAACGTTTTTTGTGCTTGTTTAATTTTTTTTTTTTTGATAACAAAGCTGATTTAATATATGCCGAAAGCTAATATATATATGTATATGAACTATTGAATACGTCAACAATGATTTTGGTATCGCCAAAACTGATTTCATATTCTTTATTTCATTTAATATTCGTTATTTCATTTATAAAAATTCATATATTTTATTTGTTTATATTTTTTCACAGCCCAACCTTTTTTTATTTAGTTCACGAAAAAAAAACAAATATCAGAGAAATTACAGCCAAATTTGACAGTTTATTTCCAACATAATTGCTTGAAAATAAGTTTGAACAACCTGCGAAATGGTTGTTGCATATATACATGTGCAAATAATCTGTGGTCCACATGCGAACATATTGTGTTGGTAATAAAATTTGACAGTTGAATACATGATTATTTCTGGATTAATTCCACGCGGAGACTGTGAGAGACATGTGAACTAAGTTGGAGTGGCACGGAGTTGCGGCTTTACTGCAACGCGTTTTAGATCACTCAAATTCAACCACAAACGTAAATGAATTAGAAAGAGAGAGAGAAAGAAAGAGAGTGAGAAAGAGAGAGAGAGAGAGAGAGAGAAATCTTGACGGGCGATGTTGAAATGATGTTGAAGATAAAGCTACATAAATTAATGAGTCTTTCAGCTACTACCGAATTATGCTTTAGCCTGAAAAAATCTATTTTGCAACATTTGCATATAATGCTGAATAAATGACGTATTTTTTATTAAATAATATTCTTGCAATTAATTTTGAGTCCTTTGAGAAAGATTTCTCATTTTAAGGTATTTTTTTATATTTGTTGAATTTTATTGTTAATTTTTTTCTCATAATAAATTTTTATTCAAAAACAATTTAAAGTATAAAGAAACTGAACAATTAAATGATTTAAAAAAAAAATATATTTTAATTTTGAGTCTTTTAATGACCTTTGAACAATAAAAAAGTAAATACAAACTTATAATATTTTTTTGCATCTCGATCGTGTCTGTTAGGACCCTGTGATTTACTATATCTAAACGATCGCACGATGCCTTCACAGGAAAATTTTACAAAGGGGTGACCGACTTTAAAAAATCGCTTCGAAATGACGTTTTAGGTGCCACAATGTAAAAAAAATGATAGACAAACATCTGTTTGTTTTTTGTGTATGCACCTGCAATCTATTATTATAAAAAATACTTTGCTTTCGTTGTTTTAAAAATAGAATTTTCATAAAACTTGCGAGACCGCACGACTTGCAAAAAAAGGAGCTGTCACAAAGATGCATTTTTATTTCACTTATGCCATATTTGGGAGATCATGCGATTATATAGGACAGTGAATCGCAGCCTTAATGTAGCAGAATCATCGGCGAAGTAAAATAATTCATAAAATTGCTACACAGCTGAAACAAATTTAATGCATCTGCTTGACGAAATAGGGGCTGCAACACTGATCTAAAAAATAACGTCACGCGCAATATCAGAGTTGCAAAAATTTTTTTTTTTTTTTTTTTTTTTTTTTTTTTAAAGAGAAGTAACACTCAGGCAATTAGTATGCCTACCAACCCGTAGGTGTGTTACCTTCTTTGGGAAAGGGATAGTGAGAAAGGACAGATGGTGAAAGAGAGAAAGCTTAATTTTTACAACTCTGATATTGCGCGTTGTGTTAGTTTTTAGATCAGTGTTGCAGCGCCTCTGATGTCAAGTAGGCGCATTAAATGTGTTTTAAGCTGTTGTAGCCATTTTATTAATTATTTTACTTCGCCGGCGATTTTGCTACAATACCGACGAAGGAGGGCGCTGTGATGTCCGCTAGCATACACCAGTATCAATTGCTGCCAGAACTGTTCAGTGACCAGTGGCTATGCCTTCATCACTTAAACAGTCTGACAACAACAAATACAATCGCATACTAATGCACATCTGAAAAATGCTGAATGTTATGACTTGTCTGAAGCTGGGCTCGAACCCACGTTCTTAGACATTATTTGCTTTGCAGTCAACGCGCTAACTACTTCAGCCAACAGCACCCTCAAATTAAGCTTTCTTTCTTTCTTTCTTACTTTCACCATCTGTCCTCCCTGACTAAACCTTTCCCAAATAAGGTAACACACCTACTGTCATCCGGAACCAATATTGAAAATTCCGTATAAAAAGTATTATTTAAAAATATTTTTGTAAGAATGTTAGCCCTTAAAATCCTTGAAGTCCTTTTAACAAGAAAGTCGGAATATGAAGTAAGAATAAGTAACTGTACTTTTCCTGTTCAGACAGATGGCATACACCGTTGTCAAGTGTACATAATTACTGTTTTTTTTAATTTGTCGAACTCTGTAAATTACCAATAATTATATTTAAAATTTCTTTATTTGAAAATTTCTCGCCAATTATCGAAATATTTAACAATTACCACAAAATAATTAATTGCATTTCAACTATCAATTTATTTGCATTGTATTGGTTTATTTATTGGTTTTCAAAATGCCTCAGTCTATTTTCATGTATCCTCTCTTTTTATTGTTAGTGCAAAAACTGTTTTCAAAAAATATGAAAAAAAACAAAAAAAAAATAATTGTATCAAAAATATACAAAATTACAAATAACCACTACAGGCAAAACCACAACAAAGGTCCCTCCAAGACTTTTTTCACTGTTAATAATTTTGCCATATAAATATAATAACGTAGAAGCCTTTTGAAGTCTTCCATAGATTTTGTACTAACGTTTTTATACTTTTAACAAAAATAAACACTCAAACACATATATATTTTTTGCAACACAAATACACACACATACACACAATATATATAGGTATATAAACTGCAGTTATTTCCATTGATGTGCAGCCATTATTATGTTTTTCTAGGTAAACTCTGCAGGTTAATGGTAAAATCGATACTGACAAGTATACGATTTTCTTTTAAAGATATTTGATTTTAGCTTCTTTTTTTTATTCGGTTCTTAATATTCAAATTGCATTATGAAAATTATGATACACTGACGCTCTTTTTACGTTCTATTAGCAGAAATAAAAAAATCCTTGAAGTATGCAATGGGTTTTTTGTTGGCCGTAACTGGCTCTACTTACTGTGTCTTTTTGCACAAATTTTCCATAAAACTGAACTTCAATTCAACATTTTGTAAAAAACATAGCTGCAGTTTTTTTTTCTGTCGCTGTATTTTGATTTTCATTTTTATACTTTTCTATTATTATTATTATTATTATTCAGTTTCTAACGTTATCAAGATGATCATTAATAATGCCTTTGAGGCATGACTGTCATTATTACAGTCATAAATTTCTACTTTTTTTTAAATGGATTTTCTATTTTTAGTGCTTAGAATGGAGTATTTTTTTGTAATTTTTTATATTTAAAATAAAATTAGTTTGTTAAATTGCTGCATAATACCCGTAGTTTTTTTCTATCTACACAAATAGCTGCTTGACATATAATTTCTTATTTATGGAGAAAATGACAGATGAACAATTAAAAATTTCTATTAGTAAATTAATTAGCATTTTAACTCCTGAAGAATTATTTTAATTGCCTTTGCTGGCAAACTCAATGACTTGATTTGATCGCTCAAGCAAGAAGCTAAACTCTTCACTACACTTTGAGTTTGGAAATTAATTGTAAATGTAATTTTTTGAAATTTCACATAACAAATTCAATAAATTTTTCTTTAGATTAAATATTTGAACTTTTTAGTGTAATTCCAAAATTGTTTTGATGATGAATATATTTTCAAGGTCATTAAATAAAAGATTAGTTTTTACATATTATTCCGACGTTTCGTTTCTATTTTCCGACTTCTTCAGGGATTTATTTTTTTATTATTATGGATATATAATCTTCTTTAGACTAATTATACGAGTACATCATTCCATTTAAATATATCACAGTTTTGTTTTGTATAAAAAGGACAATCACAAACAAAACCTTAATAAATTTAACGCAAAAAATGCAAAACAGATTCATAAATAAATTAAAATATCACAGCCAATCTTTATTTGTCGTCATCACAGTTGTCATTTAACTAAAACTATGGTATAATTTGCATAAGTGTTGTCTACTGTATGTCCTGATTTGGCTTCTGAATAAAAATTAATTTTTTTTAAAGTATTTTTTTGAAAATATAGCCAACAAAAAGTTTGTAACGATTTCTATTAAGAACAACCTACTTTTCCACACAAGCTACTTACCGTCTGCAATACTTTGCAATAGTTATACAACTAAATTATTAATTATTGTATTGTCTGAGTGGTGCGTCAGTTTTCGTGAAAACAAATTTTTAGTACGTAATGAAATAGTCGTGTAATAGACCAGGTAGTAAAAAATTTGACATCAAATACAACAATTCCATCAAATACACCAACTCAATACTCACATTAGATATTTAAATTTTATTGTGTCTTGTGTATTATATTACTTCTTAGTTTAGACATTTTAAAGTACTTATTTGTAAGCCAAGGTGGAAAGAACTTTCCGTCAATGACATAGACGTGATGAGTATGTACTTCATATGTTTATGAACAAATTGACATATTGTCAGCAAAGTTTTTTCTGGGTATCCTTAAAAAGATAATATTTGTTCAAACATTTTTTCACGTTTTTCTTATAACATTTTAGAAAAGTATTTTTACTTGCTAAGCATGGTTAAGTGAAACTTTGATAGTATGTGGGACAACAAGGACGATTGATGGAAAATCAAAAAATTTAGATTTTCGGCATGCTTGTTATCAGTGTGTTTGTACATATATAGTGTTAACCCATCAAGCACAAACAAATTTTCTGTAGAATTATATTTTCATTGTGAACAGTTGTAAAAATTCTGGAACGTATATTTGCGTTACCCGAGGAATTTCAGCCGGTCCGGCATTAGAATGCTCTTATGAAATAAGATTTGTATACATTGGGTACCAAGTGACGAAATTGTTATCTAGACTTGAAACCGCAGCTTCATTTTCAGAGCTGATGCCTTTTTATGACAAGACTTGATCAATGGTCACGTTACTTATAAGATTTTAAGGAATTTTTATTTTTCGTATGAGGCAGTCTAAATAGTTGATGAGTAAAATAATATTTAGTCGGTGTACTTATTTTCGACTGATCTATAAGTTGTAAATAAATAATCAGGCTTGTTCACATTTATCTCGCTTGTACAGGGTGTCCGCCGGGAAGGTAATTTGTTTTGCCGTCATTTTGGTAAACATAAGTCTTGACAATTCATATTTGGCAGTCGTGAAGTAGACACGAGGCAAATTTATTATGGAAAAATATTCGATAAGCCACGTGTTTTAATCGATAAAACATTTTATCAAAATCAATCATTGATTACTGTGGCGATGAGAAAGTTACGTGAAATTTTTGGGGTAAGCAACGTGCCAACAAAACGCACTATTTATCGTGTACTTAATGATTTCGAAGAAAGAGGGTCTGTAGGTGATAGGCCCAGGCATGGACCACAACGCACTGCAAGATCGGCTGAAAACATTACTGCTGCTCAAGAATGTGTTCAAAACAATCAATCAACCTCAATTCGACGCTGCGCTCAGGAGCTTGGTCTTCAAAGAACAACTTTGGCCACAATTTTGAACAAGGATTTGCATTTGTTTCCATTTAAGATTAAGTTAACATAAGAGCTTCTTCCACAAGACCATTTACGCCACCGTACGTTGCAGCTCGCCCATGACAAACCCGATTTTCATGAAAAAATCATAACGCGTGACGAGGCACATTTTCATTTGAATTGATATGCGAATAAACAGAATAGTCGGTTCTGGGCAATGGAAACCCCTCACATTATTTATCAGTCACCTTTGCATCAATTAAAAGTGACAATCTGGTGAGAAATTTGGTCAGGAGGAATCATTGGACCTAACTTCGTTGAAAATGAAAACAGCGCAACGGTAACTGTGAATGGGGAGCGATATTGTGATGTGGTTGAAAACTTTTTAACGCCACAACTGCATGCTTGGGCTTCATTAATATGTGGTATCAAAAAGACGGTGCCACATCGCATACAGCCAGGATTACAATGGAATTACTGCGAGACCTCATTCCACAACAAGAAATGGTGATGTTGATTGTCCTCCACGGTCGCCTGATTTGACTGCTCCGGATTTCTTTTTGTGGAGGTATCTGAAAAGCAAGGTTTATGCAAACAAACCAGAAACGCTTGAGCAACCCAAACAAAATATTCGTGATGAAATTAATGAGATGACGCGTGAAATGTGTGTGAATGTAATGAAAAATGTACTCAAAAGGATTCGCATTTGTGAGGCTAACAGAGGCGGACATTTATCTGATATTGCATTCCATACATTGCCGACAAATAAATAAAACATTTATCAATATAAGATCCATTCTCATTTAGTCGAACTTATATTTATATATATGTATATTGAAACGAATTGTTTGGCTCAAGTACAAATCCGAGTTTACTTAATTCTTTTTTCTAATTTTTTTAGAAATTTTTTAGATAAATTCATTACTTTTTATTGAGAGAGTTCTATTTGGAACAATTTATTGTTTATCAGATTAGCAGAATGGAACTTGAGCCAAAAAATTCGTTTCAATATATATATTTATTATTTTATTTGAATGGTCTTAGGATAGTGCAAGAAATCCCAGTCATAAAGCCAGCAAGAGATTCTGATCTGATCGGCTGAAGATCTGATCCGTGGAAGTGGAAAACATCTATCGATATACCTCTTTTTGGGATTTAGATTAATGTTGGCTTGATTTTTTAATTCACTTGGAAATAAAACTTTCTTAAGCTGAAAGTCCATAATACGCGTTGTATATGCGTTGTCGCGTGTTATGCTTTTCATACTTTCTACACGTTCTATTATCAAATAAAAATAACTTTTGCAAAATGAAAAGTGAAATTGGGAGTTCAAAAGAATTTATTTAGTTTGTGCACATAATATTGTGTGCCATTGAGCCCTACGAAAAGCTTTTATTGTTTGAAAGTTTGTATTTTTTCCAAGGAGAATTCACCTTGGATTTTTCACAACATTAATTAGTTTCTTCTCCATTGTATTTGCTTAGTAAATTTATAAAATTAATAAACATAGCAGAGATGAGACTCAATACGCAATAGTAAGCGACAACTAAAATAGAAATTTTGTTGGTGAAAAAATAGATCAAAAAAGTTTATTTTTATTCGTGAAAATATTTCTAAGCTTTTTTACGAAAGTTTTTTTTTAATTAAAAACGTTTTTAGTAAAAAAATGGGTAAAAGTAATCTACGATACAAACATATTTATCGATAAAATTAAAAATTGAATATAATATGCCACCATTGCCTATCATAAACAACTCGCTGCGATGCGTAAAAATTAGATATGTAAACCTTCTTCACACGTTGTAAGTGTCTAAGCGTTCTACGCTTTGTGCATTCAATTACTCTGATTCTACTTTTTTTACAGACGCTTAGACTTTCAGCTTTAAGCTCTTCTGCTCATGTTGTGGGCAAAACTTGGTAAAAAAAATAATTTGGTTAATGAACTCTTTAAAGGTCATTTTATTATATATTTTAGTTCTTTTACGTTGTATATACTTTCACTTTAGTTAGCTACCTTTTATTTAAGTTGCATTTAATATTTATGGTTATACTAACATTCTTAATGACTATTTTTTCTGTATCTTCTATTTCCCTTAAATAATAACTTCAATATTTTAACTGGTTTATTTGAATAAGCATAGAAAGCTTAACAAATTTATAAAACTAAATTTTAATTACTTATAAAATAAAATAGGCCACTTACCTGCGTGGTAACAATGGCAGATGATTACCAAACAACCACAAGCGTTTTTCACCAAACCATTTGTCCATAGGAGGACAAATGGCTGAACATGTAAATATCTAATAAAAATTTATTTTCAAACGAGTTAAAGTTTTTCCTTTTCATTTAATAAATCACAAAATTTGGTGTAAAACTAAAAATTGCATTTTTAAAATTCCATGAGTGTTAAAATTATTTATTTATTGTTTTTTTTTTAATATTTTGAATTCATTTCTTTCAGTTGTTTTTAATTAAGTTTTATCTCACTTTTAATTGAATTTTATTTAGTCACTTTCGTTTTTTTTCATTACTTCGTTGCGCTTTTTTAATTATTATTTTATTTTATAATATTTTATCTGTTTGAACAACTTTTTAATTTATTTGGTTACTTTGCACTGAAAACATCGTCTGCAGTTTTAATTTTGTTTGGAAGAGTCTAAATAATAAAAGAAATACATTAACAACAATTTAGTTTTAGTGGTTGACATTGGCAACGTGACATTAAAAGGTTTATTTTTATATTTCAAATATTTGTTTTCTTATTTAGCTTATTGCGAAGTTTTTATATTTTAACAACTCTTGTCTGCTTTTGTTTTCCATTGTTGCACGATGGGCCAAAAAGCCCAAATGAAGCTTCAACTTCAATACATATTTTGCTTATGGCGTATAAAAAAGCTGTTGTTTATTAAAAATATGAATAAAATAAAATATGTTTATTAAATAAAAAAACCTTTTGAAATTCTTTGAAAAAGGATATCGAGACCTGTCTCGAATAATAAGTTTAATAATTAAAAAAAAATTAAGAGAAAGCTAAAAATCATAAAACAATAATGATTGTTAAAAATAAAATGTTTGCTACAATATTAAAATACTTTTTTTGTATTGTCTTTTGTTTTTTCAATAAAGTTGTGAGCTTTTCATTTTCAATAAAATATGGCGTTAACTTTAAAATCTAACTGTTTAATTTTTTTGTAAGCTTTAATTTTCTCTATAATTTTATTTATCGTTATAAAAGTAATCTAAAATATTTGCTTTCTACCAAAAAATTATCCATAATTTTTTTTTTACTATAGAAAAGTTGTACAAATTTTACCCTTCTTTAGAAAGGATATCTACAACTCTGCGTTTTTGTAAAGCAATCTTTATGTTTCTGTACAAAAATTATCGATAACTGTATTAAAAACAAATCGATATGTACTATTCTATACAAGACCTTCCATAGCAAAGTTCTCGATAACTTCACACATCTTTAGGAAAATGATCGCTAACATATCGTTTTAAACAAAATTTGCTAATAACTTCACTTTTTTAAAGAAAAAGATTGATTCGTTTTTCTGTAAAAAAGTTATCGATTTATTTTCTTAACCTTACTTTTCAATACAAAGTGAGCGATGACTTAATTTTTTCTATAGAAAAGTTATCAATTACTATAGTTTTAGTTTTTTTTAATTAGTTAAATTAGTCGATAAATTTACTTTTCTATAAAAAAGACATCTGTAACTTTATTTTGTTGAATGGATTGACTTAGTTAGCTGTGCCGATAACTTTACTTTTCTGTAATAAATTTATAGATAACAGTATTTTTTTAAGAAATGCTCTCTATAGAAAAGTTTTTTTTTTTTAAACAAGTAAAATTAATCGATAAATTTACTTTTATTTAAAAAAGATATCTATAATTTTATTTCGCTGAATGAAAAGCTTTGCTTATCTGTGCGAATAACTTTACTTATCGATAACTGCAAGTTTCAGTTTTTATAAATAAATTATTGTTAACTTCTACTATCTTTAAGGTGGCTAATTATAATTTCAGTGAAAATAAAATAACTGCCTCGGCTCTGGCGTGCAGCCTGATGTACAATTATGAACCGCATCAAAAGTTAACATTCAAAGTATTTCTCTAGCTGCTTTAGAATTTGGATTCTCTACATATATTTGAAGGTACTTTTCATCTTGAAATTCTTTCGTCTAAAAATTAAAAGCACTTGTGTTGCAAAGGGTGATCCATAACTAAAGAAAATGTATTTATTCCTTTGCAATTGACTGGTTGGCTGTATTTGCCATGTCTGCGCAATCCCGTACTTGGCAAGAACATCTTTCAAATAAATTTTTGCCAGTTTTTTCTCGGAGATTTCAGAATTCAGAATTAATTATCAATTTGTTGCATAGTTTCTGGTCGAAAAGGCACTAGAAAATACAAGAGCTAAAAATAAATATTTTTTTATTATTTGACATGCCATAGTGCATACAAATTTACTATTCATTGTTTACTTGATTTAACCCTGGTTGGGCTGCCATACAGCCTTCTTGCAATTTTTTCTGTTTATCAAAGCAGTTTGAGTGTTGTGGTTAAAATGTGTTTATGAGATATACTCTTGTGTCTATGTTATCAGTTAAAAAATATTCGTAGAAATTTGTTTTCAATGTGGTTTTTCATATTGACTGTGATTTATGCAGATATAGAAATACTTCACAGATCTGTTGTATATGAAAAATAAAAACGTGCAATAGCATACATGCATTCCCGTTGGAAAATGTTCGTGCTTTCAGTTAAAATCTCTTTAAAATTGTTCGTTTTATGCTTAAGGATTTTTCCATTTCAATTTCTCTGCGTTATAAATTTATATATTCCGACATCTTTTGAATAATTATTTCTAAAAGTTTTTTTATAGCAAAATCTTTTAAAGCTCTTTAAAAATTTGAAAATAAAATATTTCAATATTCATTAAGAAGCATTTCACTTTCAGAATAGGACTTCAAGAGCAACGGCCAAAATTGAAAGCGCTAAAAAGTATTTTAAAAAGTATGTTTACCGGTTCTTTTTCCTCTGGGGTATTGCATGTATGCATATTGATATTGAAAAACAATTTTTAAAATAAAATACAAAAACACAAAACATGTTTTATCATCCATAACCATTTCTGGTTTGCATTATTTGATAGACAGGACTATGCAGATAGGACTAACAACAATTGAAAGCAAGAGTCAAATATGTCTAAGCGATCTGAAAGAGTGCAATGTATTATATTCATTCACTGAATATTTTATCAAGGTCATTCAAAATTGGAAATGATTGTTATAAAATTGTGCATTCTTTATTTCTACACAAATATAAAAGAGAATTAGAATAATAAAATATATCCAAGTTGTTTATAAAGTTTTAAGTTAGCTACATAGATTCCCCGAGATTTTTATGTTAATGCTGTATCATGTTTTGAAAAAATAATAAAAATAAAACCATTAAAGTTGACTTTTATTAACTTACAGATGGCCCTACATGTTATCGATTTATTATTCTTACAAAAGAGTTAAAGCCTACTTTAATTTTTTCATCTACAGAAAGGTTATAGCTAATGTTGATTTTGCATACATATGTTATGGATATCTGAACTTTTCTTTGTTACATTTTATAATTATCGACAAATATACTTTTCCTTAAGAAAAAAAGAAAAGCTAAGGACCTTAAATTAAATTCAATTAACACTGTTTTGCTTTTTAAAACTCAGCAATATTTTTACTCCTATTTCCTTGTTAATAGGTTTTAATAATATTTGGATTCATTAGAAGAACTAACAATACAATGTTCTGTTTCAATACTAATTGATAACTTCTGAATTCTTTTGAGAAGTGATCGATAATTTTATTTTGTATAAAAAAATTATTTATTTATTTATTTTATGAAGCTAAAGTAAACAGCTTTAATAAAATTTTCACATATTGTTCTATTTAATAAAAAGCTATAACTTTTAAAATTTAAAATATTCCTTCTTAGATATTATTGCCAAATTACATCCAATCCTGTTTTTACACGATCGTTTTTTACACGGTTAACAAAAATAATCTTTTCCTGTTTTTACACATCTCTTTTTACACGGACAAAAATATTTTTTGGGAATTTTCAATTTAGGTTGTGTATATAAAAAACTTCTAAATTTATTATCGATATTTCGCCAGTCCTTTGATAGATTCCGCAGGATTAATAATCGTTTAAAAATCAAAATAACAATTACTTAACAAATAGTATAAATGAATGTATGGCCGATACAAAGAGCTGCAAAAAGAGATCTCCAAAGTATGATAGATACGATCCATAGCTGAATTCGCTGTTAAAATAATTAAAACACTGGAATCTGAAAATGCAGACATATTAAGCATATCTTCGGACAAAACTGATATTGAACCAGCGCGACGCTAAAGACCGTGCCTACTATCAGACACTAATACCGAGCCCCCGTAGAAAAGTAGATAGCGTACTAGACTCTTAGTCGGAAGGTCGCAGGTTCGATTACTGTGTATACCCTGGGTGTTTCTGCAGACAACCCAAAATGGCTTTGCAGTTTGTGTTCGTTCTTAAAAAAATATGAAGTATGAAGAATAACACGTATATATGTACATATTTTTGTTTTTTTTTTTTATTTTTAGATTTTCAATATTATTATTTTTACAGAGTTGTTCAGTTCCTTGAAAATATGATTCTTTATTAAAAAAATATTTTAAGATAACTTGTGCTTTATTATGTTTTTATGTCTTAAAAATAATAAATAAAATAAATAAAAAGAAATCAAATTTTTGTGTTTGTGTTTTGTGTTAATTTGGTCTAAACTTCAAGATTGATATGATCAAATATAACTTGTTTGGCACGATATTTTTTACATGGCGCACAGAGGAGTATTCGTGCCAAAAAGCTGGCCAAAAAGGCAGAAATGAATTTAAATAAATCTTAAAAACTACGTAGAAAAAAAACTACAAGAAAATTTTACACCATATTGTAAATTTTTAGTGTTTATGTTGCGATTTGTAGCTCTGATACGCTGCTGAAATCAGGAAAGTGAAGAAAATTACATGCGTTTTTAATGTGTTTTTTCGGATTCAAGATGTTTATTAGATATATTTTATTGTGTCTAAACGAATAAAGGTATTACATTAATTAAACAAAAGCTATTTTTGATATTTAAACAACAATTCGTTTAAAAATTAAATTTATACACTTTTTTTTGCAAAAAAAGAGAAAAAGGTTTTTTAAAGTGAAGGTAGAAAATAAAATCACAATAAAATCTAGAATCTCTAGTTTGAGACCGAAAAAGACATCATAATCTTTTGCGTCTACTGAATTATTGATTTTAAATGTTATTTACGTGACTTTTAACACTTCGCAATGTGATTACCTGACTATAAATAAAAATTTGCAAAATGTTTATCATTGCTAATAGTTATAAGGGAGTGTCCGTCACCCCAATAAAACAGTTTTTTATTTACCTGCGCTCTATGTAACATTATTTTTTAGAAATATATTTGTACGTACCTTAATAAATTCATTTTTAAAAACATTAATCACAAAACTTAGATTAAAAAAATAAACATGGGCACAGAAAAAATACATGGGTCACCCTGGTACCAGACAGCTCACTTACCCATAAAAATGTACGTATAAAAAAATCATATCCATATATGGGTTATTGCTTACAATTTGAATCAGAACCGTTTTGCAGCTTCGAGAGATAACATGGGAAAATCTTACACAAGATTACAGTTATTCCAAATAGTAAAGAAATCTGAGCTATTGTCGAGAAATTGCAGTGTTTAAGTTTTTCGACGTTTTTAATTATTATAACTTTTTCGTGTGTTAAGTATTAAATAGTATAAAATAAATATTATAAATCTGTTTACATATATAAAAATAAATCTGCGTTTGTGTATTTGTTTGATAATTTTTTTGCTTGTTACTAACTACGAGAGTAGTCTTTTGAAAGTTTTGGGACTGGGAAATTGAATGCAGTGAATTTCAAAGCTATTTTTAATTTTCTAATATCTGCGCCTACAACAGTGTGACTCTAAATTTAATTTGGGTTGGCTCTTAGAATAAAGTGAAATTTCAAACTAATCGCCCATATATAATTATTAGAATCTCTAGATTTGCACAACAATGGGATAGCGAAGCACTAAATTTTCGTGGGGGGGGAGAGGAGGGTTGTTGTAAAAATAGCAAAAATCTGCCACTAGATTTTTTATATCAAATTACACTTAAAACTACCAAAAAAATGAATTCTAAAACAATTCTAAAACACGTTCAATAATTTTGGCCAGCTTTTTGGCTTAAATACTTCTCTCTGCGGTGGTCCATGGAACGTATGTACCGTGTAAAAACAGGATTGTGTGTACTAATAATTCATTATATGAAACTTTTAGCTAACAGAGGAGCAATCATAACTCTGCACTTAGAAAAACTTAAAAATAAGCTTTTATATTGGCAATACCTGTAACATAAATACAACTCAGCCAATTAGAATTATTGTAACCACAGAAACAACCAGAAACCATGGCAATAAAAATAGCACACAAACAAACTTAAGCCAACAAAAACTCTTTGCAACAATTAAAAAATAAAAAAATAAATAAATATCAAACGCACAAAAATAACAATACATTCGTACTACAACAAATTGTTAAAATTTATTTGAAAAGTTTAAGAGAAATATATATTTTTATTTAAAAAAAATTGCAGTTTTAGTTTGTAGTTTTTAAACATTTATTTAACACACTTATCAAGTTTGTTATTGTAAGTTTGTTCTGCAAGCATACACACACACAGGTACACCAAAACATACATAGTTCTAACAATGTTTTACACACATGAACTTTGTGGTGAAAAATTTATAGAGATTTTTCCGAAACAACAATTTTAACAATTACAGAGAACAAATTTAGAGTTCTGTTTACATTTTGTTACTACGAGCATTTGTGCATTTTCCAATTGTTTGTACTCCTTCTTTTTAATTTTTTTTGCTTAGTTTAGTTTTAATTTTTTTTCTTTACGAAAAAGATTATTTTGTTGGTTTCATATACGAAAAAGAAAATATTTCTTGTGAATGACACAGAAGCGCACACATACACTTACACTATTGAAACTTGCAACCTACACACACACTGGGCATAACAAAAATCTAACTGAGTTTCAGTTTTGAGTCTTTTATTCTCTTTGTTTTTTTTATTTCCTTTTTGTATTTTTGAGAAAAACTAACGAAGGAATAACAAAGAAAAAGAGCTTATGTTTTCACCGGTATGCACATGTTTAAGTGTGAATGTAAGTAAACAAAATGTGCATATATATGCAGGTATTAGAAAGCTTATTTTTTGAGTTTTACGTTTGTGCCAAAGCGATATGTAACTAAGGTGCAACAGTGAAGCCTAGAAAATGTTTACATGACTGGTTAAGTCGTTTCGTAGATACTTGTTTATTTTTATAATAATTTTTTTTGTAGACTTTCACGGCTACTGATTTTAATAAAAAATGGGCTTCTTAAAATACACTAGGAAAGCCATTCATGGAAAACCTAAAGAAACTAAAATTGAGAGAGTGTTGCATGCGCGAATTAAGTAATTAATTTATTTTCAATATATCCTTTAGATTGAATGCAAAAATTTGGGCCACATGTTAAATTTTTCCCTTTCAATTCCTTTCAGTTTGTAAAGCACCCAACACACGTTTCAATCGTATTGACATCTGAGTCGGTTGTTGTCCAAATCAAGGCGTGTATGGCTCTGTCAATTGATTAGCTTGGCAGTTGTCGAGTTGAAGAAAAATCAAAAGATTTTGTTTTTTCAAAATGTCTAATAAGTCTTTCAATTCGATTGTGCTGTGTGTTTGATTCTCTTGATCAGCTGTCAAAATTTATGTTTGTAGTTTTCTTTTGCGAAGACAATCTTAAGTATTTTTAAAATTGTCTTTAATTTCATTGAATTTTAAATAAAAAATATAAAAATGATAATCCTGCACTTTGGAAAATGAAAAGTCCGGTTTACAAAACTAAAATAAAAAAGACATAAGCCATTCAGCCATCGCAATAAAAGTTTTTAATTTTTAAATTTTGTAGTTGTAACAAAATATAAATTTGACAGTTAAATGAAAATATTCAATTCAGTTTATGAAGTGTGTGGCCAAGAATAAATTCAATTGAAAGACTTAATTGACAATTGAATTGATACGTGTATGGGTTGCTTAATACAATCACTTTTTTACTAACACAGTCAAACTTTTTAAATTGAAAACTAGATTTCATATTCATTTATCTGTCAATTTTATGTTAAATTTGAAATTAATTTTCGAGCTTCCTTTCCAAAATATACAAAAAAATTTGTGTTTTAAAAAAAACCTTATGTTTTTTTATAACTTTTTGGTTTTTTTTCTACAAATATTCTACCGCAATTTAAAACTTCTAATTAACATAAAATAATCAAATATAGTTGTGAATAAAAGTAAAAGATGTAGTGATGTTGTACAATAAGCATTTGAAGCTGTTTTCTTGACGATGACATCTTGAAAAATAATATTGCGTGCAGCCTACGGCAAAGCTATCAATTTAATATGGCGTTTACACCAGACCAAAATCTAGAACTTACGAGATTTCGCGCAAAACTTTTTTAATTTTGACTAGATTTCCCATACAAAATAAAATCTACTTCGTCACTACATTTTGACAAAATCTACTCAAAATCTCGTAGTACTTAGTGATGCAACTATGGTCTTTCCTCAATTGTACTGAAAAACACTACGCTGTTCAATAATACTAGAAGGGTGTGCTCGCCAGGTGTTTCTCATTTGAATGATAATTTATGTATGGAGTTTGACGTTTAAAAAGAAAATTCCAATCAAATGTTTTTGCATGAACTCTTTGAACGGTGTGCTTGCCAGCTGTTTCTCGCATTTGAATGATAATTTTTGTATGGATTTTGATATTTGAAAATGAAAATGCCAATCAACTGTTTTTGGAATGCAAACGAAATCTTGAAAAATGACACGAAGAACACCGTGTAAACGGTATAGATTTTGATAGAGATTTCAATTGAAATCTACTAGATATCGCTCTGGTGTAAATGCCATATAAATGAATTTTGATAAGCAGTATATGTGAAAAACTTATCAGAAAAACTTGAACGTGTGGCTGCGGAGCTAACCAGACCTTTTTTAAACTTCATGCAAATTTGATACATAATATTTTCTCTAGTTTGTGGCTGAGTGATCTGGGCAACCTGTAAGTTAACATTCTACAGTTCTTTCATGTCTATCTATACTATTTGATCAGTTACCTCTTTTATTTCTGGTTTTCGGAAACTGCAAAGCAGTTGTTTGTTCGTTTGTGTTGAAATAAACAATAAATAAAAATTTGTTGCTTAGTTACCGGAGTATTTACAATGTTTGTAGGTTTTTTGTTAAAAGTATTTTACTCATTTCCTAAGTACGTTTAGTTCTGTTTTAGTTGCTACCATTTTACTGCTAGTTAAAACAAAACTTTTAACCATAAACACATAAGGACACGTGTACAAATTCATATGATTTTGTTAACTCGTATGAATATGGAGTGTAAAGAGAATACTTTTTTCCGTCACCTGCCCCAATTATACAAATTTCTTGTATTGTCAGAAATGCATGCGAGTATTATATTCCGAAAAATAAAATTTTTGTGCAAAATGTTTCCTATTTTTTAAAGTAATTTATTGTCAAAAACGTATTTAGCAAAAATTAAGTAACAACTATTTTGAAATAAACATTTGGGAGTCATATGTTTGTGAAATAATTTGCAAGAAAGAATTTTGCTTGAATGATATTCAAGTTTAATTTTTGCAAGAATCTAAAAGCACTTGTCCTTGTATTGAAAAACAAAATTAAAGAATTATTCAATGTAATGTGACATTTACACCAGACCAACTAGATTTTGGTTCTGATAGAATAATACTGGTAGTAGCGAAGCGTTAACAATTTTTTTTGAGTTCACATCTGTTATACTATATGTTATACCAACACATACCCACACTACTAAAAAAAACACTAAACATTTGTTTATAAATGCCAATAAGAAAAGGATAGTGAAAGAAACACACATGTTAATATATATATTTTTGCCATTTCTCTTTTGTGCTTTTTGACAGTAAACAACAATAAAAAGCAGTGATGTTTTTGCTGTTGTTGGTTTGTTGTAGCTTCGATACTATCTACATATATTATTCTAAAATTATTTAGTACTTATGAGATTTCGAGCAAAATCTACTTCGACGCTAGAATTTGACAAAACCCAATCACAATTTCGTAGTACTTAGTGATGCAACTATGGTTTTTCCTAAATTGTACTGAAAAATACAATGCTGTTCAATAACACTTCTTTGAAGGGTGTGCTCGCCAGCTGTTTCGCATTTGAATGACATTTTTTGTATAAGATGAATATTCCAATCGAGTTTTTTGGCATGGAAACGAAATCTTGAAAAGTGTCATGAATAACCCGCTGTAAACGGTATAGATTTTGATAAAGATTTCAATTGAAATCTACTATATTTTGGTCTGGTGTAAATTTCATATAAATAAAAATAATTTAAAAGAAAGAAAAGCAAATTGAAAAATGTTTAAAAAAAATCTTTTATAAAAAAACTCATTTAGTTTCCATGAAGAAGGCAAAAGAAGCGCTTAAGTAGAATAAGTCTATAAACTATACTTATTTTAGATGAGCGTGGCGCAGTCTTATTTTATAAATCATAATGTCATGTTACCAGCGGAACTTAATGAGTGTATAAAGTAGCTTAAATAAAAGTACTTTAAAAATATTGCTTTGAAATAGGCATGGATGGACAAGTACCTTTTAAAGGGTCATTATTACAACTTGACGTTGGTTAAAAGTAGAATTTTGTCTGCCCGATAAATAGATTTGCATTATTACAGATTCCATTTTTTATTGGTATGATTATTAATTACAATAATAATATTCGATGGATAAAAAATAATTAATGAAGGTTTTACAATGCAAAGCCATTTATAGGTCCGACAAAATCCTGCCTTCAACTAACAGAAATATTTGGGTAAAGTTCCCTGATGATCTGCATTAGCCACAGTGAAATGCGCATAGGAACTAGTCATACCCCTCAATAATCAGTTTCAATTTGTTTTTAATATAACTGTTAATATTTTACTATGTGAAATATTAATTATGGGAAATAGTACAATTAAAATTTAAAATATGTATATTAATTTTCTTTTATTTTATTTTCAAAAAAAGTATTTGTTCTTTGTACACCCGGTAGTTGTTGAAAATGCTCATAATCCTAATACGATATTTTTTATTAGAAATATGAAATATTGTTTACATATTTTAGAAATGTCAATTATTAAAATAAATTGATTAAGTGCCTGGGCTCACGATGTCTTACGAATTCTTTATTTCATGATATTATATTTAAAACATAAACTAATTCTAAAATTTTGTTTTCTTTTTAACTGTAATTATACGATAGAACGAATGCCATCGTGGGCCTGGCCAATTAATTTCCTTAAGTTTACATGCGGGGAATGTTTTTTATTGACATTTACATAAGAAGACTCACTTTGCGAACTACAACTATAAAATGCCAAAATAATTTTTTGCTGTTCGGTGAATTTTTATTAAAAAGAAAACTTCTTCGATGAGAAGTCCATATAAATATCATTGGAAATGATCCTGAAACCAAAATCCTTCATTTTCTTGGCTTCTTTGGGGGCTCCCTTTATATCGACTTTATATGAGCGTGGCGCATTATCGATATAAAAAAGATCATTTTAATTTTAATTTGTGATGAAATTGAAAAGCGAAGTTCATTACTCAAATGGAACATATTTATTGGTGGCATTAGTTATTTTTTCTACTAAAGTTCTCCTGTAGAAATCTTTAGCATTTTCTGAATATAAACTGGTTGAAATACAAATTAATAAATGCAATAATATGCATGGAAGCTTTCGTACATTGTATGAAATATTTCGTAATTTTATTTTTTCTGAATAAATATTCGATTCATACATATATTGAGAAAAAAAGAAAAATGTTAAATAAGTAAATAAATGAGGAGCTGGCGAACAAAACTAGACATGTCCTCAGTAAATGATTTTTTTTTATTTTAATTCCGGATTCTTCAAGTACACATCTCTCTGAGGTCACGAAATATTTTTGTTGAAAACTAATTTAAAAAATTACGAAAGCTGACTTTTCGAACAAAACCTGTTTTTTATTTCCAAACCAAGCTAGACAAATATTACAGCATTATTAATAATACGACTTGTTTCTAATCTTAGGCAAGATAGAGAAAGATTTAAAAAAGAATCCATTCATCTTACAACCTGAAACGTATCACGAGTATACTAATAGAAAGTAAAGCTTAACAGAACCTCAAAATGCAGCTTCTATTCAACCACAAACATTTAAGGCCATGGTGGACGAAATTACGAGCGGGGACCTGCATTAACTCACATAGGGTACGCGATAAAAGTATCGAACTCTTACAATGTCGAATACACACAAAATGCGGCATCTTTGTTAAGGACATCAACAAATATCCTACTTTTTTCCAAAGGCTTGCGTGCATTATCGAAATTAAACAAAACAAAAAGACAGATGTGGTGAAATTTTTGGAAAAGCAGTTTGGAAGTAACTGGGTTGAATACAGTGAACTACAATGGCTTAAAACCAATATTTTTAATGTGCCAGAACCTAATTATGACGCCCACAATGATAATGATGATAAATACTTTATACTCATAATGATAATGATGAATTATGTGATTGCTGCAAACCTGACATACAGGATTTTTTATAGGATATATTATAAGATCAATCTTAAATTGTTTCATGTCACAAATGAATAATAATTTTTCCTATAGTGTAAAAAAGAGTTTTTTTTTAAACTGGAATGTCCACCAGATTTTCAATCATAAGCAGACATGCTCAGACCTTTCAAACAAATTCAGAAATGTCCATTTAAAAAAAAATTAACCACCCAATTTAAAAAAAAAACGAAACCAGTATATAAATATATGAATCTGTTTATTTTCGATGAAACTTCCCATATGCTACTTGTAAACATTAAAGCTTAAAGCTAACTGTTGCCATGGCTATCTCGTAAGCTTATTTTTAATACTTTTGCTTAAGAAAAGTTGCTTTCAGGCAACTATATTGGCCGTTTGGTGCCAAATTATTGTATGTACTGAAACACTATCTTACTCTGATTACTCTACTTTAATGGATATAAAAAAGCAGAAAAAATCGCCTTAAAGTAGCAAATTTCATGAAAAATGTCCTTGTGTAAATGCGTGTTAATGCGCTGCAGCATAAAAATAATACACATATTTCAATTGTTATTTATTACGAATTTTTCTTTTAACTTTTTCTATATAATCAAATTCGATTCGCTTTAAAAATGTCCCTTTGGTTAATTTAAATGGTTTACATTATTTCTCATTGGTTTTATTTAAGAGCAATAAAAAAAATTACAGACGTGCTTCTTAATAATGCTTTATATGAATTCTGCTGTTCTTGCTTAAAACGCTTACAGTCTCAATAAACTAAGGTGGACATCATAAACAGTCAATACTAAAAATAGCCAAGAAGAAAACTAATATAAAATACATAAAATTAAATCAAAAGACAGCAATTGTAAGAAATTCATCTTTTATTTGAAAATTTGGCAGTAAAGAATATACGCAGGACTACGACATGAAAAGGATGACTTTGGAATTCGAAATGGCTTAACACTGAATCGAATGGAAAGCCAACACAAGGGGAGTCAAGTGGGTCCATTCAATAAGGACTAGATCCTAAATAAATAAATATTTTAGCACATTATTAAAAACTGGTTATTACGCTCTAAAATTCTCTAGAATAGGTTGCACAGGCTGGGCCATTTCGATAAAGCCTAGATGCTTATGTATATCAATGTTAAAATATTTATTTATGTATTAAATATTTCATTAAAAATCAGCCTGTCGCGTCGCTAATGTGGTGATATAATGCGTTTTATTATGGTGAACTAGAGCGTATGCTTTGTAAAAAAGTTAAAAGACATTTCTGGCAAATTATTCAAAACAATTATTCGTATTCATGTCGTATGAGTAACATTTAGGGCCATTGTTACAACTTGCCGTTAGTTAAAGGCATGATTTTGTTGGACCGATAAATGCTTCGCATTAGAAATTTATAATTTTTTATCCATTGAATATTATTATTATTAATAATAATAACAGTAAAAAATGAAAGTTGTAATATTGCGAAACTATTTATTGGTCCGACAAAATTCTAAATTTAACTAACGGCCAGTTGTAATAATACCACTTAATTCCTGGAAGTATCACTCACATTTAAAAAATTACAAAATCATTGCATACTTTTTTGGATTTTTTTTTTAATCTAGTGCGTATGAGGAATGTGTAAACGTATTTAATCATCATACGAATTAGTGGTGGCAAAGTATTGAGTATTGGGTACCGAGTATCGGGTATTTCCTTTTTTTGGTTACACAATACTCAACAGTAGTTACTCGATACTGTTAGAGTTGTATTTTTAAGCAAGTTGAGTGGCTAAAATAGTGCATTAAAATACATCACTGTATATAGAGACAACTAGGTGTAATATTCTGTAATCAAATCAAAACTAAATAATTTTTTTTGAGAACAATTAAATTATTTCTTAAGTTGTTGTTAAGGTTAAATTCAAAGTTAGCTTTACATTTATTTTTTATTTAATAAGAAAAGACATACAAAACCAATAATATATTTAATTTTTAAAGAAACTACTTCAATTTGCAGATAAAAACTATGCGATACAAATTCAAAAAATCCGTTTAAAGTATCGAGTAGTATTGAGTACCCAATTGAAAAGTATTGAATATTATTGAGAAATGAAAAGTAGTAGAGTTTACCAGCACTAATACCATTGATGTATTAGAGAGCTGCATGATCTAGCTTTATGCTCGTGTGATCACTATAAAATATCGTCATTTTGACGAATTTCACAATATTACGAATGACGATTTCTGTTTAGTATGCCCTATACATTGACGATTTTTTGACTTTACTACTTTTTGCTCAACATAAACTCTATGTGTGCAAAATGTCAATCTCGATAGAAAAAATATTTATCTATATTGAAATGAATTGTTTGTCTTGATTTCAAATCTGAGTTTACCCATTTCTTCTTAATTTTTTAGAAAAATATTTAACTCACATAGGGTACGCGATAAAAGTATCGAACTCTTACAATGTCGAATACACACAAAATGCGGCATCTTTGTTAAGGACATCAACAAATATCCTACTTTTTTCCAAAGGCTTGCGTGCATTATCGAAATTAAACAAAACAAAAAGACAGATGTGGTGAAATTTTTGGAAAAGCAGTTTGGAAGTAACTGGGTTGAATACAGTGAACTACAATGGCTTAAAACCAATATTTTTAATGTGCCAGAACCTAATTATGACGCCCACAATGATAATGATGATAAATACTTTATACTCATAATGATAATGATGAATTATGTGATTGCTGCAAACCTGACATACAGGATTTTTTATAGGATATATTATAAGATCAATCTTAAATTGTTTCATGTCACAAATGAATAATAATTTTTCCTATAGTGTAAAAAAGAGTTTTTTTTTAAACTGGAATGTCCACCAGATTTTCAATCATAAGCAGACATGCTCAGACCTTTCAAACAAATTCAGAAATGTCCATTTAAAAAAAAATTAACCACCCAATTTAAAAAAAAAACGAAACCAGTATATAAATATATGAATCTGTTTATTTTCGATGAAACTTCCCATATGCTACTTGTAAACATTAAAGCTTAAAGCTAACTGTTGCCATGGCTATCTCGTAAGCTTATTTTTAATACTTTTGCTTAAGAAAAGTTGCTTTCAGGCAACTATATTGGCCGTTTGGTGCCAAATTATTGTATGTACTGAAACACTATCTTACTCTGATTACTCTACTTTAATGGATATAAAAAAGCAGAAAAAATCGCCTTAAAGTAGCAAATTTCATGAAAAATGTCCTTGTGTAAATGCGTGTTAATGCGCTGCAGCATAAAAATAATACACATATTTCAATTGTTATTTATTACGAATTTTTCTTTTAACTTTTTCTATATAATCAAATTCGATTCGCTTTAAAAATGTCCCTTTGGTTAATTTAAATGGTTTACATTATTTCTCATTGGTTTTATTTAAGAGCAATAAAAAAAATTACAGACGTGCTTCTTAATAATGCTTTATATGAATTCTGCTGTTCTTGCTTAAAACGCTTACAGTCTCAATAAACTAAGGTGGACATCATAAACAGTCAATACTAAAAATAGCCAAGAAGAAAACTAATATAAAATACATAAAATTAAATCAAAAGACAGCAATTGTAAGAAATTCATCTTTTATTTGAAAATTTGGCAGTAAAGAATATACGCAGGACTACGACATGAAAAGGATGACTTTGGAATTCGAAATGGCTTAACACTGAATCGAATGGAAAGCCAACACAAGGGGAGTCAAGTGGGTCCATTCAATAAGGACTAGATCCTAAATAAATAAATATTTTAGCACATTATTAAAAACTGGTTATTACGCTCTAAAATTCTCTAGAATAGGTTGCACAGGCTGGGCCATTTCGATAAAGCCTAGATGCTTATGTATATCAATGTTAAAATATTTATTTATGTATTAAATATTTCATTAAAAATCAGCCTGTCGCGTCGCTAATGTGGTGATATAATGCGTTTTATTATGGTGAACTAGAGCGTATGCTTTGTAAAAAAGTTAAAAGACATTTCTGGCAAATTATTCAAAACAATTATTCGTATTCATGTCGTATGAGTAACATTTAGGGCCATTGTTACAACTTGCCGTTAGTTAAAGGCATGATTTTGTTGGACCGATAAATGCTTCGCATTAGAAATTTATAATTTTTTATCCATTGAATATTATTATTATTAATAATAATAACAGTAAAAAATGAAAGTTGTAATATTGCGAAACTATTTATTGGTCCGACAAAATTCTAAATTTAACTAACGGCCAGTTGTAATAATACCACTTAATTCCTGGAAGTATCACTCACATTTAAAAAATTACAAAATCATTGCATACTTTTTTGGATTTTTTTTTTAATCTAGTGCGTATGAGGAATGTGTAAACGTATTTAATCATCATACGAATTAGTGGTGGCAAAGTATTGAGTATTGGGTACCGAGTATCGGGTATTTCCTTTTTTTGGTTACACAATACTCAACAGTAGTTACTCGATACTGTTAGAGTTGTATTTTTAAGCAAGTTGAGTGGCTAAAATAGTGCATTAAAATACATCACTGTATATAGAGACAACTAGGTGTAATATTCTGTAATCAAATCAAAACTAAATAATTTTTTTTGAGAACAATTAAATTATTTCTTAAGTTGTTGTTAAGGTTAAATTCAAAGTTAGCTTTACATTTATTTTTTATTTAATAAGAAAAGACATACAAAACCAATAATATATTTAATTTTTAAAGAAACTACTTCAATTTGCAGATAAAAACTATGCGATACAAATTCAAAAAATCCGTTTAAAGTATCGAGTAGTATTGAGTACCCAATTGAAAAGTATTGAATATTATTGAGAAATGAAAAGTAGTAGAGTTTACCAGCACTAATACCATTGATGTATTAGAGAGCTGCATGATCTAGCTTTATGCTCGTGTGATCACTATAAAATATCGTCATTTTGACGAATTTCACAATATTACGAATGACGATTTCTGTTTAGTATGCCCTATACATTGACGATTTTTTGACTTTACTACTTTTTGCTCAACATAAACTCTATGTGTGCAAAATGTCAATCTCGATAGAAAAAATATTTATCTATATTGAAATGAATTGTTTGTCTTGATTTCAAATCTGAGTTTACCCATTTCTTCTTAATTTTTTAGAAAAATATTTAACCATATTATTTAACGCATTATAGTACGAAAAGTGCAACTTATTCATTTTTACAAGTTAAATCAACCACCTGTCACAATGTAAACATGGAGTTTATGACGGGTGCCTTCGTTTTTAATAATTATCGTTTATGCGCAATTTGTTGAACTATTTAGGTTTATATTAAAATGAATATTGAACTAAAATATAAAACATATCAAATAAAAAATTAACGAGTATTTTGGAAAATGTATTAACTGTTTCCACACAAAATCTGTTCAAATCTTGCTTTGAATTGACCAAATATGTTTAAGATATTATTGAGTTTTTCATTATTTTGTGCTTGACATTTTTAATAAATCCGTGGAATTGTTAATTTTCAAAAGATATATTGTTTTATTTATATAAAATGCTATTGGCTGTTGTATAAAACAAAAAATTTTTGTGTGACTAATTTTTGGCAATTTTTTTTTAAATATTGACGATTTTGATGACTTTGAAGATTTTGTTTCCAAATTGTGACGAATTTCCGGAAAATATTACTAGCAGTCCTGGCCATTAGTAAGCAAAAGTTTGTTCATACCATCAACGGATGAACTCTGTTCGTTACTAATTGGAAGTGTTTTTTATTCTTGGGCATATGGTTGTGTGCGAACATTACACATACATATATACATATGTGGTCACAAGCAATAAAAGCCTACATAAGTCGAAAAACATACTTTTGAGATATGGAAATTGAATTATGGTTTAAAAAAAAATTTATATATACAACTTATCACAAATTACAGTGCAATATTTTTATCAAAATTGGTAATAGAACTTCAAATAGTTAATGAGATATTTAATCAAATAAAATGTAGTTTTTTATTGCAAAATAAAAATCTTAATTCTGAAAGTTTAAAATGACTTATATTTTTTATTTTATATTGAATAATTTATTGTTCTTAAGTTAATATAGACTTAAAAGATTATTGAAAATAAAAAGTGGATGAGGAATGGATAATATGTTTATGTGTTCCTCTTATTTGTGACAATTTATTTTGCGTGGGCAATGTAATTCTATATATTGCTTTTAAATAAAAGAAAATATTTTGAAAATAAATAATTAAGTATATTTTGGTGCTTATTGATAATGTTCAGAAAGTTCGAAGCGACTTAAGTTAAAATGTTTTTTTTAATATTTAGAACAAAAATTAAGTTAGAGAAATGGGAGTTTGAGGAAAAAATAAAGCCTTTTTTGATGATCACGATAGTACATAAAACTCTTTTTTTTAGGTATAGTTATGCGGTTTATATGTGTGACCACAGATACATTAACTCAAAAGTTCTGGTTTTTATAAATTTTTATTTTATTTTTTTTTTGTATTAAAAAAGTGAAGAGAATGTTTTTGTTTTATTAAGTAAAAAATTAATTTACCCGTATTTGTATTTGAATGTTCGAACATTTCATCGTATTTGTATTTGCTCATAGTTATGGTGATTGTGTTCGACTGTGTTCATGCTCATAAGCATACATGCTTGTGTGTGTTCAAGTTTACGGTTATAGTTGGTCGCTAGTATTTATAGTTCATACAAACTTAATGATCGTTGCTTCAGTACAATAAACAGAGTCAAGTATGATACAAAAAACAATCCGATCATATACAAAAATAAAATCATTTCTGACGCTCCCGAATTTTAATTTTTAATTTTTCGCAACTTTTATTTTCAAGAAAGATCGGCTGATTTATTTTTTTTATATATTACCTCTTCTAGTTGAAAATAATTTTTGAATTATTTTTGATGAAATTAAGTTATTTGTTAGTGAAAATTTGAAATATGTATTAATAAAAATGATAGTTTGCTATTATTTGGCGGTAGAAAAATATGATCATGAGAGATCGCGCTTGTTTGTGATTGATTTTTTGTTGCATTTACTTGAGTGTACATGAACATGAGAATGATAAATAGAGCGTGAGTGAGCGCGCATAAATAGATATTTAGTGTAATTGTTTTGTGATTTGTTTTTTGTGTTATTGTAATTTTTTATTAATTTAATTTATTTTAATTTGTTTTTTAACAAAATTATTAATGTTTTACTAAATATGTAAAATATTAATTTTTAATTTATTTTTATTTTTTAAAGTTTCCGTGATTATGCCTTTTTTCCCCTAACGTGAGCGTACATGCAGGTCAGCCTGCATGAGCTTGAGTTAAAAGTTACTCCCGATTCCATTTCTACTATAAACCAGAATAATTTTTTGCAAACTATGTAAAACTAGTTAAATGTTAGGAAATTCTTAGCACGTTTTTAAAAAGCCTCCAGAAAATCTTTTGATATTCACTAAACATTTTTAAAATCATAATAAAAATAATTTGTATATGAAGTTTATTCTAAAAGTGAGTTCATCCATTTTTTTTTGAACAAAATTTATTGCCACAATTAGTGGCAAAGTGCCGAACGGCGGAGGGATGAGCGGCAGAAAATTAAATCATATGAAACGCTTATGAAGTAAATACGCAATGAACATGCAATGAACAATATTTGAAGGGCATTTTGGCGGCGTGCTCAGGAGCGTGTGTTTTAAATCTAAGCGGCAAACATCAATAATGGCTAAATTAATTTTAAGATTTAAACAAGACATTAATTTTCTTTTTTCTGAAATCTAATAGTTTGCTTTGATTTTTGTATTTATTATTGGTTTGTTTCCGCCAGCTCGATTTATTGACTGAACACCAAATCGTCTTTTTCGTAACATATTAAATTTTTATTGATTGAAATATGATTTTCGCGCAAAAACTTTCAACAAACATCTCATACGAGTAGCAATGGAGTTTTAACAACTATTCGCTCAGAAATGACTTAACAATAAACCACATCGCACTTAATATGGCCGCTTAAAAGTTCACCGTTCGCTGCGGTGTCGTTCATTGTGTTGCCTTGACGAAACGGAGACGTCTTCATGACTTTCTGCGTTTGGTTTATCGCTTTCGCGATTTCTAAAAAATTTCATGTTTATGCTCTTGCAGTGACTACTGGCGAGAGTGTGCAGCCAATTCCAAACCTACACGCTATTGCGAATGTATGACTCAGAGGTTCAACTATTATAACTATATTATATTCTAAAATGAGATATTTTTATTCAATGCCAATTTTTATTTAATTTATTAAAATTTAATCATCCATTAAGGAGAACTTCACAAGTTACCTTAAAGCAAAATATAAATGTTTGTGTGAAACTGAATTTTCTACATAATATTTCTGCTGAAATTGTGTAGAAACTTATCTTACCTAAGGGAATCAATAAAACTATTACTTATTTTCAAACTTCAGTTTCCCACCATTTTAATTTGTTTAAGTCTCTTTTTTCTTTGTAACTGCAGAAAAAGCATTGAAGTCTTCTTACGAGAAGACAAATAGAAAACTAAGAAAATATTTTACGTAATAATATCACAAAAATAAAGTTCCTTAATGGATATATTGCTTTATACTTTTATGCATAATACATTTTAAAATTTAGCAGCAAAAAGAGAATATACGAATGCTTAGGAATTGATGTTTTAGCATGAGTTGAAATGGAGTTTTAGCAAAAAATACTATTAAAACATGAGCCATACAAATTTTTATTTGTCACATTTTTTTGTGTGCAAAAAACCCCATCAGTTGATGCTGGATGATCTTTAGCTTTAACGTGCATTAAGAAAATGGCAAACAGAATAATATTTTATGTCTTTATCATATAGTAAGTTTATGTTCTTGGTAAATTCTTTTCAAAAATAAAAATGCTCTCTTGACTTTAATACCCTCGATAATAGCTTGTTTTATTACAAGTACGAAAGGGTTTTGGGTATTTACTTGCACTAAAATAATAATATTCTCCATTAAAATCTCGGTGGCTTTAGAAATGTTATTTTTAATTGAATATTTATGTTTTACCATCTGTACAAAATTCAGAGATAAATATGAATCCTGGTTTGTGATGAAATCAAAACGCCATCACGTTCTTTTATTATTATTTTAGTAATCTGTAGGATTGCTAAAGAAATATTATATAAACTAAAATTTAATTTTTTTTGAAATAAAAAATATGTATTCAACTATTTTATGTTATTATTCAAAAAAAAATAATTGTAATTTAGTTTGAACTGCATTGATAAATGTCCTGCACATTTATAGGTTCGATTACAGTCAAATTCCATTCGAGAATAATTTTTTTTAATCCTTTTTTAATGATTGGCAAAAAAAATTAAAACAGGAAAAAACAAGTTTGATTACAGTTACTCAATTTAAAAAAAAATATTATCCTAAAAATTAACGCTTCAAGAATGCATAAACGTTAACAAAAACAAAATATTTTTGTATTTTAGAAATGTGTTTAAATCTGTTTAAACCAGCCCTTTTCAATTTTGAATTTGAGTATATTTTTTTATAAATAAATTCCTTATATTTTTTTTGGAACAAATAACTTTTATATGGTGAATTTGAATACAAACACGGCTTTATTAAGCGTTGTTAATGTTATTATATTACAAGTATTGTAAGTTATAACTTTTTTGATTGGGTGATTGCGCCAAATATTTGTAATGACTTGTAACTTTAACACATCTTGTACCACTACCCGAAATTGTTTAGATATCTATATAAATTTTGGTGTGATGGCTTCTTTTGACCTAAAGTCAAAATGAAAAAAATATCGGTGGCCCATGGTGAGCATGGTGGAATGTTGCAAAAACGCAACGTTGGCTGATTACATGCAAATCACATTTCAAATATTAATTAGCCAAGTATATTTTAGTATTTTTATTTTTCATTCGAATTTCAATTGAAGCATTTTAAAGCTAAAATACAATTTTAAATTATCATTATTTAAATTTAATTTAAATTCATATTTATTATTTGCGTAGTATTTTTCAAAGGACTTTGGATGCAATGTCATATTATACTTTTTACACTGATAAATGGTCTCCGAATGACATTCACAGCATCTATTTCGCTTATTGTCTGGAGTTTTCCAAATGACGTGCTCACGAACATTACAACGAGGAAAAGTTTTTAGATTTTTTGATTCAGTAAGCTTTAAATCTTCTATAGACTGTTCTTCATGGCGGTTTTCTTGAACCACCAGTAACTTAGTACACTGAAAAAAACACAATAATAATACAAAAATAAGTAAAGAATAGTTGAATTTAGTACGGCGCTTTTCTTTCTGTGTAGCTATTTTAGACTTAAACTCTATTTGTGATAGCTGTTTTGGTCCTTCTGCTTTAGCAATAAGACAGTGGATTTTCCAAGCCTTTACAGCAGTACTGTTAATTGCATTAGCCCATAAGGGCCAAAACCACTTTTTCCACGAAGTGCAATACGGTAATTAGACACAGCATTATCGCGTAAGTCTACGCCCCTCATATGGCTATTGTTGAACTGAAACCTAAAAATTTATAAATACAGTGTAAGTTTCGACCCTATAAATGTCAAACCAAAATTTACCATATTTTTTTGATCTTTTGAATAACGGCTAGTATAAACCTTTGAATTAGCTGCAACAAAATTTTAAATCACAGACCTGTATCAAGAATATCATTTTCTCTTCTAAGACGGTTAGATCTTACCGTTCCAGTTGCACGAAACTTCCTTTCATCTAATAAGCAGAACAAGTAGTACGACGAAAAAAAGTTGCCGAAAAATACAGCATGGTTTTCCGGACTCAAAACTGATTCCAACAGATTTAAAACTACAGAAGCTCCTAAGCCGTATGGTGTTGCTACGCCAGCATATGGATAATCTTCAGAGAAATATCCAGTATCAGAAAAAAGACACCAGTACTTGAAACCAAAGCGTATTGGCTTACCGCGAACATTTTGCAGTTAAGTCGGCCAAAATAAGGAATCATTTGCTCGTCTGTTGATAAATACGTTGCAAATATACCAAACTGCTTATACTTGCGATTTAATGCATCAATCACGGGACGCACCTTAGCGAATCTATCAGAAGCGTCCATTTCGTTGTTGTCCATCATGTGAAATACATTTTTTACTTTTAGAAGCGTTTGACGTGATAGAGATTGCTTGACGATGGGCACACCCAATGACGGTTGGGAGGACCAGTAATATTGAATTTGGGGAACATTATGATACCTGACAAAATAAGTATACCTGTGAAACGGTACAAATGTGATTTGCACTGTTATGTTCTTCTGATTAGCATAAGTATTGCAATGTTTCAAAAGCATATCCATAATTTCTTTATCAAAATATTGTTGGAATAACTCCGCATAGCAACACAAATAAAGTTCCATTCAAAAAATAAATAACAAAATAAAATAATCAGAAAATCTCTGTTGTATCAGTAGGAGAAAAACAGAAAAGTGATTTGCATGCAATCAGCCACGGGGCACCGTGGTCAATTCCGGCCAAAAATCCATAACTTCTTTATTTCTTAATAAAAATTCTTGAAATTCGGTATTTTTATTACCAATAACAAAATCGATCGACAAATAAATATTTCGATGTTCAAATACAGGGTTGTAAGTAATGTAAGTGCTGAAATTTGGTCCAAAAATAAAGAATAACATAAGTGATCTAAAATAATTGGTCATTCAAATTTTGGAGGGTGTTTTTTTAAGCTAGATAGAACTTTAAATTGTAAAAAGTAACACAAAAAAATTTTGATGAAACATTTTTTTTTATTTGTTTCAGTATACTCTGACAAATCATCATGAATAGACTCACGCGACCATTATATGCGTCGTTCTTTCGCCGATTGGGCTCTAGAGCAGTTGGCAACTGACCCGTTGTTTTATCGCAAAATTGTGTTCAGCGATGAGGCGCATTTTTGGCTTAACGGGTTTGTTAATAAGCAAAATTGCCGCATATGGAGTGAGACCAATCCACAAGAGACCCTACAGACTCCATTACATGCAGAAAAATGCACCGTTTGGTGCGGTTTTCACGCTGGTGGCATCATCGGACCTTATTTCTTCAAAAATGAGGCCGGAGCTCGCGTTACGGTCAATGGAGATCGTTACCGCACCATGATCAATGATTTTTTGTTTGAAAATATGGATGACATTGATCCGGAGGAGATGTGGTTTCAACAGGATGGCGCTACGTGCCATACGGCGAACGCAACCATCGACTTATTGAAATCAAAATTTGGCGATAAGTTGATTTCGAGAAATGGACCTGTCAATTGGCCTCCAAGGTCGTGCGATTTGACACCTCTCGATTATTTCCTGTGGGGCTACGTGAAGACATTGGTTTATGCTGATAAACCAGCAACAATTGACGCCTTGGAGGCCAGCATTGTTCGTGTTATTCGTGACATACGGCCAGCAGTGCTCGAAAAAGTGGCCCAAAATTGGACGTCCAGAATGCGCTTCGTCAAGAACAGCCGCGGTGCCCATATGCCCGAAATCATTTTCAAATGTTAATGTCACGTATTGATCTTTCGAATAAAAAAAAAATTTTGATTACAATTTAATTTTTTGTGTTATTTTTTACAATTTCAAGTTCTATCGGGCTTAAAAAAACACCCGATACAGGGTTTGGTAAAAAAATCATGGATGTTTTAAAAGTATCGAAAAAATTAGGTTATTCATGTAAATGACTGAAATTTCGTATGCAAGTTAAGAACAACGCACTTGATACAGCGCAAAAAATATTAGAAATTGCAGATTTTGGCCAAATATACACTGACGTTTTAAAAATATCGAAAGAAGTATGTAATTTATGCAAATGGCTTTATTTAGATTTATAATTAAAAATAAAATGTTGGCTAAGCCATGCATAGACGTCAATAATCCTAAAACTTACATAATTTTTGGAATTTACCAAAAAAATACACATTTAGTAATTTTTATAGATTTATTGCAAATTTTATTTTTAATGAAATAAAATAGTTTTGACTTAAATTAGTTGTTAAATATTATTTATTGTTAGTTTTAAGCATATATTTCTTATAAAATTTACGCAGTCTTTGCATTCTAAGTAATTAAAATTTAATTTTAACCAAACTAATTCAAGGGTTTCAAACGTGTTCCTACATCGTTTACATGTATTCCATTTCTTTCGGCCGGTGCTTATTAAACCAGAAATTTTTCTTTTTATTTCGTCTTCTTTTAACATTTTTTTGAGCGTTCTTCTATATATTTCAGTATTATTAATAATATCTCATCCCAATATCTATTTCGATTAAGTTGAAATATTTTAAAAAGTTCGCCATTTGTTAAAGATGAAGGCACTGAAATCGTTCTGGTTATTGGAATGGCACGTAATTGCAGCTGAAATTTATCGTACTTACTTTTGATACTTTACAGTGTTAGATGTAATTTACACTTAACTTCTAATAGCCTCTTTTAATTTTTGTTTACTTTCTATAGATTTAAAACTAGTTCCCAATCACTTCACTTTTATAAAAAACAGAACACGCAAATACTCAGTAATAACTACGTAGAATGGTTAACTTCTGACTGATTTTCAAAAAGATGTGCTAATTTGGAAAAAAACTTTAAAGAAAAAAGCACAGCCTAGTTCGATTCAAAAGTAAAAAAATCACATTTTTCAAATATTAAAATGTGAAGAAAAAACGTTTGAATTAACAGCACTATAAATAGCCATATATTTGCTTTATAAACAAAATAACAATGATACTAAATATTTTGAAGTGTCAGGAAAAATTTACTATCAAAATTTTATATAAATTAAAAAAAAAAAAAAAACAAAAAAAAACATTTTTGGCCGGAATTTACCACGGTTGCGTTTGCGCAACAGTGATTTTTCAAAGGTTGTTCTGACTAAATAGGATTATATTTCCGAATATGATATTTTTTAATAAAATTTTCAAAGCTTTCGCAAGCTGTAATTAAAAGAAATTTTTTTAAATATATTTTATGCCGTATTTGAAAAAAGCATTTTTTGGCCTGTTTTTGAAGCTTCTAGAACTTAATGAAAAAAATGAGGTATTTTATTTTTAAGGTCAGTGTGGAATAGTAATTAAACCATTCAAATCAAATAGTTTAAACTAGTTTTATATGCATCCAAAGTTGGTGTTGCGAAAACACAACGGTGGCACAAAATGGGTTAAGCGAATTAAATTAATTTCCATTATAACATTGAACCAAGCAAGAGCTCAGCTCACATATTCACCATTTTTTCTCAATAAAAGGAATACTTCTGTACGAGTAAGTTGCATTTTGTAAAGTGCCTATAGTTTCATTTATTTAACATCTAGAAATTTCCTCCTTAAATTCAAATAATTCGCCATTTCCAGTCTTGTAACCCCATAAGCCTCTCGTTCTCGTGTTCCTAATCCTTAGGAAATTTCTCCTCAATTATATGTACAAATTAATACATACTGTATGTACTTTGTTTCATATTAAATTCAAATTTGCATTTACATATTTTAATTCCCATATTAATACAATCTTATTCACAATGTTTCCACTACACCCAGCAGTGCTCTAAGGTCACATACTTTTAAGACTATCTGCTGATAGTCGTACGAAATTTGAAATAGATTTCTGAAATTCTTTAAATATGAACATATTTTGTTTGCTTAAACAAACGTATGAAAATATCGAAATTTCGAAAACAAATTATAAAAAATAATATTTTTGGAAATGTCCATTTATGTATTTTATATATTCTCACTTTAGTTTAGAACAGGGATGGATACCTTAGCACATGGAAAAATATGCAGAATAAGAAAAGAAGCTTAACAAAAGAATTATATTTTTTTTATAATTTATGTTATTAAAAATTATTGAAAAGGTCTTAACTACCAAGCCCACGATGTCACACGTATTCGTTCAATCGTTTTGTTTTTGTTTTAAATATAATTGTACGATACAACGAATACGTATGACATCGCGGACCTGGCTCATTTTATGTCTTAAGGGGCTTGCTGTCATATTCCATTGGACTTTGGACGAGCAGAACGACACTGCTCCTGAGAAAAATCAGCGTCGATTTTTTTTGCCATTTTAGAGGAACTCGATTTTCTCAGAAACGGCTTCGGCGATTTTTAGCACGGTTGCCTTTGGTGACCCGAACATTTAATATTTAAATTAGTTCAGTAGTAAAGTAATACGAGGCTCCTAAGGTTAACACCACTACAAGTGCTATCGCACGGCCCCATTCAGGAATGGTTTTGAAGTGGATAGGTAATATAAAATTAAAAACATATTTTTCATAAAGGGTTAGAAAATAAACTAAAAATAACACACATTTAATTTAAAATTCATCGTGTTTTGCATACTGGTATGGAAAATTAACAAAAAATTAAAAATAAAAATAAATAAAAATTTTTACATTGAAATGTAAACAAAATTTTTAAGCAAATATTGTTGTATACCAATGACATTTATACAGCAAACCATTTTGAATTAAAAAAGGAATAAAATTTCTATGGAATACTTAAATTTAATTTGAATTTAATTTAAATTGAAATATTCTATACACCCAATCAATATTACAACTCAATAGCATTTTAATTTTAAATTAAAGCTAAAATAATTTATTCAATTCGTATCAATTTAACCAATAGAAATTAGCATAAGATATAATCTTGACAATTTGCACATAATTGCCGATAATTAAAACGTTATTATCTTAAATTTCTATAACTTTTTTTTTGAAAATAGAATACTGCAAATGTTGATATTTAAATAAAAATCTGGAAATACATATAAAAACAAATGCAACTACATTCGCATATTTATGTACACATTTGTTACATTTAATTGCTATTTAAGAGAATTTAACTCTACATGTAATAGTGACATTAATAGTTGTCATTAGCAGTGGACACTTAGAAACAACAACCACTAGATTGTGTGCAAATATTTGTAGTTATTTATCTGATGAATGTAGCGGCAGTTCAGGATTTTAACTCTAGAAAAGTATTATTTAATAAGAAAACCCAAAAAGTTAACGAAGTATTTTAATAAAAAATGTTTTACAGTTAGACAATAATGGATTATAGAATTTTGAAGGAACTCTTAAGCCCTTCTCAGATCCTAAATCAAGAATATTTTCTCCATGAAACATTTTTAGGTAAAAGGGTGTACCAGCAGATAGAAGCGAGTATTTTTCTGAAGAGATTCCTTTTTATTTTTATGTTGTAAATATTTTTAATTTTATCAAAAAGAAAAACACATTAAATCAAGAAGAAAATTTGTTATTAACAATTTTTTACTCAATTTACGTTATTTTTGGCTCCAAAAAACAATCCATAGATAAAAACTTTTGAATCTATTAGGTTTTCTTTTGAATTGTATAAAAAATGGGACTTCTCATTGATTTCATTAGGCTATCTAATTGATTTTTTCAAAAAGGTATTTCCTATTGATTTCGTTAGGTTCCTATATGATCAAGTGTAAATCATCTTCTTAATTTTCTTAATAAGGATATCTTCTTGATTACATAAGCTTGCTTGTTATTTCATATGTATTTGGAGGGCTCAGAGCTAAAGTGTACCAAGTCACATAAAGACAATTCGAAGATATTTTGAGTTTCAGTAAATGAATTGCCATAAATAACATAGAAAATTAGAGCAATTGACATGGGTTTTTTAATAATACTTTAGAAACGAAATATTTTTCTACTTAGTCCAATAAATAGAGTTAAACTTTGCGGAGAATTTCGCACTAGTTTCGAAATGTTTCATATTTTATGACTTGGTTCACACACAACATAAAGACAGTTTTTTTTCATGATCATTTCTTTTTTGTTCCGCAATATTTCTCTGCTGCAGAGACTTCGATATAATTATGCATGTTTGTACAAAATGTTGTACGACATGTTTGTCGCAAAAATTTTTTCGTTCTGACAATTTCATTTAAACTAGAAATAAAATAAAAAATGTTTGTTTCAAATGTAAATGTACGAAAGAAAAGACTCTTACGACATACTGGGCCAGTTAATAAAGATAAATATTTCGAACAAAAGTGCTGGTTGCAGCACAATCGTAGTCCAAGGATCAGGTACTTTATTTCTGGAGGGAAACAAAGAAAACTAGAATTGAAAAGATGCCCAATGCCAGTTCCTTGAACCATATTTTACAAGCATGGCCACAATACAAAGATTTTTCTGGTTATGAGCTTGTAAGTATTGGTGTTTAATTTTTTTAAATTTTCTTTAACTTTTAATATATTTTTTAATTCTGAAAAGGTCGAAATAAATTTTGATTTTTTATACAAAGACAAAGCAAATACATTATTCTTAAAACTGAAAACTTTTTATAAAAAGTTGTTTAACATTTTTGACAACGAAATCAAAGAGAATATTACGTACAATATTTACGTAATGAAAATACCTGTGTTCATTTACTAAAAATTTGTAAAAATTTGTAAAAATTTGTAACAATTGTTACTAGAAACCGTTCATTAACCCAAAAAATTTTGGAACGAGAGAGCGTCGAAAGAGCGTAAAAAATTAAGAGACAGAAAAATTCTTGTAAGTTTTTACAAGTAAAATTTTTACTTGCAGTAATTATTCAAACAGTTGTTTTGTTGTTGAAAATAAAAATATGTTGGAAAATTTAAGAAATTGTAAGTAAATGTAAACTTTTAAAACGATAAACAGTATTAAAAAGATAACTAATTTATTTTTTTGTAACTTAGGAATAACAGAAGCAAAATAAGATGGCTATGGAAGTGAATTAAGCAACACAGTATCTGGTACATCAGTAACAAAGGATGTACCGGCAAACAGAGAGACCAGCTGTTATTTTTAGTGAGTACCTAGCTACTCAGTAATTTACACTAAGCAGGCAAATAATTCAATTAGTTCACATATATATTTGCAAATAAATTTAAATTAACACATAATTTATTAAATTAATTTTTTACTGCTTTTGGGGTTTAATGCAGGCAGCAACATGATATTTTATTTTGGATAAAGCTTTTTTATTACAATGAAAATTGCTTAAATTTTTTTGCCTTAAAAAATATATCTAACCCGTTTTTCGCCGGCTGTTTATTATTTTATTTATTAAATCGATTAATTAGCTAATCACCCTTATCGTGTTTAGCGTATTTCGACTACGCGTAGTACTAGATTAAAAGAAATTGCTAAACTTTTCATTATTCTATTACACGCCGTAAACGCCAGTCACGACGATGTTGAATATAAATGATCATAATCATATTATTTTTATAATAATATAAATATATATATAATTTGTCCAAAAATATAGGGGTAGTTATTGAGTACTCATATATACCTATACATTACAACACTACTTTCACTTGCTAATTTTTACTAGTAAAGTGTTTATTTGCTTTTTCACATTTTTGAGAGTAATTTTGGAAAATTTCTTGTTACTCGCTCGTTGCTAATTTTTACTAGTAAAGTAAATGAACACACCTAATGTTATAAAAGTTACAATCTTATATAAAATATTGACATATATAATATATAACATTTGCTAATTTTTGTATTTCTCTTCAGATTCTAAGGAGCGCTTACGCATTTTTACTTACTGAACAATGGACTTTAAGTTATTTGATTAAAAAAATAGCACTTACTTTTTGTTCTAATCTCACATGTACTGCTAAGTAAATATATAAATAAAAAGTAAAAAATTATCAACTAAAATCAAGAAGTATTATTTTTTTAAATCAATAAGATAACTTATAATAAATTGAAAACGGAAATCTTTTTGAAAAAATCAATAAGAATACCTTATAAAAACCCTGAGTTTCCTTCTTGATTTTTTAAAAAAGTGTTTCCTTATTAAAGTAATAAGACTTCTTTAAAAAAAAAAACATAGAGATATCTTATTAATTTTGTTCTATTCTATTAGGTATTTCTTTGGCACTGTTTTTTCTGGGTTCCAAAGCTTATGTGTGTATGTTGTAAGTGCTAAGGAAATAGTTCTTAAAATCTTAAATTGCGAAAGTTAATTTAATCAAGATATTAATTGCTTACAATGAAAGCTTGAAATCTTCAAAAATATACATTTTTCTCTAATAAGTTTTATGAAATTAAAAACAAAAAAGTTCTTATTTTAATAAATGAATATAAAGTATACGCACTGCTGTTCTTAGTTTTGCTGATGTTTTACTTTGTTATGTTTTTAAATTTATTAACCACACAAAGTAAAAGGCAATAATGAAACAGTTTTAACAAACAAGGTTTATTTTGAAGGCGAATGTGCTCATAAGTGTATGTTTTTAGCACAACCTCAGAATAATAATAATACTCTTCTTGTTTGGTTGTTTGTGTGTTATAAATATGTGGGAATAGTTTACAAGTAAACTGCATCACATGCTGGTTTCGTTGCTCAATATTTTCTTTGTTTTTCTCATCTATACACTATACAAGATCTAATGAATTTTTGTTTAAGCAATTAGGAAAAATAATTTTGCAGTGCTTTTTTTAGAAAAATGTTTTTTACCTGCAGCTGCTGGAACTAAACGAGAGTGCTATTTATGTCTTGCAGTTTGAAAATCAATAAATTACATTTTTATTTTTGTATTTTACTAGCTGTTTGCTTTGAATGACAGTAATAAAGATTTATGTTCCATCAGTGAGCAGAAATTGTTGGGTTTGTTCCTTTTTAGGGCTTTAATTACATTGAATAGGTAAAACGAAACCTTTAGCACTCTTAAATTCTGCAAAGAAATTGCCGCAAGAACGTACAAATTCTCTCTAAGACTTAGCAAATTGTACTCAAAATTGATTTAAACTGAGTAGAAATATATAAATTTGGAAAATGTTGTAACAATCATTTCATTTTATAAAAAAGGGTACACAAACATTTCAATATTTTAATTATCCTATATGATATATTTTCTTATCTTAAAGTGTAACTAAAAGCTTTTCTTAATTAAAAACATAAAATTAATTAAATTTTTTCTTTTTCAATTTAAAAAAAAATATTTTATCTGTAAATTCTCTGTTGTCACACAATGTTGTGTTGTATGTCTGCTTTGCTATGACATTAAATTCAATTTCCCAAAGTCGTAAATAATAGAAACTTATTTGCTATTGGAATGAGTTTAGCAAAATTAAAAAAAAAACAAATTTGGCAAAAATCCTAACTGGCAAAACATATTCTCAAACAAGTTCATATTATTTTGATTCGGATTTTAAGATTTCATTTAACATTTGTGTCAGTTCAAATAAAAAAAACAAAAAAAAAAAGATTTATGTACTCAAACACTTTTAAAACTTCACACTACAAATATGTTGTGAAAATACACACTACTCGTAACTACAATTAAAATGCACAAAACATGCCAACACATTCTTCAAATTGGACACGTAAAATAAGCATACATAAACCAATATGCTAACAAAATATACATACAAATGCACCCGGGTGGCCTAGTTAAAAATTATTATAGAACATGCTAACATGCATCAACCACTTGTACTCCTTCATTCGATCATTCTTCAACTTCAAATCTGGCATTTTATAAGTGATTTCCAGCATGTGTGTGCATGTGTGTGTGTATTTGTCAGTTTCTGAAACATGTGCAAATAATTGACTAAAATCTGTATGTATACAAAAGCATATCACTGTCAGTGTTATGAATAGAAAGAGTTAATGGTGGAAAAACTAACAAAAACAATGATTCTCAGCAACAATGGGAAACAAATAGTATCAGCAACAAATTATTGCAATCCGAACAGATTTTATAACATCCTGAGAGTTAGTCTAAATAAATTCCGCAATGTTGGTAGGTATTATTAACGTTTTTATAATTTAAAACTGTCCGCCTTTTTTGATATAAAATACTCATATTGTAATTTGTATTTTATTTTAAAATAATATTTAAAAAAAATAATTTCTGAAAGAAACTGAAATCGTTGTTAATACTTTTCTGCTCCACGTCACTACTGCAAAGACGCTGATGGCAAAGTAATGAGTTAAAAACCGATGGTTATATGCTGACAACAAGTAACCGAACTTTAATTATTTTTCAGGAATCGCAAAACGAAAGCTCTTTTATGCGAAATATATAAAAAACTAAATTATTTAATAGTATCTACTAATTAATTTTCAATTATTTTATTTAGTTGTTAGCAGCAATTTCAGCCGAATTATAATATAATTTCACTAACTGAAACGTTCTAAAAATTAGTAACGTGTTGTCAACTAGAGAGCTGCATGAGCATGCTTATGTGCTCACTGTAAAATTTCTACGTTCGAATACAATGTAGCTTTCTAGCCACATGTTTGATTTATTTGTGACGTCAGTAAGCAAACATTTGTTCATATCATAAACACATGAGCACTGTTCGTTATTAGTTTAATGTGTTATTATGCTCCATCTGCAGGGAAAATGATAAAAAATTTACCTCGCATAGGAGTGTTTCTTTTTCCAGGGACTCCTTTTAGGAGGTCCCATTTCTAAAATCCTACTTAGAAGGCAATATATCATAATAGATCTGTTTATTTATTTTGGAAGTAAAAGCCGGCTTGTCTCGGACAAGAAACGTATTTTATTTATACGTACCAGTAAGATCTCCTCTTGCATTGTTTCCGTTACATGATTGCTTCGGGGCAGGCAGTACTTTTTTTTCGGAATACATGTATGTTTACATGCATGTATGTTTACTGGAAAATTTATATTAAAAAGAAATGTTGTATGGAAATCATCAGTTGTAGATTTTGTTACTCACTGTGTTGTGTACTTTAACATAAATACTCGTATTCAAGCAAATACAAATGTATGTTTAACACAATACACGTTGTTTTTGTGCTTTATGTACATATGTTTGACATATAGGTGATTGTATTTTTAATTTATTTTTATTATAATGAAGCTGAGGATGTTGTATATAAAGGAAATATGTCTCTATACTTTTTTTGTGAAACGACATAATATTTACACGACCTCTGAAATAATAAATCTTGTCGTGTAAGGGTGATGTAGATATAATTCCTAAAAATATGCAACAATTTTCGCTTTATCATTGTAGTTAATGCGAAAGGAATTAATTCAATTACAAAGAATTGACCTAAATAATAAGTGTTTTTGTAACAAGTGTGCCATAACCATCAGCTTTAGAATAATACTTATGTATTGTAAGACATTTTGAATGTTTGTTTGAGTTATAATATATTTCAGAATATAATTTTTATAATTTTTTTTTATTATGAAATAATAATTTTAGTTTTTTATTTCATTCTCTTATTGTTAAGCGTAAAAATTTGTGTATTTTCTTTTCTATGAAGCAGAGGAAAAAAATACGTCTCAACATCTTGTTTGTTAAAGAAAGCAGAAACTTTTTCCCTATTCTAAGAATATAAAAATGCGCAAACTTTTAGCACAATGCTTACTTACTACACGTGTTCATAGACAATATTAAAGCATCTCTAGCGAGATATGCCAAGTGTGGCTCTTCCTTTTTTATGGTTATTCTTCTTAAGACCCAGTTGTGTAAGTATGTGTAAGTAATTTAAAACTTCAAGTATTTGTGGTAAGAATAAGTTTTCCATTTAAGGTGTCACAAATTTAAACACGAGGAAAGATATTATTTAAAATTGTCAATTGATTTAAATTAAATTTTTTCGTGTATGGGATTGCCAGCCGTAGGATCATAACACAATTTTTCATTAAATAAGTTTTATATATTTTTCTAGCTTGAAAATCACTTAATGATTGAGTAATTAAAATTCACTATTTAACTCGAGTTGCAATTAGAAAAATATATTTTCATAAATTGAAATTAAAAGACTTTTCTGATAAATTAAAAAATAATGATTTTTAAGAAAGACCCTTTTAAAGGTATTAAAATCCAATCTGTTATAATGTTTTCGTTTTGTTTTCAAATCTATACTAGTAATCATATGAATCTAATGAATGCATTAAAAAGAATAGTTTAAATGTAATTTTAAATTAATTGAAGAATATATTTTCTGTCAATTGTTTAGAGTATAGAAACTACATATTTATTATTTCTTTCTTTTATTATCTGATATAATTTCAGCGATATACAACAAAATTTGGTTGCAGCTTTGCTAAAAGCTCACGTATCCTTCCTAAAAACGTACGTTTCACTTCATCATAATGTACTGTCTAATTGTATAGAGTAATAAAATTTCATACGGCTAACATGTCCGAAAACCATTTATCATTAAATAGAAATAGTAAATAGCCACAACATTTCCTATTCTTCTTATCTGTTCGTAAAGTTTGTCATCAGCTATATAAAATGAAAGTTAAAACGAATAAAATTTCAATCTAAATAAAAGCACGCACAGAGAAAAAACAGTGCCTAATAAATACCTTATAAAATAGAACAAACTGAATATTTAATACAGGGGTAGAAATGTAGTGAAACTTTACTCTTGTCGTAGGATGTTTGGCTCTAAATGGGGCCTAAGCCCCAACATGCTCAAATGGATGTATACAGCAATCGTGCATTCAATACTGACCTATGGCTCTGTAGTATGGTGGCCTGCCATAAGTAAGAAATGCGTGGTAGATCAACTTTACAGAAAACAGAGATCCGCCTGTGTCAGAATAACAGAACTTTTACGTACTAGTCCTTCGGAGGCTCTGAATGGTATACTAAACCTTATTTTGATTGACCTTCATGTATTGGCGGTATCCTCAAGCAGCGCAGCAAGATTAGCGGCTCCTGGGGGGTGGAGATAAAGGTCGTATGGTCACGTCAGAATCCTGGATCAACTACCCCCTACACTGAGGAAATCTACTTCGTCAGGATTTTGATGGAGTGTTCAAAGCTCTAATTCAATCCAGGCGGGAGTAGAAGGGAGGCACAACAGTAAAACAATACGACGTCAGAATATATACTGATGGATTAAGAATGGTCTGCGGTGTCGGCTCTGGAGTCTTCTCAGATGATCTAGATATTGAACGCTCCTTCCTCCTCCCTAACGAAGCCACTGGTTTTCAGGCCGAAGTTCTAGCTGTAAGGGAAGCGGCCGGAATGCTGGTCGACAAAAAGGTATCTTTTTCGACAGCCAAGCAGTGCTCATATCCCTAAGAACACATAGCACTTCCTCTATTCTAATTGTGCATTGTAAGAGCGTGCTATCTTGAGTGGATAATCAGGGTGATCTCTGATCTCGACCCCATCTGGGTTCGAAATTGCACATAGCAATTTCTCGGGCAACGAACAGACGAGCTGGGTAGAGCTGACTCTGCTCTGAAGGCCTCCAACGCCGAAATGGTATGCACGCCGTCTGGCACTATTAGAAACTGCATCTTCGAACGCTCAAAGAAATTAACATGTAGACACCGCAAGGGCATCTCGAGTCTCGCTAAAGTCGTGATGGATTAGGCCTGTCCTATAATCAGTCCAGCAGAAGTTGTCGAGAAGAAAGCAAAGAATGCGAATGTCCAGCTTTGCATCTCTGGAGGCACAAGTTTTTAGGCAGTCATGTACTAGAAGACCTTTCAGATTTATCAGAGATTGGGCTGGGTTACCTTATCTGATATCTGAATGTGATGGGTTGGATCTAGTGCGAATCACCGTATTCCAGTAAGTAGATACTGTTGACACCGACGAGTGGAGTGGTCGTTTTCAAAAACGAATCGTCTAGATTCTACTTGAATGCCTAAGTGTAGAGGACAGCCAACCAACCAACCAACCAACCATGGCTTTTTTCAAGAAAACCTTTTTGAAAATATTAAGAAAGAAACTTCGGGTTTTTACTCCATACATTGGTGTTCTTATTGATATTTTCAAAAAGGGTTTCTTCTTGATTTTATTAGGTAAGCTTATTGATATTTTTTAATAATACTTCTTACTTTTAGTTGATAATTTTATTGTTTTTTATTTATATATTTACTTAGCAATACATGTGAGATTATAACAAAAAGTAATTGCTATTACTAGTATTTTTTTAATCAAATAATTTAAAGTCCATTGTTCAGTAAGTAAAAATGCGTAAGCGCTACTTAGAATCTGAAGAGAAATACAAAAATTAGCAAATGTTATATATTATATATGTCAATATTTTAAATAAGATTGTAACTTTTGTAATATTAGGTGTGTTCATTTACTTTACAAGTAAAAATTAGCAAGAAGCGAGTAACAAGAAATTTTCAAAAATTGAAAAAGTAAATAAACACTTTACTAGTAAAAAAAGCAGTAAAAAATTAATTTAATAAATTATGTGTTAATTTAAATTTATTTGCAAATATATAACTGAACTAATTGAATTATTTGCCTGCTTAGTGTAAATTACTGAGTAGCTAGGTACTCATAATATTTACAATACTAAAAATAACAGCTGGTCTCTCTGTTTGCCGGAACATCCTTTGCCACTGATGTACCAGATACTGTGTTGCTTAATTCACTTCCATCAGCCATCTTATTTTGCTTCTGTTGTTCCTAAGTTACAAAAAAATAAATTAGTTATCTTTTTAATACTGTTTATCGTTTTAAAAGATTACATTTACTTACAATTTCTTAAATTTTCCAACATATTTTTATTTTCAACAACAAAACAACTGTTTGAATAATTATTGCAAGTAAAAATTTTACTTCTAAAAACTTGCAAGAATTTTTCTGTCTCTCAGTTTTTTACGCTCTTTCGACGCTTTCTCGTTGCAATTTTTTTGGGTTAATGCACGCTTTCTAGTAACAATTGTTATATATTTTTACAAATTTTTAGTAAATGAACACAAGTATTTTCATTATGTAAATATTGTACGTAATATTCTCATGATGTACGGTCTTTGACTTCGTTGTCAAAAATGGTAAACAACTTTTTATAAAAAGTTTTCAATTTTAAGAATAATTAATTCGCTTTGTCCGGGTATAAAAAATCAAAATTTATTTTTACCTTTTCAGAATAAAAAATATATTAAGAGTTAAAGAAAATTAAAAAAGAAAATTAAACACCAATACTTACAAGTTCATGACCTAAAAAATCATTGTATCGTGGCCATTCTTGTAAAATAAAGTTCAAGGGACTGGCATTGGGCATCCTTTCAATTCTAGTTTTCTTTGTTTCCCTCCAGAAATAAAGTACCTGATCCCTAGGACTGCGATTGTGCTGCAACCAGCACTTTTGTTCGAAATATTTATCTTTACTGATTGGCGCAGTATGTCGTAAGGGTCTTTTCTTTCGTACATTTACATTTGAAACAAAAATTTTGTATTTTGTTTCTGGTTTAAATAAAGTTGTCTGAAAGAACAAATTTTTGCGACACAGTAACCCAGGCATGTACACACATGCATACTTATATCGAAGTCTCTGCACCAGAGAAATATTGCGTTACAAAACGAAATGATCATGAAAAAAACTGGCTTTATGATGTCATAAAATATGAAACATTTCGAAACTAGTGCGAAATTCTCCGCAAAGTTTAACTCTGTTTATTGGACTAAGTAAAAAAATATTTCGCTTCTAAAGTAATATTAAAAAACCCATGTCAATTGCTCTAATTTTCTATGTTATTTATGGCAATTCATTTACTGAAACTCAAAATATCTTCGAATTGTCTTTATGTGACTTGGTACACTTTAGCTCTGAGCCCTCCAAATACATATGAAATAACAAGCAAGCTGATGTAATCAAGAAGATATCCTTATTAAGAAATTTACACATGATCATATAGGAACCTAACGAAATCAACAGGAAATACCTTTTTGAAAAAATCTGTTAGATAGCTTAATGAAATCAATGATAAATCCCATTTTTATAAAATTCAAAAAGAAACCATAATAGAATCAAAAGGTTTTCCTCTATGGATTGTTTTTTGGTGCCAAAAATAACGTAAATTGAGTAAAAAAATTGTGAATAATAAGTTTTCTTCTTGATTTGATGTGTTTTTCTTCCTAATAAAATTAAAAATATTTACTACATTAATATAAAAAATAATCTCTTCAGCAAAATCTTCGTTTCATTCTGCTGGGACACTCCTTTGCCTAAAAACGTTTCAAAGAGAAAATTTTCTTGATTCTATTAGATAGTTTTGAGCCCAGTTTTATTCCATTTTATTTGATGTTGTTGAACTGTTTAAGAGACAAAGGCATATCACTGGTCACTGAATAGGACCGACAGCAAATGATACTGGTGTTTGCTAAAGTACATCACATCACCCTCCTTCATCAGTAATATAGCAGAATCGCGAGCGTAGTAAAATAATTAATAAAATTGGCTAGAGAACAAATATAATGCGCCTACTTGCAGCAGAGGTGCTGCAACACTGCTATGAAAATTAACAAAACGCGCAATAGCAGAGTTGTAAAAGAATTAATTATGATTTCTCATTTTCACCATATGTCCTTTCTACACAACCCCTTTCCCGAAGAAAGTAACACGTCTAAATGGTTGGTAGCCATTAATCGACTGAGTTGTGTCTTCTCTTAAAAAAATAAACATAAAAAATAAAAATATTATGGTCTACACACAACAAAGACTGTAAAATTTTCGGTAATGACGATTTTTGTATTATTCTCTTCTTGAATAGGAAAATATCAATGACTGCATTACAATTTTGTTATTTAAAACAACTGGCATTACTAACATTTCACAACAAGGTCAAATACTTAACTGTAGGTTTCCTGTATGTTCTATACACATTGACAACTTTATTGAGCATCTCATTGCATGATAAATTGCTATCTAAGTAAACAGCAACGTGGTCTCACTTTTTCTTTTTTTTTCTATACCTCAAATAATATATTTATACTATTAAATAAATATATTTATTTAAGGCTTTCAATTCCTTTTAGTATAAATCATTTAACACATTTGTTCAAATGAAAACAGGGGTACTGACATTAATAGAAAATTGTTGGTTCTATAACAAGTGGTACGCACGTCCATATAAAATTTATAAAACTGCAGTGCTAGAAATCAAAACATATTAATGTTTATTTGTTTTCTATTAGAAAAAACATCTAACATAAATATTAGAAAAAAGACTTTTAAATCATTTCGCTAACAAAAGACCAGCCAAGAAGTATGCTACTGTTATTGCGACACAAAAGAAACCAATTCATCTATTTATTAGTTTTTTTTTAAATTGAGTATTTGTTCATGTTTACTCACACATATAAACATACACACAAACTGATGTGTATTTAGTTTTTTTCTTTCAGTACAGATTTTTCGATTAAGTTCCGTTTTCTTTCAAGTGTAGCCAAGAAAAAACAAATCTGGTGTTTCCTTTATATTTGTTTTTATATATTTAGTATATGAATGTATGTATTTTTTTAAATATTTAAATGTATTTGGCGCCTTAAATAAAATTTTTGTTGGTATGACTTTTAGCTAAAATTTAATTTGATGTCGCACAGTGATGAAAATTAAAGAAATTGTAATGTATGTAACATATTGTGATACTTGGCGGAAATCTTAAATTTTTTGATTATTGCTTTTATTACCTTTATTACTACTACCTTGTGTTAACAAAGGATAATTTTTTTAGAACTAGTAGGTTAGGCAGAAAATAGCTCATATATGCAGGTTAATCAAGTTTTCAAAGCACACTACGTCTCGATGTTTTGCATTTGGATTGAGTGGGTACATGGCCAAACATAACCACGTATATTTTGGACTACTTCAATTTAATATCTCAACATAATGATGTAACTGGTGGCAATTAATTATCACTTGAGCTTACAAATAACGATCTTACCATGTTAATATTTAGAAGTAATTATATGCACACAATGGAATCAAAATTAGAGTTTATAATTGAGTATTGAACTGGTGCTTTTAAAGGAATTATTATGTTTGATGTCAAAAGTTTTGCTAATTGGTCTTTTGTACAACCTTTGGCTTTGCTCGGGGTTACACTTCTGATCATCTGTATAATAAGTGCACCCTCTACTGCTCTACTCTGAAAATAAATTTCTTGTTTACCTACTAATAAGTAGCTGTGGATCTTAGTTATTAAGAAGTATAGTGGCTCATAGTCGTATTGGAAAAAATACTGAAGTACGTAGAATTTCACTACCTTATTGAAATCATTAACTCAAAAAGAAATCTTTTATTCTATATGTTTTACTAATGCAACTGCTTATTATAAAAATTAACAAAAAAAATTCAAATATTATTGTGAAAACAAAACAATAACAAAAACATTAAAACAACTTGTAAACTTCATATCAATATGATAATCGGTCATATGGAAAAACTCAAGGCTAATCCGAGAGATCAGGTGACTGAATTCACTTGAATTTTGGCTGCCAACACTTTTTTAATTATTTTGTTTGCTTACATCATGATCTAATAATATAGGTCTGTTTATTAGTACTACAACAATAAAACAATAAAAAAACAACAGGCATTTTGTTTTTGTTTACAATCGCAGGGAAATCAAAAGCATTTGAAGGAACTTGTATTTTATGTAAGTGATGGAGAATTAAATTTTTCTTCGGTACAAAAAAATATTTTAAATAATACTTTTTTTACTCCCACAGTACTAAAGTAAAATCTTTGTAATTTTTTTCTTTATTAACTAAAAACATATAATAAATTGTATTTGTTCTTGCGTTTATGTTATGTTATGTTATCGAAACAAATACAATGGTTTTACCTGATACCAAACATGATGAACACATTATTTTTAGCCACTTTCCACACCAAGATAAAGGTTTGAGATTAAAATTTGAAATCAAATTGACGTTCAGTTGAGAGTAAATGTTTGGTGCCGAGTCGGACATTTGAGAGTAAAATGCCGACCTTAATGTTAAACTACATTGATCTTCTTCAATCAATATTTCGGATAGAAAAAACCTATAAGTGTTAAAGTAACATATCAATCAAAAAGACGATTGTACTTGAACCATCCGTTATATTAGGTCGTCCTTAGAGTATCGTAAATAATTAATCCAAAGATTTATTATTTAAAAGTATGAAAAATTTAACTATTATGGAATAATTTAATTTCAATTATAATATATTAAGAACTAACACATTTCTCAAGTTGAGAAAAACCCAAAGTTTTATCCAAAATCCTATTTTTCAGAAGTTACGTTCAAATGGTTTTCAAATTATATAACATCCAAAGAAATATAGTTGGGAGTAATCACATTTTCATATCTGTTATGGGGATTTATTTAATTTTTGTGAGGCTGTTTAAATTGGTGAAATATTGGAATTGGCAGTTAATTAATTTTTGCTTGGGACTTATTTAACTTCATTGAGACTTATTTAATTTCTTTGGGAGTTATTTTATTTGTCCTAAAATTGTGGTTCACACAATTCGCTTCTTTTTATTTCGTTTCTGCTGAAACTTTATGTATAAGGAATTCCTTCAGTTTTGTTAGGACTTCTTTCATTGGGAGATATTTATTTTTACTGTATTAGAAATCATTCAATTTACAAATTAATTTATTTTGCACTTTAGTCATTTCTTTTTTTCCCGTTGGCCCTTTTACCATTTTGCATGGAAATTATTTCATTTGCGAGCTCTTATTGCAAATCGTTCTTAGTTTGAGGCGAAACCTGTAAAAGCATTTTTAAAGACAAACTTAAAACGTTGTACTCTTAAAATACTTTCATTTTGTTGTATATGTTATAATATACTGGAAAGCGATTGTTGAATACATAGAAGTCAAATTAGTTTAAAAGTACTAAAACAACCGGAGGAGTAAAATGGGTCAAAAAAGAACTATTTAAAATATTTTTTGTATCGAAGAAAAATTTAATTTTCCATCACCGATTTCAACACAAAACTTTCGACAATTTCACAATTTTCAGCCATTAAAAAACACAACGCTACAAAAAAAAAAAACAGAATTATACATTTATATTAACACAAAAAAATTTTATTAGAAATAAAATTATCCATATAAAAAACTTCTTAAATTGTGCTCTATGTATTTTATAAACTATTTATTTGCTGTTGATTATCAATACTCTCCGGCACACCACTAATAGTACCATCTGAACCACCAGCGGAAACTGGAAAGCTGCTAATACTCTGAGAGATTATTATGTAGTTGTCGGAATTGAATTGCTATGGAATGTACTGATTGCAATTGGCAGGACCAGCCGTCATGCAAGTAGTGCTGGTGATAAAACTGTGGTGGCAGGTGCTGAACTGTTGCGACTCAAATATGTGCCATGAATAAAGTTTAACGTAGTATTTATACCAGTAACCGTAGCCACAGTGCCAGTAGGTATAACCGTCGCTGGTGTAGTGCGAATGGGTAAACTAAACTTTTACTTGCAGACACAAAGCATTACTCCGTGCTGCAGGTACGGCTACACCAACAACCATCATTTGTGTGGCCGTAACAATTTCATCATGGTAGATAGTTATAAAATATCTGAACAAAACATTTATTTGGCGTATGGAGAAGCATACTTTTTACGTTCAGTAGAAACCAAATATGTAGCTACATATGCAAATGGTCTTAAAAAGAGTTGAACAACATATTTTGTGAAACGCATGAAAGATGTGGAAAACGAGAAATATGAATTTACATTAGGAACATCTTTCATCTGTCAATTATTCAGTTGTCAAAAAATAAAAGAAAAAGGCGCATAGTTTTTGTTAAAAATTAAAAATATAAAATGGATTTAGAAAAAGCTTTTGCAAGAACAAACCAACCCAACTTTTAATGCAGTACCTCAAAATGTCGAAAGCCAATTTGGAATAAGAGGATGATGAAGAAGAATTTTTGGTAGACATAAGTTTGTTTATTTTCTGCAATGTCAGTTTGCTAGTGATGGCACAAAGAAAATCGATTTTTTTGTTGACATTTTTTTAAAAGATGAAGATTTTTTTCTCTGTAAATTTCTTATGGGAAGATGCTAACATCTTTGCAAATTGATCAAATATGAAATATGTAGGCCAGTAGAAAAAGCCTTTAAAGGCGGTTCTAAAAGAAAAGTGCCTTCCATCTAAATATTAAAAATAATATATAAAACTTTGTCTTATCTTTATTTGTTACTTGATCTTAATTTTCTTATTATTACTGAATACAACTGGTATAATTGTATGCAATTTTCTGCCTTGTATTTGACAGCGAAGGATCGCAAATGAGGTGGTAGCCAAACTACAAGGGTGAATTTAATTATAATTGTTTTAAGTAAGAAGGAAATGATTAAAACAATTGCGGTTGCTCGTAGGTAGGTTAATAGGTAATATCTAGGGCTCACCTTTAGAGGAGGTTCCAACAGGGAATGAAATTCGGAATTTTATTAATTAATACAATTAATTTCACTTTATTAAACGGTTAGGTTAACTTGTAAGGGTAAGTAAAGTAAGTAATAATTAATTAAGTATTCATATATATATTTAAGTAGCTTTAATGGTAAGTATAATCAGTTTAAGTTTAATATGTAACTTGACTTTTAATCTAATTTAGGGTGTTAGTCGCGTGACTGATGAACTGCAAGTGTCTGATTGATTAAAAAAAACTAGATTTGGTTGTGTCCTTCGTGTTTTTATACAACAAGGAATTAAGCGCTTGGAAGTTTTAATTCCACACATCTGGTACGAAATTTTCAAGTGCTGCCAAATTTGCATCTTGTACACTTGAAAAAAATGCTTCAATTGTAGTTTATAATTTAGTGTCCAAATGAGCTTGGACAATAATTACTTTTATGTGAAGCTTATATGATATTTAATTTTTTTGCTATTATTTTGTTTTTACTATAATTGTTGAATTGTTCATAATATACTATTATAAAAGTAAAAAAATTATAGTAAAAGTTTTGTGTAACGCTTTTGATTTTAACGAAATATTCGACAGAGTGCTGACTACAGTACTTGTCTCATTATAATTTTGATCCACTGTTTGTGAATCTCAGCGGAAGTCATTAACAAGTCTTGGTAGGGAAAGATTATAAGTTCAATGTTTATTAACAACTTAGTTTATTTCTTGCCACTGTATAAAAAACTCGTTCAGAAAACGAGTCTAAAGCTTTTAAGTTACGCACACTTCAATGGAAAAATTAATAATATACTCGCCTCTCAAGAGGTAAGTAATCAAAATATTTGTGTGAAGTTTCTACATAAAATAAGAAATGATGCCACAAATATATCTGTATCAACAAGTCGAAAATTGTGTTTTTCGAGATATGTCTATGTTGCATTAAAGAAGCTTTTGTGGTTGTTCTATTTTTTGCTTTTTGTTGTCGGTTTGTTTTTGCTGCTGTTTTTAAGTTACAGTTAAGTAATTTTTTATTGAGTTTATATTTGTACAAATATGTTTAATAGTGTTTAATGTTCGTAACAGTGTGCTGTGCATGTCTACATGTGGTTGTGTACATTAAAATAAAGAATAGATACATATTGTGAGTGTGTGTGTGGTGCCATTTCATAGTACATATGTGTATATCTTTTTTTGTGAACAAGTGTGAGTTTTTAATGTCATAAGTAAAGTGAGTAAATTTTTTATGGTTGAAAACGCATGAGTTGATACGCACACATACATGCTTACTTAAATAATCTGTTATATGCTCTTTGCAAAATATTGTATTTGTGTGTTTATTGCTTGCTGCAACACGATGTGTTGCCAAAATTTTTGCTACACTCTGTTTGTTTTCTAAGTTTTATTTGTAGTTTTTATTGCTGGTAAAATAAAATGTTTTTTTTTTACAACCTGGCTATTGATTTGGTAATATTAGTGTTAAATGGCAGCAGGCAAAGAAGAGAATGTAAAAGAGTTTCTATTAAAAAGCTAAGAGCATTTTATTCGTTTTTTCTGTTATTTTACTAAATAGTGGGCGAACATTTAAGAGCACTTTCACGTTAAACGAAATTTAATTATTTGGTGAGACAAAAATGAGGTTTATGAAAAAAATTATATTTGTGTTTTCTATTTCTACTTAAATCTTTAAGAACACTAATAAGGAATGTGGGAAATTGAGAACAATTTTTTTTGTCTCTCATCAAAACTCAGTGTTGCGCTGATTGAAGTTAAAAAATTTAAAATTTTGAAGCTATTGCTTGTATACTTATTGTCAATGCATATTAGAGAAGCAACAAATTGCATAAGATGAAGACGTCGCAAGAATACAGTTGTTACAGTTAAATTTTTTTATTGATCTTTAAGCAATTTTAGCAATGAAATTCATATCATGTTTAAAAAATTATAAAAAACTAGTACAATTCTTGTATAAAATGTTCATCGCAAAAAATTATTAGAATAATAGATTTTAGACATTTTTCAACAGAAAAATTCACTTGGAGCCTGTCAATGATATCTAAAAATTATAGACTAATATATGTAAAAGAAAAGCCATGACTACTGGAATTTAGGCTCGAAAATAATCTGTCAATGTATTTTGCGTTTACTAATTGCACAAAAATTCTTAATTTGTTATAACTTGCAAAATGTTTTCGATTTTATTATATTAATTGCATCAAAGCTAAATTTTACAATGACTGTAATTTAATTCAGAAGTATAAAAAACAAAAACAACACATATCCACACATTTAGCTGCCAAGAAATTATTTTTACAAATAAATTTTTGCTGCTATTGTTTTAAATTTTTTGAATTTTTGATATGCATTTGCAGTTAGTTACTCTTCATTGTGATGCTTTAGAAACACATAACGCAGCGTGAAATATTTTAGTCTGTAAAAACTTAAATAAATACATAAAATGTATATCGATTATGATTGATTTGCTACATATAAAACATTTCAGACAAAAAACTGCAATTGAAGTAATATTATTCGTTTATTATAACGACCAGGAGTATCAAAGAAATTGCAAATATGTTTTCTTTACAAACCCTTAGAAAACTGAAAAGTTATTCGCTCCCAAAATTTGGACAGATTTCTATTATGGTTTATGGATGTGTTTCCAATAGAGGAGTTCGAGATATGGTTTTTATCGAAAGTAGTATTACAGCCTATACTAAACTAACGCAAGATTTTATTTTGTCGCCATTTGTGCAGTAAAGTGGGCTGCCTACACACTAAAAAAAATTTGACAGCTGACAGTTTAGGGTTAGTAAAAATGGAGCATTACACGGTACAGCAACGTGTCTTCATTAACGAGTAGTATTCCAAAAATAATAAAAGCTTGGCGGCCACAGTTCGAAAATTTCATATAAAATATGGTCGGAATAATGTTTTAACTTCGTCAACTATGAAAAGATTAATTGAAAAATTCAGAGAGACCGGATGCGTTGGAGACGCCAAACACACTGGTCGTCCAAAAGCAATTGTCCATATCGAAGCACTGCATGAGAGTGTCGATTATACTCATTAAAGATCTGCGTCTCCATGCTTAAAAAAATTCAATTAACACCGAAGAGAGTTCGTTGAATGGATTATTGAAGATCAACAAATGGATGCTGATTTTTCGAGCAAACTTATCTTAACCGATGAAGCACATTTTCACCTCGATGGCTTTCTTAATCGCCCATTTTTCCGCTTTTGGGGTTATGAGAACCTACCAAATGCATCCACAACGTGTCACTGCTTGGTGTAGATTTTTGACTGGAGGCATAATTGGAGCATACTTTTTTGAAAACGAAGCTTGTCAAGAAGTGACAGTTACTGGTGTTCGATATTGCGACATGATAACTCAGTTCTTTCTGCAAAAATTGGAGGATATTGATGTGGCCAATATGTGATTTCAGCAAGGCGGTGCCATACGACATACGTGAAACATTTCAATTACTGCACAAGATTTTTCCAAGTATGTAGTCTTCCGTTTCGGTGACCAGAATTGGCCCCATACATCGTGTAATTCAAAACTATTAGATTTCTTTTCATTGGGTTATTTGAAAGCACAGGTCTATGTCAATAAGCACACAATCACCCGTCCATTAACGTAGGAGATTCAACGCTGCATCAACGAAATCAAAATGATCATGGAAAGTTTCGACAAACGGGTGCGTATGTGCATGCAAAGACGTGGAGGCCATAGGCTCGATGTGTTATTCCATAAATAACCCTGTTTAATATACTTTATGATTCAATAAAGAAATAACAATTAAAAGGCCACAAACGTTTTTTTTATTTTACTCAAATCTTACATTCATTTTGGAACACCCTTTATCTCAATCGCAATAATATTTCAATAGATTGAAGGCTACCAGCCAATTTTCAAGTAGAAGAACATAATTGTTGTTCAATTGCAAAAAAATGTATGATACACTAACTTGAAAATCATAGAAATTGTGTGGACATATCTGAAGCAGCAAGTAGCAGAGTTAGAAATTGCAATATTACAGGAGTGGAATAAAATTTCAAATGAATATGACCTGAAAAATTAGTAATTTTGATGAAAAAGAGACTTACAGTCATTACAAACGACAACAGAGGCCATACAAAGTATTAAAATCCAAATGTAGGTTTTTTAAAGTTCTCCTAAAAAATTTAAAAATAATTTCTTGACAGGAAGATCTTGGAGTATTTTTAGTTTTTGTTATTTTTTAGTAATTTAAATCTTAATACATATGTATGCTTTTATTTTTTGTTATACCTTTACTAAATTTTAGTAAATTTTTCCTTTAATTCATCTGTATTAGAAAATCTTGAATTAATTAAAAAACATAAACTTTTTTAAATAAACTAACGAAAACTTTTTGTTTTCTTGTATTGTCAAAACATATTCTTGACATACTGTATTTCAAAAACATTTTCTTTGTTATAACAAAGCCAAAATTGCAAGAAATTAATAATTAAAAAAAAAACAATGTTAAATAACATTTCACAAATTACGAGAAACATTTTTAATATCAGTTTATGCTGAAAAAATATATTATAGTAATAGTGACCTACCTTAACAACAGCATAGTTGACCTTATGTTACCGAAGAATAAAAACTCTCTTAGCTCCTAAGAACGAATATTAGTGGAGTAAATTAAATATACACAAATTAAGAGAGAACGGCTTTCATTTTCTCTTGCGAGAAAACAATTTTAGCAGCAGAATTATTAAAGAAATATATTAAAAAAATATTTTCTATGTTTGAAACAAATTCTTTTTACAAAGTTAAGGCAAATGAATTTACATGTAAGTATGTATTAAATCCCTTAACTATGCAGAGAACTAATAAAAATGTTTCTTACTTTTTATTTTATAAGTCAGACATATGAAGTATTTTTGATTTATATTTTTATTCCATTACATAAAGATTATAAAAATTACGAAATTAATTACTTCTCTAGCGATCAAAGCTAAGAAAAAATGCTCCGGAAATATGAGTATTAAAATACACTATTTGCATTGTAATTTAGATATAATTATTAAGCAAACGCGTTTGTGTATATTCTTTTAACGCGCATATTATACAGGTGATTTTGACAAAAATTATACAGTAGTTTCTGCTTAATTGTGCCCCACATTATTGATTTACCAGCTTAAATAATAAAAAAATCCAATGAAAAATGGAAAAATACCCATTTTAATGAGTTCGTTTAATATCTGTACGCTTTTAATTGGCTCATAAGGAAGCCCCTTTTTGCAAATCTCGTACAAAGATTCCGGTTAATTGTCACTTGAAAATTCCCAAAAATAGTAAACATTTGGGAATTTTACATAAAAGTACATATGTGGCAGTACATAAATTCATCACTTTTCTTTAATTTTGTATTGTTCAACCTGTGTAAACATTTCAAAAATGTATCAGCAGTTTCCAAAAAGTTTATGTGAAAAAATGAGTGAAAAAAAACACACAAGCCTAAAAATTAAACAAAAATTAAATGTTAATGCTGATGCTAGCACAAATAGACGGGATGAATTGAATATAGATTTCAATCCCAGTTCTGGTTGGCTTGATCGTTGGCAGAATAGCAAAGGCATAGCACAAAGAAAAGTTCATGGTTTTAAGTTGGTTCGCTTTATTGATCAAGCTGCTTAATTAAGGGAATTTTTCCAATTGCGTCAGTGGATCAATTAACAGAGCAACGGGTAAATAATTTCCCGCTTAATTGCTTCAAAAATCATGCATTTTTAGAAAATCAATTAAGCGGAAACTACAACATCATTTTGAAGATATTTATTTCCAAATGCGTACAATCTAAATTTTGTCAAAATCGGTTCAGTACTTTGGGATCTATAAGATTTTAAAATTGCTTCTAACACCTGCCCACTTATTATTACACATGTATTTATCAGCTTTAAGTTGAAAAATAAACAAAGTGTGCATGTGTGTTTGTCCTATTTGCTTTTGCAAAGCAATGAGACAGAGCATTTTCTGTACTTTGTAAACAAAAAAGAGCAAATTAGTTTTAAGTTGATAATTTAATTTGTTTTTGTTTTTTATTTTATTTTATCGTATATATTTATGTCAATGTTTAATATTTAATCACTAGAATATGACAAATTGCGTCGGCTGTAGGAAATACTAGTTTAGACAAATTACTTGACAACCTAGGTGAGGAAGGAACAAGGAAACCGATTGCACGAAGGTATAAAAATCTTGGAGCAAAGATATCAAGGCTGATGGGATCGATATATGATGGAAGCCTTCTGCTGAAGCTTCCATAAAGATTGTCCAGAGCAAAATTTCCACAGAAAATTCGGCGCCTAACGATTCATCGTTAAATCAAATTGAAACACACATGAAAACATTTTTTTGAACACGTTTTTTTGAAGGTGTGACTCCAGACTGCAACTACGAGTAAATATGGCACTGATAAATTTTACAATTTTAGTTGCCTCGAATTAATTGTGTATAAAGTTAAATTTTATAAAAAGATTTCAATGAAATATGGCTACTTTTATTTGTAAGATATACTTCCATATGCTACATAATTTAAGAATTAATTTAAATATTTTTCGTTTTAGATTTTGTATGATTTTAAAAGAATAAATTTCAGTATTTTTTTTTTTGGAAAAAAATGCTTTTTTGTAAAAACTCAAAAATTGAAATCTGATCAAAAATAAAGAAAATTTTTTCTGCAAGTAGAATATTTTAAGGACTTCAATAAAGTTTCTACTTGGTTCTGAAGATTTATTAAAAACTCATTAACCTGCAAGAGTACGATATTCGCGAATCTGTTTTGTTTATATCCAAAATAATATCATTTGGTTCTTAAATTAAAAGACAAAAAGGAAATAAAGTGAAGAAAAAAATGAAAGTTTAAATAATTTAATTGAATCAAGTTAAACGTCAGCGCAGGTTAAAAAAAATGTTAACCAAAAAATTTACCAGAAACTAAAAAAAGAATTGCTTGTAACATTCATACTCTTTCCAACATTCTCTAATTTGTTTGTGCAAAAATGCTATTTAATGTAAAGGGTTTTCCTAAAATAGGTTTAATTTTTATATGTAAATAAATAATATATTTAAACAAAATCATCAGATATTTATTTGATTGTTGTCATGGTTACGCTTGAAGGATCATATTATTTTGATATGAAATTCTCCATCATCAATTCACAGTTTCGCGGCTATATGACGTCGATATCTTCACGAATTACATCTTTGAGGTTTCACATGCATTGTCAGCCATTGTCATTGATCTGATCTTTCACGTAACTCCAAAGAAAAAAATCTAGTGGTGATTTGTGGACCACTCTTGGAGAAATCATACGATCAGGAAACTTTTCACACATGGTGTAGTTGGCCCTGAAACCTGTAGCGCTATTTTGTTGAAAATAAAGGTCGTCCACATCAATAACTTACAGTGCCTTTCATACAAAATCATTTATCATCGTTCGATAGCACAATTTGTTGTTGTTCTAGAGCTGCAAAACTATCGATAGTCGCCCTATTCGATGGTTTTGATAGTTCGCATTATAACTATCGATATTATCTATAGTATCGAATTCTTAGCAGTATGCCAGTTTGAACTCCGAAAATACTAGCTAATATTATATTTCAAAGGCGCCGTCCACTACTTCTTACTGATTTCCCGTTTAATTTGTTAAAATTACCTTCCTTTTGTCGTGGAAACATCGATAGTTCATTAAAAATAAAACTACCGGTACTATCAATAGTGCCATAGTTTGTTTTATAGCTCTAAGTTGTACTAAACTCATTTAAAAAAAAATGAGGTCCAATGACGTCGCAGATCAAAGACACACTAAAGATGGAGAGGCTTTTCAACAATAGTTTTTGGGTTTCTTGAGCCCAAAGTGCGAAAATTCTGCTTCCTAACGCGGCCTCCGAGTTGATGATGGGCCTGATCACTCAAAATGATTTTTTGATGAAATTTTGGACCATTTTTGATGCCAATCACGGACTAAATCAGCAAAAACATGACGTTTTTGATGATCGCATGAGTTTTTGTGTTAACTGAACTTTAAAAGCCTTAATGCTCAAGTCTTTGCGCAAAATACGGTGTAACGTTGTTTGTAGAATGCTAAAATAAAAAAGTCGATGAAAACTTGAAAAACCTCAACACTATGGACTGCAAGAGCAATAATCTCGGTTGTTCTTGAATGACGTACACGAGTTTGACTTGTCAATGTCGCAAGAACTCGATATTTCCACCTGTTTTACAATTGCTGGCCGAGAAGATGCTTCACAATGATCCAAAAGTGATTTAGTTTTGAATACTGTGCCCGCGAAATTTTCTCCATTTCTGTAGTGAATTTTAATATTTTCGATATTGGAGCGTATATCGTTCAAATTTTATTAATGGCCTAGTTTCTATTTGCCATCTATCATGTAGTTACAAGTAAAGTCTCTTCAACTATTGAAAATGCAACGACTTATTAGAACACCCTGTCATTTTCTGTTTAACAGGTTTTCATATCTCCGTTACTTCATCAGTTGGTGGTTCATGTGTCTGTGATTTTCTTACTTCTGCTCAAATGAAAAAAATAAATCTTGTCTCTTTTATATCCTTTATAATTTCATTTAGTTACTTAGATTTCGATATTTTTATCTTGCATCAGACTGACGGTGTTAAGTGTCGGCCAATTAAAAAATAAAAGCATAACACGTTTAAATGAAACATTACAGATGCTAAGATTTTGTTGTTATCACATTGTGTGGTGTGGCAAAAGTGAGCATAAAGTGGTTTTCTGATGTTTAGAGACTTCCGGGAGGAACAAACTAAAACTAAGACTTAAGAAAAACAAATATATATCAGTAAATTGGATGGTTTCCACGCAAACGGAGGATAGAATTATGATAGCGCAAAAATCGAAAACGTGAATGCATCCGTTATGTTGATTTGGCGGAAAATTATCGTTGCGGCTTATTGGTTCAGACTTAATTCTTGATTATACCTTTAACGTTCAAACTATTAACTTATTCATTTTTAAATTTATGACAAATTAAATTCGTTCCTACTCATTCCGACAGAATGACCGTCACGACTTTCTAGCAAAAATTAGGTAATGACTCTGATTAAGAAGAACATACTTTTCAATATAAACTACATACCGTCTGCATTACATTGCAGTAGCTGTAAAATTAATTAGTAATAAATAAAGGAGCAGGTTGTTGTCTGATTGTCGCAATAGTAGAGCGTGCATTTATCATACAGATGATCAGCCATTTAACCTCTGGCGATGAAAACAGTTGAAAACAATTGAGCAATAGACCATTGAGCAAAACATTAGACATCACGTATATTTATTCTTTCCATAGAATGACTTCAGTACTCAAAGTAGTCTTTTTTTATGATGCTTCGTACATTAAATGACTTCTACATTTTAAAATGACAATTAAACATCACGAAATATTTGGCTCATTAGAAAGAGTACTCAAAGAATTTCTGTTAAATTTCTGTAAAAAAAGATGAGTGAGACCAGTGGATCATATAATTTTGTTTCATGTATAACACGACACCTCACGTAGATATGACCTACACGCCATACGGACTGATATATGGAAGATTACCTAATTTTCCTAATAATAATATTCTGGATTCCAAACCAATTTATAATACCGATATTAATATGTACAATAATTTAAAACATGGCTGCAATTTTCTTTAGCTAAAGCGAAAGAATATTTAGAAAATTCAAAAAAGGGACTGATCCATGTTTACAAAATATTTCTCTAAATTAAGAAAAGCGATTTAGTTATTATCCAAAATTTTAGTCGGATGGAAAATCAACCCCCATACAAACTAATTCAAACAAATGGAGTAAACTCTCTTCTAAATCTAGGAAATATACATAAAGAATTCCAGAATAAAAATTTAAAAAGTAATTAATACTAATGGCATTTTCTTTTCTTAAAAAAACAAAAAAATTGCCATTTTTATTGAAAATTTGCAATATAAAATTTTTTTTAAATAGTGAGTTTGTTAGAAGTTATTGTATCCTCACTAAGTCTGTGGTTAGACACGTTATGTCTTATTGACATGATTGCTACTTTATTGGCGAGAACGACAAAGGAGAAGAAACGAGTACACACTTGCACTATTACGTTTTGTTTCCTCATTCGTAATTTTAAGCCTGAAGGCATTTGCAACCAAATGTCGTCAACATGACATGTCTTGTGTGAACAACAATGAAAGTTCAAAGAAGAAAAAGTAAGAATCATATCAATAAGACATGACACTACTAAACACAGAATTACGAGATAAAATTTTTGTCTTCAGAAAAATTTGAATAGTAATTTTTTTGATAAAAAGAAAAAAATTTTAAATATTTTTTAGAAAAGAAAACGGGCCTAATATCATAAAACAAAATTTTATTGTAAACAATGGATACAATGGGTACAGTTAAATTATACTGACTTATTATTGACATAATAACCAGTACTAGTGACTTATAATACCAAAGTTAATTCTATTTCCTGTACATTTAACATGTACTTGTTATTAAAAATCCACTACTCATATTGGTACAATTGCCTAGGTCTTTCTTTTGGGATCATATCGCTCCTTTATTGCAACGTAGTAGAATGTATATTAATTCGTCGTATTGTTCTTCATTTTGTGTGAAAATTCCTACAAATATCTTGTTTACTCACCACTTAAGGGGAATATACTTTTTATTTTTCCATTGATGTATTTGTAAATTAAAAATTTTAAACTCGTTTTCTCACGAACGATATGAAGATATGACTACGTTGCAATAAAGGAGCAATATGTAGGCATTGGAACCAGTAATTCACTAGTACTTTTCATTAATTCTAGTCTACACTTTTTTTATTTTTCTAAAGTAGATGTAAATAATTAATATGTATATTTGGTTAACTTTTGAAGTTTTATTAAGAAAAAATTAAAAGATTAAAATTCACTAATTCATAAAGCATAAGCATACACAGTTTTGGTACAGAAATAAAATTTTTGTGGCTAAAGGTTGTTTGAGAGTAGCCGCCATCCTTACTTTCAATTAAGCCGCCGTCGCTCCTATTTTTTAATATATTTAACAAATACTAAAACCTTAAATGGTTTTTTTCATGTACTTTCGCAGATTAAAAATATGAATTTTGTGAAAAGCTTTTATAGCACATTTGAATAAATAATTGATTAATAAAAAACATAATAGAAACCACCTCAAATATTTTTCTCTTCAAAGGTAAATATAAAAAATGTAGACAATTTGTTGACAATGTCTCCAAACAGTCACCAAAATAGTGTACAAAAGGGGTGACTTAAAGCCACATGTCCCCAGGTTTCCTGCAAGATATATACAACTTTTTTTTTCAATTTTTCAACATATAATTTTTCAGATATATTATATATCGTCGGTTTAATATGCAAACCTGCTAAATTCACTTTTTACTAAATTGAGATTTTGATGCCGTGTGGTAGAGAAAGATACGTCCCGGCGACCAGCATATAGTTTTTTTCAATTTGGGTCTTGAAATGTGTAAAAAGGTTTGATATGAAAAACTGCTAAGTTCAATCATAGAAATATTTTTGTAAAAAAAAACTGCTAAATGCAGTACATTATTAGTTCAGTAATTATCACTAACTCCAACTTAGCTTTTTTGCGGCAATATGGGCAGTATACTAATGAAATGTGATTTTAATATAAAAAAGACAATTTTTTTTAGAAACCATTGAATTTAAATGAAATATTTTAATCTTTTTTATTGCATTTTTCTGACGGAGGTTTAAAATTATTTTAAACTGTGTTTAATTTGTGAGAATAAAAGGCAGATATTTTTCAAAGGTAAGTGTGAATTATTTATATTTAGTTTTCGTTATTTAGTTCCATTCGGTCGAAAAATGAAAATGATGAAGAAACTTAATTCTGGTTTAAATGGATATAAAATTTACCTCCTGTTGCAGATGTCAAGATCCAAAAATGCATCCTACAACTCTAACGAAAGCGCAGTGATGTTAAACCAGCACGAACAGAGTCAAATTTCAGTTTCACCGATTATAATAGCACAAGGCTTAATACCTTATGGTATAAATTCGGATTCGGAAACGGATAGCAGCTATCGGGAAAAATGTAAGAAAATAAGAAAAATATCAAAGGTACAAAATAAGATTTTCTGATGAATGGCAAAAATTGCCCCAAACAAAATCGACCGGAATTATTTCCAAACCCTTTTGTTAACTTCCTTGCCTTTCCGAAGACAGAAAGAAGATCACTGTCAAAAATGTTAAGGACTTAAAATATTTAAAAATATCACTTATCGACGATTATAGTTTCTTCCATGATAATTTACACCATCAGTAAATTTAAAAACACAAGGCAATAAGTTACTTAAGTTAGTTATTACATTATTAATATTATTATTTTGTTTTCATGGAAAAACACTTTTTGTTGTATTCATTTTATAATTATTTTTAATTATTAAAAATAATAATATATTTTTGTAATGACTAGATTTTTTTTTTAATAAAAACTACTTGTGAAAGTAAAAAGAACACCTGCTATCTAATTTATTAATAACGTAAATTGATGTAGAAAACCTACTAGATTACAAAATCGTTTATAGCGCAATAAATTCGATTTTATTTTTATAGATTGTAGTCATACGTAGATTAAGAATACCATAAAATAAACTAACTATATTTTTGATTTTCGCTCAATCTGTAAATATGAAATATATGAAATTCTTTGTCGCTCTTGTAAAATGTGCTGAAAGGGAGTTAGCAAGTTTGTATATTAAACCGACAATATTATAAATTTTATAAATTATAAATATTAAGTATTTCCCTTAATCTTTTGGAATATATTAAATTCTTCGGAATGTAATGACACCGATAATTCAGTATATAAAAACTTGAATTTTAACTAAGCATTCTTATCACAAGCTATTTTTCCTATAATTTAGCAGTTGTTTCTTGTGGCATTCATCTGCCAAAAGATCAAAATAAAAAGTAAAAAAAAATTAAAATAGAAGATTACACTCCAAATTAGAAGTAATGTTTATAATCATTTTAACTCATTATTTTATCATCAAAGTTTACGCTGTGCTATTCTATTTTCTCTTGTGACCACAAATGGCGTTTGTGTAAGCCATGAAACGCTTTCTCTCTTTTTTTTTGAAATTTAAGAAAACAGATATGGAAAGGGTTGGGTTCGCTTATACGGGCAGAAGTTATCAAGCAAGTACAAGAGCTACGAGGGCGGATCAATGAGTCCGTGAGAAATGCAATCCTGTTCTTATCAAGTACCACCTATTAATAGACTAATGTAAAATTTTGAGCAAGTGAGCGCATTTACTTTGCGTTTAACAGCTGTTCAAAACATACAATCTAGTGAATTTTTCTAAAAATGGAAAAAAGTGAATTTCGAGTTCTCATCAAACATTATTTTTTGCTAAAAACCCGTCAATCAAACCAAGGAAAAGCTGGATACTACGGGGACTCTGCACCATCGATTTCAATGGTAAAAAAGTGGTTTACTGACTTTCGTTGTGTCGCAAAAGTACAAACGACGCTGAACGTTCTGGGCGGCCAATTGAAGTCAGTATACCCCCGATCGAAGAGTAAAAGTACGTGAAATTGTTGATGCCATAGGCATTTCATATGGCAGTGTGGTTTCGATTTTAAGTGATTAGCTGGGCTTACGAAAGTTGTCTGCAAGATAGGGGCCGCGTTTGCTCTTAATTGACCATAAACGTAAACGTGTGACAACTTCAGTCACAATGGCAAAACTCTATGAATTGAGCTACGAATTGGTACCTCATCCGCCATCTTCTCCCGATTTAGCCACTAGTGACTACTTCCTATTTCCAAACCTAAAGAAATGGCTCGGTGGAAAGAGATTTAGCTCAAACGATGAAATTATTGACCAAACAATTGTCTATTTTAAGGACCTAGAAAAATCCTATTTTTTGGAAAGGATACAAAAACTGGAAAAACATTGGACTGTTAAAAAATAAATTTTTGTTTTGCCAAAAAAAACTGTGTTTCATTCAAAAAGTTATCTGCCCTCGTACCAGCAATATTTTACGCTGCATACAGAATGTAATATGTAAAATCATTAACGATTGTGGTGCGAATTGTAATTGGACGGTACCAATTTTACAACTGATTTGTTGTAAAGGCTTTAGTTAGCAATCATTTGTCAAAGTAGTTGTAGTTTCCAAGTGAACGATTTTCAATCAGGATTTTCCCAGTACAAGGTGTTTAGATAAAAGTTGTTATATGTATGATTGAAACGCAAATGATATATAAGTACTTATACATATATTTATCTATAACTAAATTTCTTATGCAACTCATCAGTTAATTTTATTTATAATTTGATTTTAATTTATTTATCGTTGAATAAAATACACTTTCCTAACTATTCTTTGACATACATAAAAATAAATTCTCAGTTTTTACAAGAGCTTTTGTATTTTTTTTTTCTTTCTTTTTATTCAAAATTCTAAACATTTGAAAAACAATTGATGTGTATGCTTGCCACATCATGCATACTTTTATAACACATGCTTAACATAAGCGTATGTTACATGAATGCATCGGTTGTGCTCTTTGGTGTTTGTTTTTATTATGCATCCCCATTTGCACAGAATAAAAATATTTAGTGTATGAGTGTATGTTTTTTTTTGAACCAACAGTTTTATGCTTGCATGCATCACTACTCTTCAACAGATGACATCTTTGCTCTTTCTCACACTCACACTCACACTCACACACATTCATTCATTCTTTTATTTTTATTTATTTTTTATTGCTTTTGTTGTCTGGATTTTTAGTTGCAGTTCTTTTTGTGCACTTGTGTGACGACATGATGTTACGGCGAATGTTACCAGAATAATAGAAAAATGGAAGAAATTAAAAACATGTAATGAAACGAATCGAAGGGAGAGGGGGCTTATGGTAAGTTGAAAGGAATCCTTTAAAATGAAGTGGCACTCTTTGCTTTTAAATAGTATTTTTCAGTTTATTTTTTCTTGATAAATGATTTATGAGTTCTAATTAAAACTCTTTTGTAAATATTTCTTTATATACTTTTTTAATAATTTTATATTCTAAAGCAAAGAATTTTAATGGTAGCGCAAAATAAAATACCAAAAATGTATTTGTTTTATTTAAAAATTGGTTAGAAATGACTACACTCCTATAAGATTGAGAGTTTGAGTAGATCGGCTATATAAATTTAAATATACCTTTCCAATCACAAGTTAAAAATCTACAAAATGATCTACGCAAGCCAAACTAAGTGTGAAATATTTCTGTGTGTTGACACAGCATTATTATGCATACGCAGAGATGATAAAGTTATTGCAATTACAGCATTTTTGGTTACAACTGAATCTTCAAAAACACGATGATACCTCCGTGAATTACTTGCTATAATTTACAAATTAACTCTCCTTTTGGTTTTTTATTTATATTATATGACAACTCATTTTATTTTTATGTATACTGAATTGTTTTTGAAGTTGATCAAGGTGAAAGTAAAACAGATGGTGTTAAAAGAATATCTGATTATACTTTCCTAGCATATTTTTTGATTGATTGATTTATTTAGAAATGAGAATGCGTTTTAATAAATTTAAAAGTTCAATAACCGGAATCCTTTTCGCAGAACTATAAGTTACATATCTGTAATTAGCATCAAAACTATTTTTCTTTATTATGGTTTTTTTATATTGTTAAAATAATTTAATTTTTTTGTAAAAGAGATGTAGTTATCAAAATACTCTCCTTTTCAGCAAAATATTCTGGAATTCACGAATTTTTATAAAACATACGAAGCTTACAAAGTTAGTATTCAGATATGGGATCGTGAGTAATTTTTCAGTCATGCTTATGCACGCTCACGATAGAAAACTGTTTACTCATGCAATGACAAATGGCAATAAAGAAAAAAATCACAAAAAATTCCACTCATGCAAGCTTACGTTCATGCTCCATCACGTAATTGAAACAAAAAATCATACGATCATACGTATGATTCACGCTAATCATGCGAGCGTTACCCACCTTTATACGAAAATAATGAATTTTTGTTGGTTGGTGTAATCAAATAAAACAATATATATATGTAGGTATATAAAAGAGATTTCCTTACAGTGGGTATAGAAAAAAACTATTATGAACTGCGCTAACACGAAATTAATTTTCTCAGCTGTCAGCCTAGTTCATACCTAAAAGTAGGCAATAATTTTGAATTTTTAAAAAACCTCAACCAGCAACTGACGTATGAGTATTGTGTGTTTTTAAATGCAGAAAAAATTATTCATCATACGCCAAGTAGTCCAATATATATGTGATTTATTGAAATGTTAAATTATATTTAAAAAAACTGCCTTCTACAATTCACAATTTTTATTGTGTTGTACATTTCGCTAACACATCATTGTAATGAACAGAAGGAGTACAGGAGTATAATTAAAAAAATGCAATTTACTACAATGATTAAACAAATAAAGGATAAAGGTAAAATCACTTGCTTAATATAAAAATCAAATTCAAATAACAAATAAAAAAGTACCAACGAATCGAAATCCCTTTGATTATATTTCTCTAAACAAATGTGTTAAGTCATATATGTTAAAAATGGTTAAAAAAAGGTTTTTTTGTCAGTCTTGGCAGCTTTGAAGGCGCCTTAAAGTTACAACAAGCTCATGTCATTTGCAACTACTAAGTAAATTAATTTGTTTCTTGCATTATTGTTTTACAGTAGACTCTCGTCAATGGGAAACTTTCGATAATTTGAAGAATGTTTCCGGTACTTAGGAAGTTACTCGATAAATTGAAAAGCAATACCTATATATAATTTAATCCTCTCTGAACCTTGGAGGTGTAAACATTACATTTTACTAGCCGTAAATCAATAATTTTACTTGATTCTGCATTTGAATGTATTTAATGTGATTTTATACGATTTGCTTAAGAACATATAATATGGTTGTAGCCCAATTTAGATACTATTGATGAGCCATGACATCAACAGATCCTATTTTATTCTGAACTATTAATTTCGGTTATCAAGAAAAAAGCTAAGAAAAACAAGCATCAACGCTGCTATGCCCTCAGAAGGGGCATAAGTGATATTTATAAAATAAAACTCAGCATAAATTATATATTGTTCAAAGCAGGGGATTAAAAATTTCATTCCCTATTTTCTCAGTTTTCCACGAAACCTGCTATTAAAAGGGCAACAACTAGAATGCTGAAAAGCACATTTGTTTATTATGTTAATTGCCTACTTATTTAACAGAAATATATACATTCTACCTGTAAATTAAAAAAAATATTGTTTCAAGTTAAAATTTTAACAAAACATTAATAATTATAATATGTATGTTCTTAAATCTAAAGTGATACTGCAGGTGTAAAATATTCTTTTACAACAGTTATCCTAATCGGATTGTCCGTAAATTGGGTTTTCTTTTCGCCAAGTGCTTAAGGTGGAAACAATAAATTCAAAATAAAAAACAACACCCGAAAGATACTCAAAACAGCAGAGAAAAAGCAAAAACAGATAAAACAATTTATCAGTATTATTTTTAACTAGTTTATGTTTGTAGCAAATATTTATTCTACAAAACAATAAGGATAAAAGCAACAATACCATTGCAAACCGATGGCAAATTAAAGACCTAGAGAAAAGTATTGCCACAAATTATCTTTGAATTGACAATAAATAAATTTAAATTAGAAAATACAAATAAATAAAAACTAAATTCTAGCATTCTAATTCATAATTACTTCATTAACAAACGAACACTAGTAGTATATAATTATTTATGTCAGCTTCAACCCCACTTTAGATCTTTAATAAGCTGATATACATTTATTAGTTATAAAAACGTTTTGTCGATAAAGTTTAATTTTTGTGTTATTAAAAGTGTGAAAAACTAATGCATACATAGTAGGGGTTTTCCCAAAAATTCCACTGTTAAACTTACCTGCTTTCCCGGGATTTTTCATCCGGCATCCCGACAACTAATAAGAAAAAAAAATTAATTCACAACTTATTGTTTAGAAAACATCTGCTTTTACTTTGAAATTTATTAAAATTTATTGTGACCCGCGGTTTTTCTAATAAATTTTATATTCAAAGATATTTTGTGAAATATATTGATGTTTTAAGGTAATTTATTGAAATCATTAGTCTCTTTTTTGTGTTAAATAAAAAGAAATGATATTGTTTTAGATGAAAACCTAAATTGTATGGACGTTTTTTAAGAAAAAATCTACCGAAACTGCGTTATGGTCCTCATGTGCAAAAATAATATCATGTAAAGGACGAAATATCAAGGGATTGATGAGTCATTTGAAATATTTACACAAGATAGCTTGTGAGAAAGAATTACGTGAACGCTAACATCGTCAACACATCCACCTTAAAGTAAGAAAAACTCAGCCTACATTGAATTCATTTCAAAACAAAAATAATTTGTGTACTATTGTTGCAAATTTAGAAATTAAAATATGGAGTGGGAACTTGTATTAATACACAAGGAAAAGCAGAAATAAATTAGCTTAATTTGTTTACAAAAAACTTTCACAAATAATGTTTTCAACTATAAATTTTTATATTATTAATTTGATTGAAACTTATGCTTTAAGTTTTGTTATGCAACACCAATTTCATAATAAGAGTTTTTGAGTAATTGCTTCAAGATAATATTAATTATTTTATTTTCAAGCTTGCAGCCGGACTATATTTATAGTTCTTAAAAATATTCAAATAGTTTTCATATTTTCCAAGTTATTTATATCAGAGCAAGTTCTTATACCAAACATTTTCTGTAACAACAATTATGTTTTTTCAACTAAACCTATATGTATCATAAACTTCAAACTTTAAAATAAAATTCTTAAATATTTTAGCATAAAAAAATATACTTTAAATGTTGAATGTATTTCTGTAATTTTTAATTTGTTTTATTATAGTAATTTCAAATGAACACGCTATTGTTTTGCAGCAAAACAACTACGTATTCATTTATTCATGCTTCCATTTCCGTTACATATTTACACTTGCACATGCACACACTTTTTATAGACAAACATCCGCATAAGCAACAACAATTCGGCTTACATGACTACAATATGCTCGATGTATCTTTTCAAATTGCATTTCGTAACTTTTAACAATTATGTACTCAAATGTAAAACGTTACCAAGTTGTACGATTCGCTGAAATTGAAGCAGCTACTGTGAGAAATAAAACTGCGATAAGTTGTTCGAGGAAGATTTGCAAAATATACTTTGAAATGTAGAATAAATGTATTAATTAATACGCTAAGTAGCGTATTAAAGTGTTATGTTCAGATCTCAACAACTGATAGTCTTTTGTGTTTGTTTTTTGGAATTAAGCAATAAATTTAATTGTTAACTTTGTCTACATACTATAATATAACTTAGTACAAATTAGTGTTGTAAAAGTATTGAGTATTTGAGTACCGAGTACTCAATACCATTTATACTTCCCGGTAATCAATACCCAAAACTACTCGTAACTACTCAATACTTTCAGAGATGGGTTTCTATAGGTAAATACGAAAATTTTACTTGAAAATGTTTTAAATTAATACAACTCACTTTTGAGGAAAGTTAAGCGCCTTTAAATCATTTGCACCAATAAATAAGCCTGGCTGATTAGTTAGATATTTTTAACGGATTATTAAGTTTGCTAATCCACGAATTATTATGGAGTGACTACGTGTAATAATAAAATTTAATTTTAACCAACTAAATATTTTTATGCTGCAATAAAGAAAAACTTAAAAGTATTGATTAGTATCGAAAACTCAATTGAAAAAGTATTGAGTGGTCAAAAGTAGCCGCTTTTTACAACACTAGTACAAATGAATTTCAATGTACTACCTTTTAGCTAATTGTTAAGTTTTTTTACACACATATGTATATGTACAAATGAATTTTTATGTACGTTTTTAGTTAATTGTTAATAAAAAATAATAAAAAAAATAAAATGTACAATCGGACTGAAAAAATACACTTTTTCTTAAAACTTAGTACAATTTAAAAATTACATTTTGCATCCCTGCCAAGATCTAAATAATCAAAATCAGTTTTGTTATAAAAAAATATCCCAGCAAGCACTTGGAGGATTATTTGACGAGCACGATCATTGCGCGACTCTTTTTTTAATCGTCCAGACGATTGGTGGAGTAAAATTACTTTTTAATCTTTTTTAATATAGTAAATTATATATTTGCGAGTCTTTTTGTTGTGTATCTTACTTCAAAATCGCCGTTTACCCATTCTGGCGATAGTTAGGCGTGGAGAATGATAATAAAAAATTCTCGTTAAAATAAAGTGTTTTATTTTGAATTAAGGTGCTTTTTAAATTATTGTGATTTATTAATTAAAATACATATTTATTATTATAATTATTTATTACTCAAATATATAAAAAACAAAAAAAAAATTTGATATAAAAGAGTTTTACACGATCCTTTTTCGCGCATAGCAGAAGACTCGTTACGGCAATTTATTCCAGGCTGGTTCGAAGATTTACCCATAAAATTTTTGTCCGAACAAGAAGAGACACTTCAAACTACATACGAAAAAAAATTGCCCCGACAAAAATTTTATGGGTGAATACACCTTAAGAATAAAAGAGTCTTACACGATTCCATTAGGCGTATCGTAGACGACTCATTTGGAAGAGTCGCCGTCTTGACACAGTTTCTCCCGTTGTACTGAGCTTGCGCAATCAGAATACGACATCGCCGACGATTAGTTTAAAGTTATACGCTCAAAAATGCTAGCTTGGACATGATCATTGAGTGTGAGATTTTTATGTGTGCTGGTGTTTGATTCAAACATGCGACATTACCACGCTTTGTTGAAAGTTAAAATGATATTAAATAAAATTTTACTTATTGTATGTCTTATCAACTATCGTGTAATGATGCAAAATCTGCTGTTATAAATTACTGTTATAAATTCTTTTACTTCTGTTTACGCCCAAGAAAAATAGGTAAAATTTTCTTAATTTAACCCGTTATAGGACGGGTTCGTCCAGTACAATTGACACACAGTTTTCTGCAGGAAATTGACAGCAATAAATCTGAGGAATTTTTGACACAACTTTTTTTTAATATTTGCACATCACTGTAGGTGTGATTCTATTTTCATGTGTGTGTGTGTGTGTGTATGTAATTCTTTTGTTAGTTTGCATGAGAACAGAAAACAACGCCAACAACAACAACCACTTGTATTTCATTCTCTCTTTGCTGTTGTTTATTTTATCTCTACAATATTAAAGCGCACGAAACGGAAATTAGTGTTTTGAAAAGCGGAAACAAAATGTTTGGGGCGTTTTAATTTGCCTTCACGTGCACATGTTTAAATGTGGGTGTCTATAATAAGTATGCATTAGCAAATGAATGGATAAATTAAGTGTAGTTGTACTTCTAGAAGCTCTTATAAATAAATGCTGGCTGTATAAATGCCCACTGCAGTTAAAGTAATAGTGGAATTAAACTTCTAATAGAATCTATTACGTTGAATGAAAAAAAAATCAAGCAATCGAGCTTAAGTTTGGAATAACAAAGAAATAATACTATAAATCCAATATTATTACAAAAATTTAGAAAAAGATCAGCAAAGAAAAATTAAACAGAATTTTCATACTTAAGTAAACATTTGAAAGGATTAAAATGCTTAAAAATAAGTTTTAATACAAAAATTGGGAATTTCAAGAGTGAAGTGTTACGATGGGAGACTTAAAAAAAGAAAAAAAATTGGCAGTTTCTAAGCTAGTGATTATATTTTTACAACATATTTCATTAGGAGCATGGCTGATGGTGTATCCGAATTCTTTATTTCGTCCAATGTCAATGAAAAGAAAAAGAAAATTTTACAATTCCTTTACGTAGATTGCCTGTGTAGAGCTTATAAGTCTATTTTCTGTAATTGGAATTAAAATCTAGCAAAATTATTATGAGTTTTAAAATAATTTTTCAAGATTTCAGTTCCAATTGAGGCAAATAAAATTTTTTTTATATAGATGGATTTTGTTTAAATATTAATATTAAAGATAACAATGTTTTGCATTGTACATTTTTCATAAAAGTAAAGTCCTGTTTTTTCCACGTTTGGTTTGTAGATCATATAGGTGTGTTAATTAATTTGTTTATGCTGAATAATATAGTAAACTTTTCTCAAGGGGATAAAAAAAGCGTATAAGCAATTAAAGTGAAGTAAATATTACCCATACGTAGATTATATGGAGTTTTAAGTCTATATTTTGTAGAGTTGGGCGGAATCCTTTTGCGGAATCGTTCCGACCGATCAGAAAGATGAAAGGAACTAGGTCGTTCCTTTCGTTCATCGTTCCTTTTTTTACTTTGAACTGTGTAGGAACGAGGAACGAGTGAAATTGTGTGTCGCTCCTAAAAACGTCACCAAACATTTGTTATTGTTTGTTTTCATTTATTGGATATAATAAAAAAGTTATACAAGTGCTTTCGTAAAATATTTGTAAAAAATTATAACTGTTATAAAATAAATTGTAAATATAATATTGTCCATTATGTCTTCAACATTGATCTCCATACAAAAAGTCAACCTTGTTCGAAGTGTAAATAATATATGAATGAAATAATTGTAGAAAACAGTCTTGAAGAGTCAGCAATTTGCTTTTCATATTGATTTTGACATTTATCAGAAGAAGACGGTTTGCATTTGCGGAACGAGGAACGATTAAAAAAGGAACGTTTGGATCGGTCCGAATCGTTCCAATTAGTGAATCGTTCAATGGAACTAGGTCGTTCCGGAACGACACAACTCTAGTGTCTACTACTTTTAACTTGCATGCTATTGAGACTCAAATTTATGTCATCAATCACTTCACTGTTGTTTGCAGCGATAATAAAGTATTTCGACTTGACTGGATTGAGGCATACGTCATTTGCTGAAGCCCACTGATAAATTCTGTCCAGATAAAGATTGAATTCATCAACTACAGTGCTAATTGATGTTCTGGTACAGCTCATATAAAGTTGTACGTCTTTAACATACATTTGTATACAAGAGTATTTTATTTGCAAGTTTAAATCATTAGCATACTACGAGTACAGAAGAGGACCAGGAATATAACCCTGGGAAACACCTCTCAATGTAATCAAAGATGCAGGAACCGTGCCTTTATGGTCAACTATTTGTAATCCATCTGTAAAGTATGTATCAATTGGTTTTGTTGCATTTTCCGCAAAGTTAAGCATTTTTAAATGTTTCATAATCAGAATTTGGTGATCAATATTTACAAGTTAAAATCTGATGGTTTTTGACACAAAAACTTGAGTAGGGTTTGTAAAATTTCCGGGAGAACAAAATTATTGATAGTATAGAGAACAAAAATTTGTGTGTGTGTGTTGTAAGCTACATGAAAACTATGTATAATTAAGCTGTTTTCATTATTCCTTGAAATGTCGTCTCACAATCAATGCTTCCTTACTAAAAACGTTACGTACTTTAGCCAAATATCAATTTCTTCGAGTATATAAAAAACCAAATATAATGTAAGAGTTGTGTAAGGTGTTTTTGGATAGAGCCTGTCCTCTTTTAGTTTATTTATAGCTCAATTGTGATCTGAGCTACTGAATCTGGGAGTCAAAAGCAGTCCTTAATTGCCAGAATTATTCTATTATTATATACTCTTTTTACTAACATTCTTTAACAGAACTGTTACATAATTTTTTTTAACATATTTAGAAACTATATTATTACTAAAATGTCGGTTTTAATTTGCTTGCTAAGTTTTTAGCTAGTTCAATGCTCATATTTATTTATTTTAAATTAGTTCCATGATCAATGCTCGTATTCTATTTCATTTAATTATTTTGAGTTTATTTCATTTAATCCTTTTCCATTCATTTTATTTAATTCTTTTGCGTTTACTTAACTTTACAATAGTTCCAAAAAAAAAAATCACATGAAAAATGTTTATTACAATATTATTAAGAATTTGTTTGTTTATTTTTATATTTAAAACAGATTTTTAAGCACTCAATATGCTCAAAACTTTTCTGCAATTATCGAAATAAAACCATTTGCAAAAAAATGGTTTTTTATTTGTTGTGGGCTGAGTTAGCCTTCAAAAATGGTGCATATGCCAAATTGGATTGGCATAAACACCAATGATACTACCTCAACCCACAATAAATAAACAGTTTTGCGACCATTTATATAGGAGGAAGTCTTAAATCCCTATTGCTTTTAAATTTCATGCACTTGCATATCTTTAATTTTAAATAAACAAATTTCTACCTCTTTAACTGCCATTAATTTTAATATATTTTTGTGCAAACTACATTAAAATTCTTTCCATAAAAAATATATTCAAAAATTTATTTTTAATAATAACTTTTAAATGCTTTTTAAAGCAAATATACCAAAAACCCACAACCACAGTTGTCACAATCATTAATGGTCTGTTTGATAAGGACAAATGGAAATAATTATTTGCCAGCCATTTATATAAAAGTACTTGACTTCAAAGTCAGTGCAAAAAAAGAGAAGTAAAAACACCAAGAACGTGGAAAAATTGCGAGCGCATAATAATGACCATGACATTGAGAATTTTATAGGAAAAGTATTGTGATAAATAAAAAATATTTATTTCATATAATTGTGTAAAAAAAATTAACTCAACATACTCGTTTGCTGAGGAAAAACGATTTCCTGATACGTTATTCCGAGCTTAGAATAAAAAAACAGACAAGCTAGCTTCTTTGAAAATTTATGGGAAGAATATCTCGAATAATTTAATACTAGTTATAAAAAAATTATCAAAATTTACAATAATGATTCTGGCTATTAAGGTTAACTATATGATGGGATGTCACAGACATACGAGTATAAAGCTTTTTTAATGCACTTTCTTACATAATTCAAATAAAATATTTTTCCTTTTTGGTTGGCGCTTTTGTTTAAAACATTTTATTTCAAGCCACTCAATTGGTATTAGAGATTTATCAAAACGTTATTTTAGATTCTGTATATGCACTTCAAACTGTATGAATTGCCAATTTTCTAATGTTGAATATATATTTGTACAACAATCAATAAACAAACACAAAGACTTAGAATTACATCAAAAAGACTATTGTAGTTGCATGTATTTCTACTAAATATTCCCATTAACGCAACACAAAGGGTCTGAAGTACAATGCGAGCGACTGAACAAGTGAGTAAATAAATGAATGAATGAGCATTTTATGAAAATGATTGGTAAAATCACAAACAAATCATGTTAAGTCGTACTCGCATACACTTTAAAAAGTTATATTAAATTTTTGAAATATTTTAATTTCAAATATATACTTCTGCAATATGTCATATGAACAAAACAAAACATTAATTTAGATGATGTTTCCACAATTCGCACGACCAACTCTTCTATACCAAACACAGTTTTTTTAGTTTAAGCTTCTTTCAAGGTACATGGTGTTTGTTTATAATTTTTGATTAAATGAAAGAGAATGAATCTTATATTGATAAAACTTTTATTTTTTTATGAGTTTTTCATGAAAATCGGGGTTGTCATGGGCGAGCTGTAACATCCTATTGGCATATGTACGGCGGCGTAAATGGTGTTGTAGAAGAAGCTGTGAAATGAATCTTAAATGGAAACAAATGCAAATCCTTGTGCAAAATTGTGGCCAAGCTCCTGAGCACGGTGTCAAATTGTGGTTGATAGATTGTTTTGAGTACTTTCTTGAGCAGCAGTAATGTTTTCAGCCGATCTTGTAGTACGTTGTGGTCCATGTTTGGTCCTATCACCTTCAGACCCTCTTTCTTCGAAATCATTCACTACACGATAAATAGTGCGTTTTGTTGGTACGTTGTTTCTCCCAAATATTTCACGTAACTTTCGAAAATCGATGATTGATTTTTATAAAATGTTGTAACGATTATACCACGTTGGTTTATCGAATATTTATTTATAATAAATTTGCCACGTGTTTACTTCTCGATTGCTAAATATGACTAAACTGTCAAGACTAATCTTTACCGAAATGGTGGCAAAGCAAAGTAGTAACCTCCCCGGCGGATACCCTGTGCATATCAAAGGTAAGAAATTTTAGTAAGTAGGTAAACGACAAATGAACTTATTGATTTTAAATCGCAAAAATAATATAAATTTATGTTTACAGATTTCAGAACACATTTTTATTATAAATTTACGTTTCTTTTTTTCAATGTTGTCTAAAAGAATAGGGAATAGGGAATTACATATTATGGGTATTTGGTTTTTTTTTATATGAAGTCTGTTCAAATGCAGTTTGAACAATTTTATTTAGTTATTTCTTCCAACCAGAAAAATATATAATAAATTGGGGATTCTTAAGAAAATCTACTCTATTCTTTCCAAAAAAAAATGGCCTAAATCAGAAAAATTAAGCTAAAAAACATTGACTAAGTTAGAAAATTTGCAAATTTAAATTATAACTTACTGGTTTGCATTCATATACATAAATGTATATAACTTTCAAACTATATTAAAGACACTTAATGGGTAATTTGTGTAAAAAAAATTTTAATTAGAAATAGTAATTTCGGTCTTACATAATAAAAAAAAATTATTTCTTTAAATTAATGTTTTTTAAAGAATAAACAATTTTCTATTAGAAAGTCTCAACCTGTTATATTTTACTTATTATATACTAGTTCGAAAAAATATTAAAACAACAGAAACAGAAACGGCAACATATTAGCATACTTTAACTCGACAAATAAACAAAAAATAAATATATTTTGTATAACTTTTTCCTCCCACCAGGACTGTAGTTATACAAAATACCAAGAAATTTTGAAGAAATAAAATCTGTTGAGTGTTCCGCTTCACAAATAATGAACAATTTAGCATATTAGTATTTACTTTATTGAAAAGTTAGAGTAGAAAAATAAACAAACAAATTTGCATGTTGGTAGCGGCAATAATGAAAGTTTGTATGACATATCGTCCGTCGTGTCGAAGTTATCTTCACGTATCTTCACAAAATCAAAAAAACATGAGACAAGACAGCTTCTCAATCCTGACGTGTGTGAATCGGTTTTAAGACCCTGAACTTGTACTCTGGAAGTAGAGCGATTTCGGATCATGTAATATTTTTTATGTATATAAAGTAATAAACTTCAAACTCAACTTCCCAAAGAATAATTTTTTAGAGACACATGAAGATAACTTCGGGACCACGCTACATAATCTTTTGTTAATTTTGATGAATTTAATATATTTGAATGTCCTTAATATAGTAAAGATTAAATTTCTCTTTAAATTTTTTTAATAAGGTGTATTTTGTGTTTATTTATTTATTAAATATTTTGCAACAATTAATTACAACTCAGATTTTTTTTCGCGCTTATCACCTTTTTATTTATTATTTCCTATTTAAATATTAACAACCTGCGTATGTTATAATTAACAAAAATCCGTGATTGATAAGTAACTTTATGCATTATATTAATTACATGGATATTATTGTTATTATTAATTAATTATTATTACAGCCAACAATACACATGCTTTTGGACATTAACATGCAAATTATTAAAAGTGCAAAGCAGAATGGATTAAATCAATTAGGAAGACAAACAGAAAATATAAATTACCGTACACTTATTTGGAACTTTGTAAATTTTGATACAATAATAATAGTTCTGTATTCGTTGTCTAGTCGTGGTCCAGCTATATTTTAGTCATATTATTGTCATAGTCTAGTCATAGTCTGGTCATAGTCTAGTCAGAGTCTTGTCGCAGTGTAGTCATAGTCTACTCATAGTCTAGTCATTGTCTAGTTATAGTCTAGTCATAGTCTAGTCATAGTCTAGTCATAGTCTAGTCATAGTCTAGTCATAGTCTAGTCATAGTCTAGTCATAGTCTAATTACAGTCTAGTCATATTTGACTAGACATGGTTATCAAGGAGACATGATGTTTTGAACTTGTACATTACACAATTTTTGAGTGGACGTGGTTGTTTTAGGTCGTACTTGTATCGTTTCGGATAGGAGAGTGTTCCGTTTCATCCGAGTTGTAATGGTAATGTCGTGGAAGATGCCGAACATGTGTTCTTCATATGTCCACGATTTGATAGTGGGAGGGCGTAGTTAGAAGAACTTTAAGGCGTAGCTCTTGACCGGACGACATAGTTTCAATCATGTTGGAATCTTTGTGCAACTGTACGCGTGTATGGAAAATTGTAAAATTGGTTCTATTGGAACTTCGTAGGTTAGAAGAGATTTGCAGAAGATTCTATATAGTATAGAATGGGTTCAGGACCTATCCTAATCCGTGAAGTAAAGCCTTGCGGTATTTCCATGGGGAACGTTTGGGTCAGTGTAAAAGAGTGTTTTAGCGTGTTAAAGTCTAGCACACTACTGGCAAACACCATCGCTGCCAGTGTCTTTCGATGATTTCATCCCATGACAAAAAAATTCATAGTCTGAACATAGTCTAGTCATAATCTTTTCATAGTCTAGTCATAGTCTAGTCGCAGTCCAGTCATACGCTAGTTGTGGTATAAATTAAAAGCTTTAAGCTCTTTTTGACATCACCTGATAAATATTTCATATTCACAATATTAATTCTTGTTAAGAAACTGATAGCGCGTGTTGTTGCTCATCCAGTATGTTGATATAATTAAAAATAAAGTGAAATAAAAAATAATAAATTAAAGTTTCCTGTAACAAAAATTGATACGTAGTTGCTTGCAATTTTAATAACGTAAGTAAATAAATAATACTGAAATAATCATTTGTAATACTGTTTCATTTGTACATACGAAAAAAAATTAAATAAAAATATACAAAACCAAATGATATGTTGAATAAAAAATGAGTTGAGTAAAAAGAATGTCGATGAAGTCGATCAAAGGCTTCAGAAAAAACAAACAAAAAATTATTTGATGAATATTAATTTGTTATAAATTTATCAGATATTTTTATTGAAAAATTTTTTAAATTTATAAGAAATTATATTTAATTGTAATAATTTAAGGAGGAGGGGTTTTCTCTGACAAAAAAATATTTTTATTCACTAGTTTATTATAGGGGTGTATTGATTAATGCAGCAAATTTATTCAATCTGTCTGCAAACTATTGCAGTTGCCATAGTTGCAGAAACGGGTATTAGCACTCTTAATTGCTTCATGCTTTCTGAACGCCAAACTTTTATTATTCCACTGTTACTTACTACATCGGTGAATGTATTCGCTTTCTAGAATTTGGTGTAATTTGTTTAATAATATTTTTTTAAATTTCCAGTTTGATATTCTTTTCTATGTTCATGGTTTTAAAATATTTAAGTGTTTCGTTTTTATGCACAAAAATCACGTATTAATCTTTGTATTTTTTTCCTGCTGAGCACTAACTCTCACTGGCATTACGTGATACGTTGAAATTATTTTGCTATGAAAAATCTATAGTCTGTTGTGTGGAAATTTGTTAAATTCAATAATTTGTAAAGTACTCTTTCATAGATTTTATGGCGGGAAAAACAATTTTGATGTGTTTGTTTAAAATCCATGAGGACTTTTGTTTTATCTTATTATTTTTATATTTTACTTGTTTTGATTTTTTCATATTTTTTTAATGTTTTATTTCATTTGATTTAATTTAATTTAATTTTATTTGATTTAATTTAATGTTACTTAAGTAAAATTATACCCTTTTGTAGTTTTTACTACATAATTATTTAATTAAAGTTTTTGTTTGTCTCTTTTCTTGATTTCCATAATAAAATTGATCAGGTATGATAGTGAAAGTCCCAAGATTATAAATTGGGAGCGTAAAATTTGTCTCTTTAAAATATCTCATATTTCTTTCTTACATGTACTAAATAAATAAATTTAAATGTAATCAAATCTGTTTTAATAAATTTACAAATATTTTAAATGCTTAGCTTTTTATATGACTCTCATTTAGCAGACTTTTTGTTTAAATTTTCAATAAAGCCACGAACTTTTTTCGTGTATAATAAAACTTGTTCCTCTTACTTAATTTTTTTTTTTTGCTATTTTTCATATTTAGTTCATTGCAGACTTTATAAAGTAAAGTGTTAAAATAATAATAAACACTAAACATGAAACAAATCACAAGTCTTATTATAAAGAACAACAATAAAAGGCGGTAACAAGTCTGTAATAAAGATTTTTTATTGTTGATTTAAGTGTTGAATATAAAAAAACAATATAATAAACATCACAAAAATTAAACAAAAGAATGAGTGGAAAAAGGTAGAGAGTTAGTTAACATGGAGAATTAAAAAGAGATTAGGTTACCCGAACCCCATACAGGAAATCAAGATGGCTTGAAGACTAAATTTTCGACTTCAAAGAAAAATACTAGAGGCGTGACCGAAGGGCAGATGAACCAAATGGCACGATAATACCTAATCAGGAGCAGGCAATGACAACAGATGCGTCAGAATAAAAGCTCAAGGTAGAAAATAATGGTACAACATTTGCATATACCCATCCCTGTAAGGAATCCTTTCGAACATATAGCTGATTATTTGACTTGTAGCCTCCAAATTATATTATTAACGTAATTATAATTGTAGTATTTTAATGTGATTCTTTTTAGATGACATCACCATAAAGCGAAAAAAAGAATGATAAAGCTCAGGGCATTTTAAGGGATTCTTAACATTTCGGGAAACAAGTCCGCACCTAAAAACATATTAAAAGAATAAATGCGGATTGCAGCATAACAGGCCAAGTGATTAGTCAAGTGATCAAAAAAATATAAATCGCTCAATCTTTTAAACCTGCATTAAGATTCAAATTGTAAGATTAAAAACTATAAAAGCTTTAGGTCAATTTATATAAAAAAATGTGTATTATTTATTTTTTTAAAATATCAATATTTCGCCAATATCGTTGATTGGCTTCTTCAGGAATTTTTTTTATATAAATTGACCTAAAGCTTGGAGAAATCTTTTATAATTATTAAAAAAAGGTCGAAAAAATAAGAGAATATTATATAATATTAAAAACTTAATATACAATTTTTTTAACTTCCCAATTTAATACAATCTGTTAGCAACATGAAAATACTCTTAAATCATTTTTATTTTAGCCCCAACTTTAAATCATAGTAATTAAAATACCACACGAATATACTTTGAACCATATTTTAAGAATTAATATTTATGCATAAATAAGAAAAGGACATAACGCATGTGTCAGCAAGTGAGAATGTGCTTATTGCCATTATCCTGTGAAGGATTATTGTGTACAATTGGGTATTTTCATCATCTTTCTGGTTTATTATGCCTTTACTGCACTTCATTTTTTAATTTTAATTAAAACATTAAGAAGCCATTTTATATGAACGAGGACGGTCGACAATGGAGGAAAATGGAATGTGAAGAAATTTTTTTTTAAAATTTGCAATTAAATGTTTTCGTGTGTAGTTTAACGATGAGTTGTATTAAATAAGATGTAATCTAAAGCGTTGTCACTTACAGATATTTGGATCGAGTTCACAGAAAGAAATAAGGTTAAATTTCAATTAAAAATATTTTAATATTAATAAAAAGTTTGTTTAAACTTCCATTAGTAGTCAGAATGATAAACAATGAAGAAAACTTTTTACTTGAATTAATAGAATTAATTTTTAATTATTTATGTTTTAAATATTATTAAATTTCTTATTAAACATTTATGTGTATTAAGTAGTTAACTAAAAAAATTATATTTTAATGAATTCTTCAATGAAATCAATAAAAAACTTGTTTAAAATCTTTAAAATATTTATTGCGACAATAAGAAAATTAAGGGCTCAGCATACTTTTTAAATACAACAGTTTTAAGCACAGAAATTAACTGCAAACGTGCTTTCATGCTGGAAATGTTACAAATTATTAATAGACCAATTGGACAGAGAATAAACTTTAAAATGGATATAGAAAATCAAGCTCAAAACTGTAGACAATTAATTTATAAAAATAAAATAGAAATAGATTTAAGTACTTTTGTATTTTTGTGTATTTATTTTCAGTTTTGACAATTTTTATTTAAAAAAAATTAGAATAATTCTTATAGTGTTTTATAAAAACAACAATTGTTATTATTAATTTTATTTACATACATATATCCTTGAAGAAGCTTTTAATTTATTTATTTATTCACATTCCCATACAACAAGACTTAAAGTCGTATAACTATAGTACAGGATCAGTGTAATTGACCAGACGCATGTAATACAATTAATTGGTAATAATAAAAATATTTATAAAATATAAATAATAATATGAAATTGTAATTATAAATATAATGGCGTTATCTTTTCTAGAAAAAAGTGCAGAATTTTTTACCATTTCCATTTATTATTATTATTGTATCATCGTTTGCAAGACAAAATTTTTATCTTAAGAAAACTTTGAGTTGCTATTCTATAAAAAGTAAAAGAAACGCTACACCTCTTTCAGAAAAGAAAACGGCATCAGTAATAATATAAAAATATAAATATATAAAAAATAAAAATATTAAAAAAATTTATTGAAATTAAGATACTCAACCTTAAATAAATTATAAAATTTTAACTTTGACAATAGAAATTACCTAAACTGCGTTGCATTATTTAAAAATTGTATGAATGACGGTAGCGAGTTCCAAAGACGAATACTATGAACTAAACACTGCCATTCAGATAATAGCCATTTAAATTTAATTTGTATCAAGTTGTTGCTAGATTGGGAAAATTTTAAACGATTAAACAAGTATGACGGCATATTAGTAAAAATAATCTTGTGCTAAAGTATTAATGAACTTATTTTCAAGAGATCGCAAAAGCGTACTCCATAAATTTTGCTCTCATTGGGAGTTATGTGGGAAAAATGCTTCAAATTAAAAACATATCTGAGAATGGCGTTGTATGCAGATATTAATTTTCAAGTGCTTATCTGATCATAACTTGTAAAAACTTCGCTGCCATATATTAGTGTAGGGATGAGGTAAGTTTTGCCAAGTAGGATACGTATGTCAGTCGGTGTTAGATGCTGTGTTTTTCCTAGTGAACGAAGCATAGAAAAAATTCTCCTTGCAGCGGCATTTACATGATAAGACCAAGTCAGGGAAGAATTAAAAGTAATACCAAGATTTTTTATTTTTTTACAATTTCGATGCGCAGGTTGTTTAGAATGACGTTGGGTATAATAACTGTTTGTGTAGGTGATCTAAAAATAAGTAAGCATTAAGATTCAGACGGATTAAGACTGAGACCATTAGCCATAACCCAAGCCAAAATTTTGGACACTTCAGAGTATATTTTGGAAACAAATTCATTTACTTTGTCGGAACTACTACATACATATAGTTTCACATCATCTGCATACATATGGATCTTACAATATGACAGCTGTTTTGGTAAAATATTTATAAATATTGGTTAAAGTAGAGTCACCAAGATTGAGCCTTGAGGAACACCCTTGCAGACACATATTGGTAACGCTTTTTTAGATAAACGGAAATAAGACTGTTTGCAGAGGATGTAAAGTGGAATAGACTATTTAACTTGATGAGAAGCATACTATGATCAAGCATGTCAAACGCTTTAGAGTAATCCAAGAGTACTAAAAATGCAACATTACCATTATCAATATAGCCACGAATTTCCTCCGTCACTTCAATAATTGCAGTGGTGCAGCTGTGCTTGGGTCGAAAACGAAATTGCATTTCAGTTAGTAGATTATTTGAGATATTGAGAAAGCGAAATATTGGATAAAATGAATGATTTATATTTATATTGTTGACCTTAAGCTTGAAGAAGTTATCTACTAAAATATAAATAAAATGGTCGAAAAATTAGAATAATTTTTATTCAATTTAAAATTTATTATATTTGATTAATTTGCTCGGTGGTGAATTGAGTAGCTGAGTGCAAGAGTGTTCTAACTCAGAAAACATGTAAAGGCCATCAAAAGTTGACTTAGCAATTAAATATATTTTATTACTATTTTGTAGTTTTTCTTGTTTTGTGTGTTAGTCCAGCCTTGTACTCATCGCCTCAATTAGTCTACATGCAGCATTTCACAGCAGCTAATGTAAGCTCATCAGCAGATCTTCAATTATTTATTTATTTTTTATTACTAAGTCTATGAATTTACAATTCTTATGACTTATTTTTAGAGGTGCGACTATACAAATTATACAAATGTTTTTAATTATTTAATGCAATTAAAATATTACGTTTTATTGAATTATCTTTCAGAGAGAAATCAATAAGTATTACCATCAAATATATGGTATGCCAATGGGCAATCCACTATCTCCGACGATAGCAGACATTGTATTAGACGCGCTATTGGACGACGCTATTGCAGAATTAAAAACAAAAAACGTACACATCAAATTTATATCCAAATATGTAGACGATTTATTTGCGATTATTAAAAAAGATGAAATGGAAACTATATTATCAACATTAAACTTATATCACAAAAGTTTAAAATTCACAGTAGAGATGGAGAAAAACAACGAAATACCATATTTAGATATGACTATAATAAAAGTTAAAAACAGAAAATTAATAACCAACTGGTATGCAAAGAAAACCGCATCTGGAAGATTGATCAACTATCATTCAACACAACCAATAAATATGAAGATAAATACTGCGATGAATTTAATAAACAAAGTTCTCAACATTAGTGACAAACGGTTTGGATATGACAACATGAACAAAATAAGAAATATAATGACAAAGCACAGCTTTCCGATATACATCACAAGTAATTTGATAAACAAATGTTTAAAGAAAAATCAGATCAAAAATAATACAACTGAAACTGTAGGAAAAATTTTTTACAGTGTACCATATGTGCCAAAACTGACTGAAAACAAAACTTTAAAACATATGGCGAATGATGGAAAAACAACAATAATACACAGATCAAATAAAACACTAAGACATTTTTTTACGCGGGAAAGAACAAAAGTAGACAAACTGGAAACAGATAATGTGGTTTATGAAATAACTTGTCAAGGGAATGAAAGGGAAAGGTGCAATAGAGTCTATGTGGGAACAACAAAAAGAAAACTTGGTACTAGAATTTCAGAGCACGAAGCAGACATAAATAAAGGAAAAGAGACAACAGCTTTAGCTCAACACGCAAAAGAAACGAGACACAAAATAGATTTTAAAGGAGTTAAAATACTGGACAGGGAGAAAAAGGGCAACAAAAGATATACACTAGAGAGCCTACGCATACAACAACGTCTCACAAAATCTATTAACACCAAAGAAGACAAAGACAACACCAAACTGCAATACTCTATTGCACTTGCATAAAAAGCAAAGTTCTGTGATACTCGATTTTAAGTTTGACTGTGATATTTTACGTAGATTATATATATATTCAAATTATACATTTAATTGTGTCGTGCTGTCCAGTTTTATGATTTATAATTTAATCAGTTATGTAATAAATCGTAAGTCAAACACAAAAATTAATATTATGTATATGCAACAAAAAACTAACTATTGTAATTTGTTATTAGAATTTATAAATAAATAAACAATTCTCCTGAAGACGTCGGAAAAAAGCCGATGAAACGTTGAGAACAAAGATGAAATAAATTGTTTTATTTACATCTAAAGTAAAGGTAAAATCTTACCATAAATAGCCTAAAATAAAAAACACATAACATAAAGACGATTTGGTCATAAAATAAAACAATAAAAAATAAATTTTATTGAAATCTCTGCAACTTCTTATAAAGGGATCAGGGTTAGCATAATTTTTTCTCAACGCTTTGATAGAAAGTGGAGAGTAATATCGTGTAAGACTATAGGGAACTAAAAGAACGTTTTTAATTAAAAAATTGCAGCAAGTATTACCATTAATTATGTTTGACATAAACATAACATTTAGCATAGTTCTTCGTCTTATTTCAGCTGGATACGAAGGAAGACACAGGGGATTAAATTGCAATCCGCGAACGCAAAAAATTAAATTTTTTTTGTAGCGATTCAGTTGCATTGATATTTTCATGTTCGGTCTGAAATTATTGAGCCCTATTCTAGAACAGGTCGAACAAGAGATATAAACAGTTGTTGAGTAATAGCGGGGTCTTCAGATTCCTTACCCCAACGTTTAATAAGCCCGAGTACACCTTTTGCCTTACTTATAATCAGTGTAATATGTTAAATAAAATTAAGATTAGGATCTAGTAATATTCCAAGATCTGTAAACGTACGAACAGTTTCTAGTTTCCCTACGGGAAATGTTGTATCAATTGTCCTGAACGTACTTGTCCTATGACTATTGAAAATGGGAATGGTACAAAAAGTTCCTGCATCATGACTGGTGAAAAAAGGACGTATTACAAAAACTTGAACAAAAGTGCTTACAAAATTCCCTCACTCTGCACAACATCAGAAGATTTACATTTTATTTTTTAAGTTTTTCTGGATCAAAAACTTTTAAGTATCTTTTTCTTTTTTTATTATTTATGTTCATAGATTACATTAATTACGATATTATCTGATTAAAACAATAATGCATTTGGTGATTCTAGAAACTTATCTTAATCTAAACCGAAGTTATATCGCTAATACCAGCCATATAGGGCAGTAATTGTGCAATAATAGAAGCTTAGCGTTAGAAAACCATCACCTGGCAATAATTTTTTTGTCAAAAGTCTCCTAACGCATATTATTGACCGGGCTGCTAATAGCGGTGCAACTACGGCCGCATTTTATTTAGTGCTGCAATATTTGGCAGACCGGTTGCACAAATTTATTCCATTTATGATTGTACCCTACAAAATAATAAAAAAAAGTTATTTTTTAAATACATTTTTATTTTTTACAGATTTATTGTTGTAAGAAGAATACCCCCTGTCACCGAGTATCTTTATTATGTCAATTGATCCCCTCCAATGACAAAGCCATGAAGAAGTTACCGATACATTTCATATAAAATTCCGGAACTCCAACTGGTTGCGGTTGCTAGTCCCTAAGTACCTGTAACGTGACGTGTCTTGCGACAGGTTATTTTCCCTTTAGGGATATGATCGTTGAGAAGTATTTCGACATTATCAGCGTACATTAATATGAACGAGTTCTTAATCACAATAGGCAAATCATTAATAAATAAAGAAAAAAGAAGTGGACATCATCATCGCTTCCTTGTGGAACACCAGATGTAATATTTTTAAATAGGTCACTTTGTTTCCTGTTAATTAGATATGAACTAATACAAAATAGACAATTTTGCGAAACCCCCATTCAGTGTAACTTCTTCAAAAGAACTTTAAGAACTTTATGGTTGACCTTGTTAAACGCTTTGCTAAAATCTGTATAAACAACATAGGTTTGCTATTTATTGACAGAACCACGATTGATAAATGTTTTGATTGTAAGAGGTTAGTCCTTTACGAAAACTATGTTGATTAGGCGATAATAAAGATGATACATGATGACACAGATCATCAATAATAAGTTTTTCAAAGAGTTTTGGTATGGTACTCAATTTGGCGATTCCCCTTTAATTTTACTTATATATTTTATTTATTTATTAGTACATATTATGCAAAGTAAATTTGTAGATTATGGTTGCACAAAAATGGCGCCGGTAACTACTAGACCATATGTCTATGATGTTATTAACAGTATTTTAGAAATGTTTTTGTGACTGACTATACCCGACCTATGCCTTCACATAGGAAGTAGCAACGTGGTCGTCAACGAAATTCCACAAAACAACCGCAGTACTATACGGCAAAGCAGTCAACGAGTGCGAGCCAGACGAAAAACTCTCGTAAACCAAACAACACACGCAAGCCTGACCGCACTCAAGAAATAATTTGGATGACGCGAGAGCTGTTCTTCAGCCCAGAGCTGCTTAATGACGGCTCCTTTAATTTTATTATTATATTATATTAAAAAAAACACGACAAAATTAATGAGAAGTACTACGCATATATAGACTAGGTATATAGAATGGTAAACTACATTATTAGTACCGGGTCACTGGTTCAATTCTATACTAGACACTGGGTGTTTCTGCCTAGAAGGCTTCGCAGGTTGTGTATGTTAAAAAGGTGTTAGTTTCCAGAGGGTTCCGATCTAAGCTGAACTGGCCTATTTTGGTACATGTGTGTTGCCTTAAAGCGGAGTGGAAGAAAGAAAAAAACCTTGCAAATGTGCAATTCAGTGCTAAACAACCTTGAAGACTGAATGAACGAGTTTACCTCTTTTATAAAACTGGCAGACATTCCTGCTAAGTCTTGAAGCATCCGCCTGACCATGAAAACTGCCTCATCTACCAGGGAAAGTAGGTCAACGAAAAAAAGGGTGCTATATTATCTTAATGCATGTCTTGACAACTTCAATGGAGGTCATTATACGGTAGATTTATTATTCCAGAAGGCGCAGGTGAAATACGTGGCCAAAAACGTTAAAGCAAATCGTTTGTCGAGCAATGATATGGGCGAGAAGTCGTTACTGGGGATGTTTGTTAGGAGATCCATGATTTTGGAATGTCCACTAATTTCTTCGAGTTAGTTATTAAACCACCTATTCTAAACCATTTAATCGTGCTATTGAGCTAAATACAAAAAATTCAATAAGCAACTTAATTTTTCCTGATGCGCAACGGTTTGTTGAATATATTCATAAGAAATCGTAGCGTAGGGCTGACTTTTTTAACGAGATTGTTTTTTCTTCAAAAAAAAATTAGCCCAAATTATTCTAAAAATCCATATTTTTTATTGAAAATTTCATCAATATGAAACCATGGCCGAAAGAGTTTACCACAATAATAGTTGGCAGCTAATCCATCATGGTGAAGAGTGCTTTTGAACGAGGTAAGTAAGATGATATTGCAATGGGAACTTTATCTAATGCAGTCCAGGGATAATAATAAATTACCTTTAAGGAAAAAGTACAAGAATTGCATAAAGAAAAGCATGTTTGCTTATATTTGAGCAATTAGTTTACTTTGCAATCTATGTGGTAATATTCACAAAAATATGTATGTATACACAGTGCCAATGCCGCGGATTTATTTCTTATAAATCTACCGCTTTTCTATAAATTTTATTTCCGCTAGCATGCATTTTACGATAAAAAAAGGCATGATTTCGTTTATTTGTACACACCTACACGTAGAGACATGCACATAAGAGTGTATGTGTACATGCTAGTCAACGACTTATGTTACCTTGGGGACACCATTAATAACAAACGACTTAAAACGTATTTCCTTTCACTTAAAACCAAAACCAAAATTTACAAAAAAGGAAAAGATAAAGTTGAAAACTACATGCTGCAAACACAAAACGCCTTAAAGCACTTCATATATATATATATATATTTTTTTTAAGAAAGCAACAAAATACTTCGGCACAAAACAATATATTTAATCGAGTACCAAAGGAAATAAATAAACAGTGTAGTGTCTTAAAGTTTTTTCCTTTTATTTGTGACCAACTTCTATTACTGCAACTAAGAAAATCTTTTTGTAAAAAAAAAGAAATAAAATTATTGTAAAAACCATATTAATAAAAAAATTCTTTAGTTACAATTGAAATTCAGGAAATGCCAACAAATAGAGTGAGTTTTAGTTTTACAAGAATTATTTTATTTTTAATGCAACGAAAAGAAGAAAATTACTGATTCTTCCGGTGTTTATTTAAGGAGCAGGATCATTTCCGTTGCTTAATGTGAAGGTTTTTGTTTCTGCTTTCATACTAAGACGAAAATTGTTTACTCAAAGAAAATAAAAGCAGAAATAAATAAGTGATTTGGCTTAATGTTTTCACAGTAGTTGATAATAAATTATATTAAAATTTTGTTTCATTATAAGGTGACTGTTCCAAAAACACAATGTTTAAGCAGATTTGTTTGCCTGATTTGTTTTAGAGTGTCGTGCAACATTCCATTTGACTTGAAGCGAGCATTGCTGAAGTCAATGGTCAGTGAGAATAGGACGATTAATGAAATCAAGGTTAAAGTAATCCGGGCTCTACATAAATTTGAACTGGACTTATTGAGATGTGTCCTTAAAAGTAGGATTTTGCGAAGATATACAAACGAATACATATTTTAAATAAAAAGAAAATTTTGTTTGCACACAAATGTGTGATATAATTTTCAATTGAACTTCCTTTATGAGGAAAGTAGATGATATTGCAATTTCTGGGGTAGATTTTTATTTTGAAGTGTTTTAAATTTCTTTAATTTTTACTTTTCTTACATCTGTATGAGTTTCATAACTATGTTTTGAATAACATGGCTTTCTAAAATAGTTTGGAATTAACAGAAAGTTCCAATTAGAGCAAATACACTTATGCGGAACTGGCTGTTTCCAATGGCTTATAGGAGCTTTGCGAGTGAGAATTCTTTTGGCACAGAGTGGCGAATGTGGCTAACAAGAGTTTCTTTATTTCTAAGTTACGGAGGCTGGTCAAATACATGTTTAAGCAGCAGTAAATAAATCGTTATACAAAACATTAGGGGTCATTTAAAAAAAAAGATGTTCAAATTACCAGCATCAGCCCTAAGAAATATGCTGATAGTTATGCTTGGGTCCAACTCGTTCAATCGCTCGTTTTTTAATATAATTTAAATGGATTTGATCAAAGGTTTTTAAGGTTTTTATTTAAAACGCGCGGCTGAACGAGTTGGACCCAACTCTACTGACTGTCATATAGTGTTTTCCAATAAAAACAATATCATTGGACATTTATTTATTTGTTAAGAAGTTTGTATACCATTAGTAACCGAAAACAATATCATGGTGGACAAGACAACGCTTACAGTACAATATTCTTTTCATGAAATTTTCCATCGCCCATTTCCGGCTGTATGTCCTCTATCGCTTCACGAATTTAATTTTTAAGGTATTGCTGAGGTTAGATCACAAGATCTCGGTGGCCAATTGTGATGGCCTCTTCCAGAAATCACAGGATCTAGAAAAATTTCACACAAAAGAGCGTTGGTATTGTTACTTGTGTTAGACTTATTATAATTTTATTGAAAATAACCGTCACCTATGGTGTAGTGTCGTTTTTAGAATGCTTACTTTCAAAGATCGATGAGAAATGGACAAAGCTGAGGTTTACTCAATGCTATGGGCTACAACAGCACTATTCTTAGTAGTTCTAGAAAGACGTGCGCGAGTTTCATTCTTCCTATCATTAACTGGTTTTAACAGCTCAACATTTTTCCATTAGTAACACAATTGCTGGCTGAGAAGTTGCTTCACAACGACCTAAAAATGGTTTAGTTATATGAACTGTAACTGCGAAATTTTCACAATTTTTGCAGTTAAATTTAATAATTTCAATGCATGCTGGAAACGTATATCGTTTCATTTCCGTTATTAGCGTAGTTTTTACTTGTCACCTGACACCTGTGATATAAATATTAAGAGTAACTCTACGATAACTCCACCAACTCCGCCCCAGAACCACGTCAGCATTTCATCAGAACGGGGCTAATTACCTGCACGAGTCCCACGCCCTCTCTCCTATAACAAGGAGGAGGTCTCTACAGCGCATATTCTTTATGGAGATTTTGAAACATTCACAGAACATCTACGCCCTCTCAGACTCTAACATTTTATTCACCATATTTTAAGATGTTAATGTTGTTTCCAGTTCATCAATAAGTTCTTGCCACCGATTTGTCGATTTATAATGTATGTGGTTAACGCCTTTCACGAGAGATTCACATGTATACCGTAGTTTTTGACGGTATTTCATCGCCATATAAAGAACTGTGTTCATCGACACATTGTTATAGAGAAAATCCACGTCGAAAGTTGTGAAAAATAATCCAACGAAAATATTCTCTTGAAATTTATATTTTTTTGTCAAATTGATTTTATGAACTCACTGTACACAAATAGCACTTGTACATCAAAACGATATGAATACATTTATGCTAAAAAAATGTCAAACTTTTTTATGATATTGCCAGACTTTAGCTCTTGACATTAGTGTTGCCAGTTCCTGAAATATAAATAGATCGTCACGTAAAACGCTGCTTATTTCTATTGCAGGCTTTAGCCAAGATCTTCATATCGATGTGCAGGGTTTTTGGGGGATCGCTCATTCTTGGGTACATAGAATGTATTAAATTGATACAAGAAGGCGCCTGGAAATTAGTTAAGACAGTAAGTTTATTTAGAAAAATACTAAATACTACGTATGTACTCGTGTGTAGTTCTACATTAAGGAAAATGCAGCCACCATATATGGAGCTGGCTTAAGTAATCAACCTATTATTAAGGCACTGCCGTTTTATAAATCGTATTATTTTACTCGTAGTATTTGATCATGTAACCATAGTACAATACACAATAATATATATTTATTTATAAACAAAAATAAAAGTCATATGTTTATAATATGGTCAAAAATTAGCTTACGAGTATTATAACTTATGATGAAACATAATAATAATATGATCTCCAACGATCATCCTATAAATCGGAATTAATTATGCCCCTAATTTCAACAAATAGATAATTACTTTGCATCCCTTAACAAATATTAAATACATATAATTAAGAATAAATCTGATATGTAAATCAATTTTATCAAATCATATCTATTCCAAGTTTACTTACGAATCTCAATTTATTTGAATAATAAACAACGACACTCATGAAACACTTACATTCTCTCAATAGTGCATATGAACATTTCGTTTCCCTTTTTTGACAAACTATTAGTGATGAAATTTATGTATTAAATTACCTGTAAGAGAGGCTAGAAAACTGCAGAAATAATAATATTTCTCTACGATGAAGTTTGCAGTTGGTTGACACTCAAACTCAAGATGACTTTAGGAGAATATTTTCTATTTGTTCTACGTTTTGTTGACACAAGTGAGTGTTTACTTACATAAAGTATATGCAAGTTTGTTGTAGAGATTATACAATGGTTCATTTAAAACCATGTTTTACATAACAGCATTTACAAAAATATTTTAAGATTTAAATTTATACGAACAATTTGCTTAAACAAATTTTGTGTGTACGTGTTTTAAATGTATACATCAGTGTGTGTACACGTAACCCACTTTCTTTAGATAAATATCAGAAAGTTAAAAGTAAAAGAGGAAATATGAAAACAAAAATTCATAAATTCTGATTATAGGTTAAACTCTAGTCTCAGTCTATGCAAAGCGTAGCTATAGCGCATTTTCAATGTAATCATAGTTAAGTATAGTTTAATCTTATTGTGGTTGTAGTGTAGATTAGTCATGGTCAAGTAGTTGATTATATTTATTCGTAATTGTTGAACTGTTTAAGGTTTATATTGAAATGAAAATTTTTGGCTTAAGTTCAAATCTGAGTTTACCCATATCTTCTTAATTTAAGAAATTATATTTAGATAAATTCATTATATTTTTATTAAGAGAGTACTATTTTATTTGAAACAATTTATTCATCAGACTAGCAGAAAAAGCAAGAGAGTATGAAATATTTGGAATAATTAAAAATCAGAGATGGAATTTCGTACTAACCGAAATTGATTTAACTTGTAAGAAATGATTAAGTTGCACTTTTCGTATTCTAATTCGTTAAATAATATGGTTAAATAGTTGATATTCCTAGTTACTAGTATCCACCGTCAAAAGTGGTAAAATCGAACAAAGAACGCTGATGAGATGGTGTAGCGACCTCGAAATCAGTACTGATCCGTTCTGCTAGTCTGATGAATAAATTGTTTCAAATAAAATAGTACTCTCTTAATAAAAATATAAAGAATTTATCTAAATATAATTTCTTAAATTAAGAAGATATGGGTAAACTCAGATTTGAACTTAAGCCAAAAATTTTCATTTCAATGTAGTTGATTATAGTCATAGGGCAATTATAGCTTAGTTAGTGGCCGAATATATCCCATTTTGGACGTAGTGATAGCGCGCTATCATCTGGTCGCCCCACAAGAATTCTTCACCAACTTCACACCGGTACCGCGTCAGCATGTCATCAGAATGAGGGTTTATTGTCCGTAATGTTCCTACGTCCTCCTTACATTCTCTAAGTAAGGAAGTTCGGAACTGCTGAGCATCTTTCCTTCAGTATGCCATTGATATAATTTTCACATAATTTTGAATCTTCTTTAAATCGTAGCATTACGTTTACGAAATTCTCCTGAGTCAAGCAAATCATTTAAAGCTCGTTTCTCTTCAAACCATTTTTCATATTCGAAAAGTAAATGGTTTGAATCTTCTTCCAGTGCGCTTTACGAGCCAGAACTGCTTACTTGTTTTATTTTTTTAATCTGTGTACGGATTTATTAAAACTACCATATTTTGTCATCATCTGAGTTAAGAAATAGGGAATGTTTCCATAATACCTTTCTATCCAAACTCTTCGCTTTGGGATATAATGGAATAAGATTATATGTCCATCTGCCGTTATCGTCTTGATCCCATCGTTCGTCACATTTGGCTATTGTTTTACCACAGACGTTATTTTTATCTCTGTGGTTATTCCCGTTCGCTCCAGTGAAGTAGTGTTGGCCTTTCCAGGATTAATAGTTCTACTGCTGGTAGAACACTATCTCTCTGTAACTTCCATAAGTTGTACTTCAGATTCAGCACCCTGACAAAGGTCGAAGCAGCATAAAGAATCTCTAAGTGGACTACGCTATTTATCAATTTTCTTATTTGCAGCTTCCGACTGTCACAGTTTGACATGATTCTGCACAAAGATGTTGCCGTTTTTAATGCTTTGTCCCTTTAAGTACGTGCTATTTGAAGCCGTGATTATCATCCAACTGTACTCCTAAATAGCATAACCACCGTTTCAATGGTATCCCAATAGATTATAGTATTATTCTCGGAATTTCATTAACCACTACTTTAACCAATTCGGCTTTCTTTTTGTATACAACAAGTGCAATATCATCAGCTTAACCTACTAGTTTCGCGTCCTCTTATAGGTTCATATTTATTAATCCATCGTACATTACTTTTCATAGGAGTGGTTATAACACGGAGCCCTGAGGTACCACTGCTTTTATTCGGTATTTTTCGCACCGTTTGCCGTCTCATAAAACAAGATTCGATTGTCAATAGTCTCCTATCATGTAGTAAAGATAGTTTTCTACGCCCTTTTTACTGAGAATTTCAAGTACCACTTTCTTCCTCACTGTGTTGATTGCATGTTTTAAATCCAGTGTTATCATTGCGCAGTTTTCCCCTTGTATCGCTCTTTTGCAAGCTTTACTTATGACATCTACTGAACGTTTTCCCTTGCCTAAACCAATTTGCTTAGGAGATAGTCTCTACGGTTATCTATACATTCTTCCAACTGTTTTAAAATTACGCACTCTTAAAGCTTTCCTGCTGAGGCCAGCATGCCTAGCGATCTATAAGTAGTAGGCTCATTTAGTGGCCTATTTCCCATTCACAGTAAAACTAACTTCTGTGTCTTCTATTTAGAATAGAAGATACCGTTCTCTAGACATGAGAGGAAAACATTAAACAAGAGTCCGAATATACTAAGAATACCATATTTATGACCTGGTTCGGAATGCTGTCCGGTCCCGGGCTGTTTCTCATACTCAGTTTATGGCATGTGTGTTTACTATCATCTACGTTCAAAGGGATGAAATCGCATACATGTGTTTTTGGTACGCTCGTTAACACATCCTAATTAAAAGATAAAAGTGTTTCCACTATGGTTATTGCTTACACTGGTTCTCCAATGCCTGATTTAGTTTCCATCCAGTCAAGTCATGCCTAATCATAGTATTATCATAGTCTAATTATATTCGTTCCATAGTTTAATCAAAGTGATAGTGTAGTCGTATATTTTTGTCATAGTCTAGTCATCTAGTTATAATCTGTTCATATTTTATTCATACTTTATTGACACTAATCATATAGTCATAGTTGAGTCGTAATATAAATAAACTAAAACTCTCAGCAATTTCCAAATTTATATTTCATTCATAGAAATTCAAGCAAACATTCTTTAAAATATATAAATGATTGCTTGTTGTGTAAATGCTTATAAAAGTAACACATATCATGTTACATGCTACTTATTTATGTTCAAATAATTAACACATCACATACTAAAACGCATTTAGTTGACTTCTGATACTTAAATGAGGGATTAAAGGATCAAACCGATGTTTCAGCATTAGTGTTTGAAGGTTATTTGGAGCAAGCATTCGACAAGAAATTATTGTTGCTGTAGTCCATGTTGCTGTTATAGTTCATTTTGTTAAATCAAGCATTATTAAAAATGAGAGTGGAAGCGATATGTTAGAAATATGTGTTCTCTTGCTTATTGCTTTTGGACGTTGCACAGTGGGTTGATTTTGTATATAGAACTGCCAAATAGATAATAGAAGATGTGAAACCCAAAGGTAATTATTGTTTTTCCGATATCTATACAACTATATGTGTATTAATCTCAAAACAGCGTGCAAGTTTTAAACAAAATTCTGTTGGTATTGGGGCTGTCAAACGGGTACCACACATACAAACTAATTATTAATATTGCTATATCATCGCAACTACTCAAAGCACACAAAACTTTATATGGGTTACTCTTAGAACAAATTGCGACTACCAGCAAAATCTTTGTATAATCAGATGTGAGAGACGGGTACCCTCGATCTAAGGAAATGTGTTGTTTCTGGAATCCAAGCAATCGACTTGAGTAGAAAATATGTATGGAAACCATTCGATTGCTTGGGTTCTATAAACAGCACATAATTATTAATATTCTATATCTGCAAAGCTTTTAAAGTGATGCTCTCTAAATTATGCGGGATACTCTTAGTATAACGTGCAGTTTCTCTTCATTTCTTAAGCGATATGTTCGCGTATAGAAATTAAGTGCCAATATGTGTGTTCAATTGCTAAATGATGCACTGGCTTCAATTACTAGACTTAGGAGATGAAAAGATGTTATAACATTTCCACCTGACTTTTGTCGAATCACACAAACAGTTGACGATTTAATCAACTGCATGTACCCAAATATGGAACAAAACTTCAGAAACACACAGTGGTTATCAGGACGCTCTTTACTAGCGGTTAAGAATATTCACATGAATTTGATGAATAGTGAAATTTTGAATTAAATTGGTGGTAATCCCAGAACTTATAAATCCATCAATACTGTAACGACTGTTGAGAATGTAACTAACTATCCTGTTGAATTCTTGAATTAGCTTGATTTGCCAAACTTTTCACCACATGTGCTTCTTTTAAAAGTTCGCGTGTCCATAATCTTATTACGTAATACTGACCCACCTCAACTTTGTAATGGGACTCGACTTGCCGAGAAAATCTTGTACTTCACTTCAATTAGTTTAGCCATGTTTTTTTTTATTTCTTTCCAGGTACAAATTACTTATTTCACTTATTGTTTTAAATTTCTTATATAAAATTTACAAATGCTGTGCTGCTGATCTGATTGTTTCTACACTTATATGTACATATAATGGTTTCTTTTATTGTGTTTTCCTTCTTCTTTTCGTGTTCGTATGTTTTATACAAGTGTGCCCAAGGCTTAACATATAGAAGTGCCAGCAAACAAAACACAGTGGTGTCTCCGGTAATGGAGCCACCACTAAAACATTCGATATGTCCCGAAGGCCAGGAAATTCCTAATTAAATAAAAATCTTTTGTTGAATTACGGTGAGATAGAAATGACTTTTTGCAAAATATACCTGACTTAGAAACTTTAATAGTTACTGATCTTTCAGTTTGGCTTAAGATCACTGCGGATTGAAGGAATAAAAATGGAAATAATTTGGAAACTCTTCTAGTATTTGTGACTTCGGCAGATTATCTTCACGTGAAAATAAGATAACTTTTTGAAATTTTCTCTAATTTCGTCTTATTAAACATAATAAATTTTTTGGTAAAATTTACCTTTTTATTAGATAGTTCGCGTTGAATTGCTTTAGATTTAATTAAATTTAATTGCAAATATAATATTGTGCATATTACTTAATATTTTTTTATTTTTTTTACCAACTGGTGATGGACTAAAGTCTAACTTTTCCGCAGAATTAAAAGGTGTGTAGCCTGATTCACTGCTCGAATAAAAATAATTATGGCAGCAGAAAATGGCTCACACATTGCCTCGTGTTTTTTTTTAAACGTATAATTCTTATTCACTTGCACTCTCAAGCATTGTAATTTTTAAGCGAATTTACTGGTAGCACTTGACTTGAGTATTTATTGACATCATTGGCCTTAGGTGAATACGACCACAAAAATTAACATGCGATTATTAAACACAGCTTGAGGTTAAATGACATATAATTACAAAAAAAATCATATAAAACAGCGATGTATGATGAAATTATTAAGCTAGAGTAAAAAGATACTCTTCTTCTTAGGTTTTTAATCCTCAGTGAAATATATTGTGAAATTTTTAATTTGTACAAGTTAGTACTTCCCGAGACTTAAACCATATACAATTCATGCCATTATGTACTGGTATAAGAATTTGCCATTGTTACATTAGCCTAACATGGTAGGTAAGCTGAAAAACACTGTTAACAGTGAAAAGCTCGATCGTAAAGAAATGTTAATGTTATCGATATAAATGTTAATTCTTACATGTTATATTAATGTAGTTTTTATTAATTTTACAGATACTTACAATAAATATCTTATTACTATAAACTATTATTAATATAAAAAAATGTAAAACAACATAAATTTATAAAAAAAAATATATAAAATTTAACATTGTAATAATGTTAAAATCTGTCATTACAAACCGCATAATACTGGTCTCTTAGTACCATTGTATTAGGAGGAAGTTACATTACGTACGAAGATCTTTTGCGTGATAAGTCCCTAAAATTTTTCCTTGCTCATCCTCTAAAATATAATAGTTATTACCTACTTTTTCCTTTATCTTTGACTTTAGAAATATTGGAGCAAGTTTTTAATTGAATTTTTTTTCAAGGTTGGACTGACTAAAATTTCTACGATATACAAATTGTCCTACATAATACGAAATAGGTCTAGCTCTCAAGTTGTACTGACTCTGATTTTTCTCATAGGCTCTATTAATATGTTTCTTTATATCATTACGAATTAATTGAAGTTGGTCCTGTCTATTTAGTGTAATCGAAGGTTCAGTAAGTAAGTGTAAATTTTTGAAAAGCGCATATGAGGAGCCATGGGTAATCATTTCTTGACCGAAAACTGCATAATAGGGTGACGTCTGTGTTGCTTGATGTAAAGAGTTTCTTAAAGCACAACTAATGAAGCTTAGCTTTGTATCCCAAAGAGTTTGATCCTTTTTTAAATAAGATCAAATGCCAGCAATAAGGGATCTGTTAACCCTTTCAGAGGCGTTCGATTGAGGGGAATATATAGCAGTATAAGTATGTTGAATACCAAGTTCTGTCAAAAATGCGTTGAATTCATTGGCTTTAAACTGAGAGCCATTGTCACTTACTAACGTCTCGGGCACTCCGTAAACGTGGAAAATTTGTTCTAATAGATACTTTTGAATGACATTGGATGTAAATTTTTTTAGCGGACATAACCAATGAAATTTCGTCAGATGGTCAAGTACTATGAATAAACCAATATTACCTTGTTTACTCCTGGGATAAGGTCCTAATATATCTACATATAGTCTCTGAAATGGTCTTGATGTTATCAATTGTTTTCCCATATTAGGCTTTAAAATTACATTGGGTGCTTTGCATTCTTTGCATATTTCACAAGAAGCTATGTAGTTTCGTACGTCACGAACCATACCTGGCCAATAAAATTTGCGACGAACCAGCTCTAACGTTTTAGCCATGCCACCATGCGCAACTACAGGAGTATCGTGAAATCTAGCTATGACCGATTTTGTTAGGTTACGAGGTATCCAAAGTTTCCAGGACTCATTTTCTTGCCTAACATCTCCGGTATAATGAGAAGTCCTGAGGTATACGTAATTATCTACCACCTTAATGTCGGGATATTTATTGGGACATCCGTTTACTTTACACTTTAGCTCCACGTAGTCATTGTCATTAAAATGTGGCGAACACAAATCAATTTCTGGCTCTTGTACCTTTAAGGCAGAAATCTCTTCATATGGAAATCTTGACAGAGCGTCTGGGACCACATTATTTTTCCCTTTTCGGTGAGTAATAACGAATTTATATCCTTGCAGTATCCATACCCATCTCGTTAGCCTTCCTGTCACGTCCTGCTGCTTCATCAGCCATACCAATGAAGAATGGTCCGTGATGACCTCAAATTCTTGGAGCTCAAGGTAGCATCTGAACTTCTTTATGGCCTCTAGCGCCGTCAAGCACTCGCGTGCGGTGACACTATAATTTCGCTGGGCAGAATTTAGTTTTTTTGACATGAAAGCTATTGGCTTTTCATTGCCGTCATCATCAAACTGTACCAACACAGCACCGATGCCAAAGTCGCTGGCGTCGCACTGTAAATAAAACTTTTTTGAGAAGTCAAGAAGTCAGGGTTCGACAGTACAGGAGCGGAAGTAAGTAAGCTTTTTATTAGCTCAAAGGAATTTTGTGCTTCTGAAGTCCACACGAACTTCTTTTTAGTCGATAATACATCAGTAATGGGAAATACAATTGAGGAAAAATTTGATATAAACCTTCGGTACCATCCGGCTAAGCCGAGAAATCCCCGAACCTGTTTTATATTTCTAGGAATCGGCCAGTTTTGAATGGACTGTACTTTTTTCGGGTCTGTCTTTATTCCACCATTACCTATGATATAGCCCAGGTAATTCACTTCCGTGACACAAAACTTTGACTTGGAGATATTTAAAGTAAGGTTAGCTTTCTTGAACTGTTCAGCTACGCGAACAAGTACGGAAAGATGCGAACTATAGCCTTCTGACACAATTATCAAGTCATCTAAATAGCCAAATACACAGGTACGTAGGTCAGGGGGATAAGACTGTCCATCAGCCGGCACATCGTAGAAGGCGCATTGCATAGCCCAAAAGGCATCACTACAAATTGGTACAAGGGCCTGCCTGGGACAGTAAATGCTGTAAGTGGTTTCGATTCTTCTGACAAGGTAATTTTCCAGTAGGCATCTTTTAAATCCAATTTTGAAATGATGTTTGCCTTAGGCAACCTGGAAAATATACCCTCAATATTGGGCAGTGGGTTGGCATCTTTTTGCGTGACTTCATTCAACTTTCGTGCATCTAGGCATAATCTAACTTTATTAGGTTTCACTACGAGTCTCATCGGAGAACTCCAGGGAGAAGATGATGGCTCAATAACTCCTAACTCTAACATACGGTCAATTTCGTTGAACATTAATTTTTCAACAGCAGGTGACACGGGGTAAAACCGCTGCTTAACTGCTTTTGCGCCGCGAACATCAATCGAATGTTCAATAAGACTAGTGCGACCTAAGCCCTGTTTCTCGAAATTAGGGAAAAGAGATATTATTGCAGCAAGCTGTTGTTTTTGACCGACGCTCAAGGGATATTCTTTATTTACGTTCGCCTCGGACAGAACTTCGGACAAAGTTTGCCAGTGATTGGGATATTCTGATATGACCTTAGAAGGGTTTCCTTGGGTAGTAGTGCATATAACATTTTCAAAAACTTGGGGAGCTAGGTTAAAACTTTTCCAAAAATCTAACCCTAAAATTAGTCTCTGCGTTATAGATGGTACGATCAAAATATGCAATTTCTTCATGACATTATTAAATGAAATATCGACATTCAGTACCGCCAGGACTTTTTGTTTACTACCATCGGCAGTTTTTACAAAAGTTTTCATAGGACTAAATTCTTTAAAGGGAGTAAAATCGCAAGTGGCTAAATCTGATCCTATACAGGAGATATTAGCTATAAAGGCTATATCCTTTTCTATTAATTAAAAAAAATTATGTTAGGTTTTTTTTAATTTAATACATTTTATTGAAAACAAAATGCTATGCAATAGCTTTGCCGCGGCAGTTCTCGAGAGCCACATGTCTTTTTTTATTGGTGTATCAGTAACGCTCCAAAAGAAAAGGCTGTAATAGCCTTTTCTATTAATTAAAAAAAATTATGTTAGTTATTTTTTTTTTAATTTAATACATTTTATTGAAAACAAAATGCTATGCAATAGCTTTGCCGCGGCAGTTCTCGAGTGCCACATGTCTTTTTTTATTGGCGTATCAGTAACGCTCCAAAAGAAATGGCTATAGCCTTTTCTATTAATTAAAAAAAATTATGTTAGTTATTTTTTTTTAATTTAATACATTTTATTGAAAACAAAATGCTATGCAATAGCTTTGCCGCGGCAGTTCTCGAGTGCCACATGTCTTTTTTTATTGGCGTATCAGTAACGCTCCAAAAGAAAAGGCTATAGCCTTTTCTATTAATTAAAAAAAATTATGTTAGGTTTTTTTTAATTTAATACATTTTATTGAAAACAAAATGCTATGCAATAGCTTTGCCGCGGCAGTTGTCGAGTGCCACATGTCTTTTTTTATTGGCGTATCAGTAACGCTCCAAAAGAAATGGCTATAGCCTTTTCTATTAATTAAAAAAAATTATGTTAGTTATTTTTTTTTAATTTAATACATTTTATTGAAAACAAAATGCTATGCAATAGCTTTGCCGCGGCAGTTCTCGAGTGCCACATGTCTTTTTTTATTGGCGTATCAGTAACGCTCCAAAAGAAATGGCTATAGCCTTTTCTATTAATTAAAAAAAATTATGTTAGTTATTTTTTTTTTAATTTAATACATTTTATTGAAAACAAAATGCTATGCAATAGCTTTGCCGCGGCAGTTCTCGAGTGCCACATGTCTTTTTTTATTGGCGTATCAGTAACGCTCCAAAAGAAAAGGCTATAGCCTTTTCTATTAATTAAAAAAAAATTATGTTAGGTTTTTTTTTAATTTAATATATTTTATTGAAAACAAAATGCTATGCAATAGCTTTGCCGCGGCCGTTCTCGAGTGCCACATGTCTTTTTTTATTGGCGTATCAGTAACGCTCCAAAAGAAATGGCTATAGCCTTTTCTATTAATTAAAAAAAATTATGTTAGTTATTTTTTTTTTAATTTAATACATTTTATTGAAAACAAAATGCTATGCAATAGCTTTGCCGCGGCAGTTCTCGAGTGCCACATGTCTTTTTTTATTGGTGTATCAGTAACGCTCCAAAAGAAATGGCTATAGCCTTTTCTATTAATCAAAAAAAATTATGTTAGTTATTTTTTTTTAATTTAATACATTTTATTGAAAACAAAATGCTATGTAATAGCTTTGCCGCGGCAGTTCTCGAGTGCCACATGTCTTTTTTTATTGGCGTATCAGTAACGCTCCAAAAGAAAAGGCTATAGCATTTTCTATTTATTAAAAAAAATTATGTTAATGAATTTTTTTAATTTAATACATTTTATTGAAAACAAAATGCTATGTAATAGCTTTGCCGCGGCAGTTCTCGAGTGCCACATGTCTTTTTTTATTGGCGTATCAGTAACGCTCCAAAAGAAAAGGCTATAGCCTTTTCTATTAATTAAAAAAAATTATGTTAGTTATTTTTTTTTTAATTTAATACATTTTATTGAAAACAAAATGCTATGCAATAGCTTTGCCGCGGCAGTTCTCGAGTGCCACATGTCTTTTTTTATTGGCGTATCAGTAACGCTCCAAAAGAAATGGCTATAGCCTTTTCTATTAATTAAAAAAAATTATGTTAGTTATTTTTTTTTAATTTAATACATTTTATTGAAAACAAAATGCTATGTAATAGCTTTGCCGCGGCAGTTCTCGAGTGCCACATGTCTTTTTTTATTGGCGTATCAGTAACGCTCCAAAAGAAATGGCTATAGCCTTTTCTATTAATTAAAAAAAATTATGTTAGTTATTTTTTTTTAATTTAATACATTTTATTGAAAACAAAATGCTATGTAATAGCTTTGCCGCGGCAGTTCTCGAGTGCCAGATGTCTTTTTTTATTGGCGTTTCAGTAACGCTCCAAAAGAAAAGGCTATAGCATTTTCTATTTATTAAAAAAAATTATGTTAATTAATTTTTTTAATTTAATACATTTTATTGAAAACAAAATGCTATGTAATAGCTTTGCCGCGGCAGTTCTCGAGTGCCACATGTCTTTTTTTATTGGCGTATCAGTAACGCTCCAAAAGAAATGGCTATAGCCTTTTCTATTAATTAAAAAAAATTATGTTAGTTATTTTTTTTTTAATTTAATACATTTTATTGAAAACAAAATGCTATGCAATAGCTTTGCCGCGGCAGTTCTCGAGTGCCACATGTCTTTTTTTATTGGCGTATCAGTAACGCTCCAAAAGAAATGGCTATAGCCTTTTCTATTAATTAAAAAAAATTATGTTAGTTATTTTTTTTTAATTTAATACATTTTATTGAAAACAAAATGCTATGCAATAGCTTTGCCGCGGCAGTTCTCGAGTGCCACATGTCTTTTTTTATTGGCGTATCAGTAACGCTCCAAAAGAAATGGCTATAGCCTTTTCTATTAATTAAAAAAAATTATGTTAGTTATTTTTTTTTAATTTAATACATTTTATTGAAAAGAAAATGCTATGCAATAGCTTTGCCGCGGCAGTTCTCGAGTGCCACATGTCTTTTTTTATTGGCGTATCAGTAACGCTCCAAAAGAAATGGCTATAGCCTTTTCTATTAATTAAAAAAAATTATGTTAGTTATTTTTTTTTAATTTAATACATTTTATTGAAAACAAAATGCTATGCAATAGCTTTGCCGCGGCAGTTCTCGAGTGCCACATGTCTTTTTTTATTGGCGTATCAGTAACGCTCCAAAAGAAATGGCTATAGCCTTTTCTATTAATTAAAAAAAATTATGTTAGTTATTTTTTTTTAATTTAATACATTTTATTGAAAACAAAATGCTATGCAATAGCTTTGCCGCGGCAGTTCTCGAGTGCCACATGTCTTTTTTTATTGGCGTATCAGTAACGCTCCAAAAGAAATGGCTATAGCCTTTTCTATTAATTAAAAAAAATTATGTTAGTTATTTTTTTTTAATTTAATACATTTTATTGAAAACAAAATGCTATGCAATAGCTTTGCCGCGGCAGTTCTCGAGTGCCACATGTCTTTTGTTATTGGCGTATCAGTAACGCTCCAAAAGAAATGGCTATAGCCTTTTCTATTAATTAAAAAAAATTATGTTAGTTATTTTTTTTTTAATTTAATACATTTTATTGAAAACAAAATGCTATGCAATAGCTTTGCCGCGGCAGTTCTCGAGTGCCACATGTCTTTTTTTATTGGCGTATCAGTAACGCTCCAAAAGAAAAGGCTATAGCCTTTTCTATTAATTAAAAAAAAATTATGTTAGGTTTTTTTTTAATTTAATATATTTTATTGAAAACAAAATGCTATGCAATAGCTTTGCCGCGGCCGTTCTCGAGTGCCACATGTCTTTTTTTATTGGCGTATCAGTAACGCTCCAAAAGAAATGGCTATAGCCTTTTCTATTAATTAAAAAAAATTATGTTAGTTATTTTTTTTTAATTTAATACATTTTATTGAAAACAAAATGCTATGTAATAGCTTTGCCGCGGCAGTTCTCGAGTGCCACATGTCTTTTTTTATTGGCGTATCAGTAACGCTCCAAAAGAAATGGCTATAGCCTTTTCTATTAATTAAAAAAAATTATGTTAGTTATTTTTTTTTAATTTAATACATTTTATTGAAAACAAAATGCTATGTAATAGCTTTGCCGCGGCAGTTCTCGAGTGCCACATGTCTTTTTTTATTGGCGTTTCAGTAACGCTCCAAAAGAAAAGGCTATAGCATTTTCTATTTATTAAAAAAAATTATGTTAATTAATTTTTTTAATTTAATACATTTTATTGAAAACAAAATGCTATGTAATAGCTTTGCCGCGGCAGTTCTCGAGTGCCACATGTCTTTTTTTATTGGCGTATCAGTAACGCTCCAAAAGAAATGGCTATAGCCTTTTCTATTAATTAAAAAAAATTATGTTAGTTATTTTTTTTTAATTTAATACATTTTATTGAAAACAAAATGCTATGCAATAGCTTTGCCGCGGCAGTTCTCGAGTGCCACATGTCTTTTTTTATTGGCGTATCAGTAACGCTCCAAAAGAAATGGCTATAGCCTTTTCTATTAATTAAAAAAAATTATGTTAGTTATTTTTTTTTAATTTAATACATTTTATTGAAAACAAAATGCTATGCAATAGCTTTGCCGCGGCAGTTCTCGAGTGCCACATGTCTTTTTTTATTGGCGTATCAGTAACGCTCCAAAAGAAATGGCTATAGCCTTTTCTATTAATTAAAAAAAATTATGTTAGTTATTTTTTTTTAATTTAATACATTTTATTGAAAACAAAATGCTATGCAATAGCTTTGCCGCGGCAGTTCTCGAGTGCCACATGTCTTTTTTTATTGGCGTATCAGTAACGCTCCAAAAGAAATGGCTATAGCCTTTTCTATTAATTAAAAAAAATTATGTTAGTTATTTTTTTTTAATTTAATACATTTTATTGAAAACAAAATGCTATGCAATAGCTTTGCCGCGGCAGTTCTCGAGTGCCACATGTCTTTTTTTATTGGCGTATCAGTAACGCTCCAAAAGAAATGGCTATAGCCTTTTCTATTAATTAAAAAAAATTATGTTAGTTATTTTTTTTTAATTTAATACATTTTATTGAAAACAAAATGCTATGCAATAGCTTTGCCGCGGCAGTTCTCGAGTGCCACATGTCTTTTTTTATTGGCGTATCAGTAACGCTCCAAAAGAAATGGCTATAGCCTTTTCTATTAATTAAAAAAAATTATGTTAGTTATTTTTTTTTAATTTAATACATTTTATTGAAAACAAAATGCTATGCAATAGCTTTGCCGCGGCAGTTCTCGAGTGCCACATGTCTTTTTTTATTGGCGTATCAGTAACGCTCCAAAAGAAATGGCTATAGCCTTTTCTATTAATTAAAAAAAATTATGTTAGTTATTTTTTTTTAATTTAATACATTTTATTGAAAACAAAATGCTATGCAATAGCTTTGCCGCGGCAGTTCTCGAGTGCCACATGTCTTTTTTTATTGGCGTATCAGTAACGCTCCAAAAGAAATGGCTATAGCCTTTTCTATTAATTAAAAAAAATTATGTTAGTTATTTTTTTTTAATTTAATACATTTTATTGAAAACAAAATGCTATGCAATAGCTTTGCCGCGGCAGTTCTCGAGTGCCACATGTCTTTTTTTATTGGCGTATCAGTAACGCTCCAAAAGAAATGGCTATAGCCTTTTCTATTAATTAAAAAAAATTATGTTAGTTATTTTTTTTTAATTTAATACATTTTATTGAAAACAAAATGCTATGCAATAGCTTTGCCGCGGCAGTTCTCGAGTGCCACATGTCTTTTTTTATTGGCGTATCAGTAACGCTCCAAAAGAAATGGCTATAGCCTTTTCTATTAATTAAAAAAAATTATGTTAGTTATTTTTTTTTAATTTAATACATTTTATTGAAAACAAAATGCTATGCAATAGCTTTGCCGCGGCAGTTCTCGAGTGCCACATGTCTTTTTTTATTGGCGTATCAGTAACGCTCCAAAAGAAATGGCTATAGCCTTTTCTATTAATTAAAAAAAATTATGTTAGTTATTTTTTTTAATTTAATACATTTTATTGAAAACAAAATGCTATGCAATAGCTTTGCCGCGGCAGTTCTCGAGTGCCACATGTCTTTTTTTATTGGCGTATCAGTAACGCTCCAAAAGAAAAGGCTATAGCATTTTCTATTTATTAAAAAAAATTATGTTAATTAATTTTTTTAATTTAATACATTTTATTGAAAAGAAAATGCTATGTAATAGCTTTGCCGCGGCAGTTCTCGAGTGCCACATGTCTTTTTTTATTGGCGTATCAGTAACGCTCCAAAAGAAATGGCTATAGCCTTTTCTATTAATTAAAAAAAATTATGTTAGTTATTTTTTTTTAATTTAATACATTTTATTGAAAACAAAATGCTATGTAATAGCTTTGCCGCGGCAGTTCTCGAGTGCCACATGTCTTTTTTTATTGGCGTATCAGTAACGCTCCAAAAGAAAAGGCTATAGCATTTTCTATTTATTAAAAAAAATTATGTTAATTAATTTTTTTAATTTAATACATTTTATTGAAAACAAAATGCTATGTAATAGCTTTGCCGCGGCAGTTCTCGAGTACCACATGTCTTTTTTTATTGGCGTATCAGTAACGCTCCAAAAGAAATGGCTATAGCCTTTTCTATTAATTAAAAAAAATTATGTTAGTTATTTTTTTTTTAATTTAATACATTTTATTGAAAACAAAATGCTATGCAATAGCTTTGCCGCGGCAGTTCTCGAGTGCCACATGTCTTTTTTTATTGGCGTATCAGTAACGCTCCAAAAGAAAAGGCTATAGCATTTTCTATTTATTAAAAAAAATTATGTTAATTAATTTTTTTAATTTAATACATTTTATTGAAAACAAAATGCTATGTAATAGCTTTGCCGCGGCAGTTCTCGAGTGCCACATGTCTTTTTTTATTGGCGTATCAGTAACGCTCCAAAAGAAATGGCTATAGCCTTTTCTATTAATTAAAAAAAATTATGTTAGTTATTTTTTTTTAATTTAATACATTTTATTGAAAACAAAATGCTATGTAATAGCTTTGCCGCGGCAGTTCTCGAGTGCCACATGTCTTTTTTTATTGGCGTATCAGTAACGCTCCAAAAGAAAAGGCTATAGCATTTTCTATTTATTAAAAAAAATTATGTTAATTAATTTTTTTAATTTAATACATTTTATTGAAAACAAAATGCTATGTAATAGCTTTGCCGCGGCAGTTCTCGAGTGCCACATGTCTTTTTTTATTGGCGTATCAGTAACGCTCCAAAAGAAATGGCTATAGCCTTTTCTATTAATTAAAAAAAATTATGTTAGTTATTTTTTTTTTAATTTAATACATTTTATTGAAAACAAAATGCTATGCAATAGCTTTGCCGCGGCAGTTCTCGAGTGCCACATGTCTTTTTTTATTGGCGTATCAGTAACGCTCCAAAAGAAATGGCTATAGCCTTTTCTATTAATTAAAAAAAATTATGTTAGTTATTTTTTTTTAATTTAATACATTTTATTGAAAACAAAATGCTATGCAATAGCTTTGCCGCGGCAGTTCTCGAGTGCCACATGTCTTTTTTTATTGGCGTATCAGTAACGCTCCAAAAGAAATGGCTATAGCCTTTTCTATTAATTAAAAAAAATTATGTTAGTTATTTTTTTTTTAATTTAATACATTTTATTGAAAACAAAATGCTATGCAATAGCTTTGCCGCGGCAGTTCTCGAGTGCCACATGTCTTTTTTTATTGGCGTATCAGTAACGCTCCAAAAGAAATGGCTATAGCCTTTTCTATTAATTAAAAAAAATTATGTTAGTTATTTTTTTTTAATTTAATACATTTTATTGAAAACAAAATGCTATGCAATAGCTTTGCCGCGGCAGTTCTCGAGTGCCACATGTCTTTTTTTATTGGCTTATCAGTAACGCTCCAAAAGAAATGGCTATAGCCTTTTCTATTAATTAAAAAAAAATTATGTTAGTTATTTTTTTTTAATTTAATACATTTTATTGAAAACAAAATGCTATGCAATAGCTTTGCCGCGGCAGTTCTCGAGTGCCACATGTCTTTTTTTATTGGCGTTTCAGTAACGCTCCAAAAGAAATGGCTATAGCCTTTTCTATTAATTAAAAAAAATTATGTTAGTTATTTTTTTTTAATTTAATACATTTTATTGAAAACAAAATGCTATGCAATAGCTTTGCCGCGGCAGTTCTCGAGTGCCACATGTCTTTTTTTATTGGCGTATCAGTAACGCTCCAAAAGAAAAGGCTATAGCATTTTCTATTTATTAAAAAAAATTATGTTAATTAATTTTTTTAATTTAATACATTTTATTGAAAACAAAATGCTATGTAATAGCTTTGCCGCGGCAGTTCTCGAGTGCCACATGTCTTTTTTTATTGGCGTATCAGTAACGCTCCAAAAGAAATGGCTATAGCCTTTTCTATTAATTAAAAAAAATTATGTTAGTTATTTTTTTTTTAATTTAATACATTTTATTGAAAACAAAATGCTATGCAATAGCTTTGCCGCGGCAGTTCTCGAGTGCCACATGTCTTTTTTTATTGGCGTATCAGTAACGCTCCAAACGAAATGGCTATAGCCTTTTCTATTAATTAAAAAAAATTATGTTAGTTATTTTTTTTTAATTTAATACATTTTATTGAAAACAAAATGCTATGCAATAGCTTTGCCGCGGCAGTTCTCGAGTGCCACATGTCTTTTTTTATTGGCGTATCAGTAACGCTCCAAAAGAAATGGCTATAGCCTTTTCTATTAATTAAAAAAAATTATGTTAGTTATTTTTTTAAATTTAATACATTTTATTGAAAACAAAATGCTATGCAATAGCTTTGCCGCGGCAGTTCTCGAGTGCCACATGTCTTTTTTTATTGGCGTATCAGTAACGCTCCAAAAGAAATGGCTATAGCCTTTTCTATTAATTAAAAAAAATTATGTTAGTTATTTTTTTTTAATTTAATACATTTTATTGAAAACAAAATGCTATGCAATAGCTTTGCCGCGGCAGTTCTCGAGTGCCACATGTCTTTTTTATTGGCGTATCAGTAACGCTCCAAAAGAAATGGCTATAGCCTTTTCTATTAATTAAAAAAAATTATGTTAGTTATTTTTTTTAATTTAATACATTTTATTGAAAACAAAATGCTATGCAATAGCTTTGCCGCGGCAGTTCTCGAGTGCCACATATCTTTTTTTATTGGCGTATCAGTAACGCTCCAAAAGAAATGGCTATAGCCTTTTCTATTAATTAAAAAAAATTATGTTAGTTATTTTTTTTAATTTAATACATTTTATTGAAAACAAAATGCTATGCAATAGCTTTGCCGCGGCAGTTCTCGAGTGCCACATGTCTTTTTTTATTGGCGTATCAGTAACGCTCCAAAAGAAATGGCTATAGCCTTTTCTATTAATTAAAAAAAATTATGTTAGTTATTTTTTTTTAATTTAATACATTTTATTGAAAACAAAATGCTATGCAATAGCTTTGCCGCGGCAGTTCTCGAGTGCCACATGTCTTTTTTTATTGGCGTATCAGTAACGCTCCAAAAGAAATGGCTATAGCCTTTTCTATTAATTAAAAAAAATTATGTTAGTTATTTTTTTTTAATTTAATACATTTTATTGAAAACAAAATGCTATGCAATAGCTTTGCCGCGGCAGTTCTCGAGTGCCACATGTCTTTTTTTATTGGCGTATCAGTAACGCTCCAAAAGAAATGGCTATAGCCTTTTCTATTAATTAAAAAAAATTATGTTAGTTATTTTTTTTAATTTAATACATTTTATTGAAAACAAAATGCTATGCAATAGCTTTGCCGCGGCAGTTCTCGAGTGCCACATGTCTTTTTTTATTGGTGTATCAGTAACGCTCCGAAAGAAAAGGCTATAGCCTTTTCTATTAATTAAAAAAAATTATGTTAGTTATTTTTTTTTAATTTAATACATTTTATTGAAAACAAAATGCTATGCAATAGCTTTGCCGCGGCAGTTCTCGAGTGCCACATGTCTTTTTTTATTGGCGTATCAGTAACGCTCCAAAAGAAAAGGCTATAGCCTTTTCTATTAATTAAAAAAAATTATGTTAGTTATTTTTTTTTAATTTAATACATTTTATTGAAAACAAAATGCTATGCAATAGCTTTGCCGCGGCAGTTCTCGAGTGCCACATGTCTTTTTTTATTGGTGTATCAGTAACGCTCCAAAAGAAAAGGCTATAGCCTTTTCTATTAATTAAAAAAAATTATGTTAGTTATTTTTTTTTAATATAATACATTTTATTGAAAACAAAATGCTATGCAATAGCTTTGCCGCGGCAGTTCTCGAGTGCCACATGTCTTTTTTTATTGGCGTATCAGTAACGCTCCAAAAGAAATGGCTATAGCCTTTTCTATTAATTAAAAAAAATTATGTTAGTTATTTTTTTTAATTTAATACATTTTATTGAAAACAAAATGCTATGCAATAGCTTTGCCGCGGCAGTTCTCGAGTGCCACATGTCTTTTTTTATTGGCGTATCAGTAACGCTCCAAAGGCTATATATAGCCTTTTCTATTAATTAAAAAAAATTATGTTAGTTATTTTTTTTTAATTTAATACATTTTATTGAAAACAAAATGCTATGCAATAGCTTTGCCGCGGCAGTTCTCGAGTGCCACATGTCTTTTTTTATTGACGTATCAGTAACGCTCCAAAAGAAAAGGCTATATATAGCCTTTTCTATTAATTAAAAAAAATTATGTTAGTTATTTTTTTTTAATTTAATACATTTAATTGAAAACAAAATGCTATGCAATACCTTTGCCGCGGCAGTTCTCGAGTGCCACATGTCTTTTATTATTGACGTATCAGTAACGCTCCAAAAGAAATGGCTATAGCCTTTTCTATTAATTAAAAAAAATTATGTTAGTTACTTTTTTTTAATTTAATACATTTTATTGAAAACAAAATGCTATGCAATAGCTTTGCCGCGGCAGTTCTCGAGTGCCACATGTCTTTTTTTATTGGCGTATCAGTAACGCTCCAAAAGAAAAGGCTATATATAGCCTTTTCTATTAATTAAAAAAAATTATGTTAGTTATTTTTTTTTAATTTAATACATTTAATTGAAAACAAAATGCTATGCAATACCTTTGCCGCGGCAGTTCTCGAGTGCCACATGTCTTTTTTTATTGACGTATCAGTAACGCTCCAAAAGAAATGGCTATAGCCTTTTCTATTAATTAAAAAAAATTATGTTAGTTATTTTTTTTTTAATTTAATACATTTTATTGAAAACAAAATGCTATGCAATACCTTTGCCGCGGCAGTTGTCGAGTGCCACATGTCTTTTTTTATTGGCGTATCAGTAACGCTCCAAAAGAAATGGCTATAGCCTTTTCTATTAATTAAAAAAAATTATGTTAGTTATTTTTTTTTAATTTAATACATTTTATTGAAAACAAAATGCTATGCAATAGCTTTGCCGCGGCAGTTCTCGAGTGCCACATGTCTTTTTTTATTGGCGTATCAGTAACGCTCCAAAAGAAAAGGCTATATATAGCCTTTTCTATTAATTAAAAAAAATTATGTTAGTTATTTTTTTTTAATTTAATACATTTAATTGAAAACAAAATGCTATGCAATACCTTTGCCGCGGCAGTTCTCGAGTGCCACATGTCTTTTTTTATTGACGTATCAGTAACGCTCCAAAAGAAATGGCTATAGCCTTTTCTATTAATTAAAAAAAATTATGTTAGTTATTTTTTTTTTAATTTAATACATTTTATTGAAAACAAAATGCTATGCAATACCTTTGCCGCGGCAGTTGTCGAGTGCCACATGTCTTTTTTTATTGGCGTATCAGTAACGCTCCAAAAGAAATGGCTATAGCCTTTTCTATTAATTAAAAAAAATTATGTTAGTTATTTTTTTTTAATTTAATACATTTTATTGAAAACAAAATGCTATGCAATAGCTTTGCCGCGGCAGTTCTCGAGTGCCACATGTCTTTTTTTATTGACGTATCAGTAACGCTCCAAAAGAAATGGCTATAGCCTTTTCTATTAATTAAAAAAAATTATGTTAGTTATTTTTTTTTTAATTTAATACATTTTATTGAAAACAAAATGCTATGCAATACCTTTGCCGCGGCAGTTCTCGAGTGCCACATGTCTTTTTTTATTGGCGTATCAGTAACGCTCCAAAAGAAAAGGCTATATATAGCCTTTTCTATTAATTAAAAAAAATTATGTTAGTTATTTTTTTTTAATTTAATACATTTAATTGAAAACAAAATGCTATGCAATACCTTTGCCGCGGCAGTTCTCGAGTGCCACATGTCTTTTATTATTGACGTATCAGTAACGCTCCAAAAGAAATGGCTATAGCCTTTTCTATTAATTAAAAAAAATTATGTTAGTTACTTTTTTTTAATTTAATACATTTTATTGAAAACAAAATGCTATGCAATAGCTTTGCCGCGGCAGTTCTCGAGTGCCACATGTCTTTTTTTATTGGCGTATCAGTAACGCTCCAAAAGAAAAGGCTATATATAGCCTTTTCTATTAATTAAAAAAAATTATGTTAGTTATTTTTTTTTAATTTAATACATTTAATTGAAAACAAAATGCTATGCAATACCTTTGCCGCGGCAGTTCTCGAGTGCCACATGTCTTTTTTTATTGACGTATCAGTAACGCTCCAAAAGAAATGGCTATAGCCTTTTCTATTAATTAAAAAAAATTATGTTAGTTATTTTTTTTTTAATTTAATACATTTTATTGAAAACAAAATGCTATGCAATACCTTTGCCGCGGCAGTTGTCGAGTGCCACATGTCTTTTTTTATTGGCGTATCAGTAACGCTCCAAAAGAAATGGCTATAGCCTTTTCTATTAATTAAAAAAAATTATGTTAGTTATTTTTTTTTAATTTAATACATTTTATTGAAAACAAAATGCTATGCAATAGCTTTGCCGCGGCAGTTCTCGAGTGCCACATGTCTTTTTTTATTGGCGTATCAGTAACGCTCCAAAAGAAAAGGCTATATATAGCCTTTTCTATTAATTAAAAAAAATTATGTTAGTTATTTTTTTTTAATTTAATACATTTAATTGAAAACAAAATGCTATGCAATACCTTTGCCGCGGCAGTTCTCGAGTGCCACATGTCTTTTTTTATTGACGTATCAGTAACGCTCCAAAAGAAATGGCTATAGCCTTTTCTATTAATTAAAAAAAATTATGTTAGTTATTTTTTTTTTAATTTAATACATTTTATTGAAAACAAAATGCTATGCAATACCTTTGCCGCGGCAGTTGTCGAGTGCCACATGTCTTTTTTTATTGGCGTATCAGTAACGCTCCAAAAGAAATGGCTATAGCCTTTTCTATTAATTAAAAAAAATTATGTTAGTTATTTTTTTTTAATTTAATACATTTTATTGAAAACAAAATGCTATGCAATAGCTTTGCCGCGGCAGTTCTCGAGTGCCACATGTCTTTTTTTATTGACGTATCAGTAACGCTCCAAAAGAAATGGCTATAGCCTTTTCTATTAATTAAAAAAAATTATGTTAGTTACTTTTTTTTAATTTAATACATTTTATTGAAAACAAAATGCTATGCAATAGCTTTGCCGCGGCAGTTCTCGAGTGCCACATGTCTTTTTTTATTATCGTATCAGTAACGCTCCAAAAGAAATAGCTATAGCCTTTTCTATTAATTAAAAAAAATTATGTTAGTTATTTTTTTTAATTTAATACATTTTATTGAAAACAAAATGTTATGCAATAGCTTTGCCGCGGCAGTTCTCGAGTGCCACATGTCTTTTTTTATTGGCGTATCAGTAACGCTCCAAAAGAAATGGCTATAGCCTTTTCTATTAATTAAAAAAAATTATGTTAGTTATTTTTTTTAATTTAATACATTTTATTGAAAACAAAATGCTATGCAATAGCTTTGCCGCGGCAGTTCTCGAGTGCCACATGTCTTTTTTTATTATCGTATCAGTAACGCTCCAAAAGAAATAGCTATAGCCTTTTCTATTAATTAAAAAAAATTATGTTAGTTATTTTTTTTTAATTTAATACATTTTATTGAAAACAAAATGCTATGCAATAGCTTTGCCGCGGCAGTTCTCGAGTGCCACATGTCTTTTTTTATTGGCGTATCAGTAACGCTCCAAAAGAAATGGCTATAGCCTTTTCTATTAATTAAAAAAAATTATGTTAGTTATTTTTTTTAATTTAATACATTTTATTGAAAACAAAATGCTATGCAATAGCTTTGCCGCGGCAGTTCTCGAGTGCCACATGTCTTTTTTTATTGGCGTATCAGTAACGCTCCAAAAGAAATGGCTATAGCCTTTTCTATTAATTAAAAAAAATTATGTTAGTTATTTTTTTTAATTTAATACATTTTATTGAAAACAAAATTCTATGCAATAGCTTTGCCGCGGCAGTTCTCGAGTGCCACATGTCTTTTTTTATTGGCGTATCAGTAACGCTCCAAAAGAAATGGCTATAGCCTTTTCTATTAATTAAAAAAAATTATGTTAGTTATTTTTTTTAATTTAATACATTTTATTGAAAACAAAATGCTATGCAATAGCTTTGCCGCGGCAGTTCTCGAGTGCCACATGTCTTTTTTTATTGGCGTATCAGTAACGCTCCAAAAGAAATGGCTATAGCCTTTTCTATTAATTAAAAAAAATTATGTTAGTTATTTTTTTTAATTTAATACATTTTATTGAAAACAAAATGCTATGCAATAGCTTTGCCGCGGCAGTTCTCGAGTGCCACATGTCTTTTTTTATTGGCGTATCAGTAACGCTCCAAAAGAAATGGCTATAGCCTTTTCTATTAATTAAAAAAAATTATGTTAGTTATTTTTTTTAATTTAATACATTTTATTGAAAACAAAATGCTATGCAATAGCTTTGCCGCGGCAGTTCTCGAGTGCCACATGTCTTTTTTTATTGGCGTATCAGTAACGCTCCAAAAGAAATGGCTATAGCCTTTTCTATTAATTAAAAAAAATTATGTTAGTTATTTTTTTTAATTTAATACATTTTATTGAAAACAAAATGCTATGCAATAGCTTTGCCGCGGCAGTTCTCGAGTGCCACATGTCTTTTTTTATTGGCGTATCAGTAACGCTCCAAAAGAAATGGCTATAGCCTTTTCTATTAATTAAAAAAAATTATGTTAGTTATTTTTTTTTAATTTAATACATTTTATTGAAAACAAAATGCTATGCAATAGCTTTGCCGCGGCAGTTCTCGAGTGCCACATGTCTTTTTTTATTGGCGTATCAGTAACGCTCCAAAAGAAATGGCTATAGCCTTTTCTATTAATTAAAAAAAATTATGTTAGTTATTTTTTTTAATTTAATATATTTTATTGAAAACAAAATGCTATGCAATAGCTTTGCCGCGGCAGTTCTCGAGTGCCACATGTCTTTTTTTATTGGCGTATCAGTAACGCTCCAAAAGAAATGGCTATAGCCTTTTCTATTAATTAAAAAAAATTATGTTAGTTATTTTTTTTTAATTTAATACATTTTATTGAAAACAAAATGCTATGCAATAGCTTTGCCGCGGCAGTTCTCGAGTGCCACATGTCTTTTTTTATTGGCGTATCAGTAACGCTCCAAAAGAAATGGCTATAGCCTTTTCTATTAATTAAAAAAAATTATGTTAGTTATTTTTTTTTAATTTAATACATTTTATTGAAAACAAAATGCTATGCAATAGCTTTGCCGCGGCAGTTCTCGAGTGCCACATGTCTTTTTTTATTGGCGTATCAGTAACGCTCCAAAAGAAATGGCTATAGCCTTTTCTATTAATTAAAAAAAATTATGTTAGTTATTTTTTTTAATTTAATACATTTTATTGAAAACAAAATGCTATGCAATAGCTTTGCCGCGGCAGTTCTCGAGTGCCACATGTCTTTTTTTATTGGCGTATCAGTAACGCTCCAAAAGAAATGGCTATAGCCTTTTCTATTAATTAAAAAAAATTATGTTAGTTATTTTTTTTAATTTAATACATTTTATTGAAAACAAAATGCTATGCAATAGCTTTGCCGCGGCAGTTCTCGAGTGCCACATGTCTTTTTTTATTGGCGTATCAGTAACGCTCCAAAAGAAAAGGCTATAGCCTTTTCTATTAATTAAAAAAAATTATGTTAGTTATTTTTTTTAATTTAATACATTTTATTGAAAACAAAATGCTATGCAATAGCTTTGCCGCGGCAGTTCTCGAGTGCCACATGTCTTTTTTTATTGGCGTATCAGTAACGCTCCAAAAGAAAAGGCTATAGCCTTTTCTATTAATTAAAAAAAATTATGTTAGTTATTTTTTTTAATTTAATACATTTTATTGAAAACAAAATGCTATGCAATAGCTTTGCCGCGGCAGTTCTCGAGTGCCACATGTCTTTTTTTATTGGCGTATCAGTAACGCTCCAAAAGAAATGGCTATAGCCTTTTCTATTAATTAAAAAAAATTATGTTAGTTATTTTTTTTTAATTTAATACATTTTATTGAAAACAAAATGCTATGCAATAGCTTTGCCGCGGCAGTTCTCGAGTGCCACATGTCTTTTTTTATTGGCGTATCAGTAACGCTCCAAAAGAAATGGCTATAGCCTTTTCTATTAATTAAAAAAAATTATGTTAGTTATTTTTTTTTAATTTAATACATTTTATTGAAAACAAAATGCTATGCAATAGCTTTGCCGCGGCAGTTCTCGAGTGCCACATGTCTTTTTTTATTGGCGTATCAGTAACGCTCCAAAAGAAATGGCTATAGCCTTTTCTATTAATTAAAAAAAATTATGTTAGTTATTTTTTTTTAATTTAATACATTTTATTGAAAACAAAATGCTATGCAATAGCTTTGCCGCGGCAGTTCTCGAGTGCCACATGTCTTTTTTTATTGGCGTATCAGTAACGCTCCAAAAGAAATGGCTATAGCCTTTTCTATTAATTAAAAAAAATTATGTTAGTTATTTTTTTTTAATTTAATACATTTTATTGAAAACAAAATGCTATGCAATAGCTTTGCCGCGGCAGTTCTCGAGTGCCACATGTCTTTTTTTATTGGCGTATCAGTAACGCTCCAAAAGAAATGGCTATAGCCTTTTCTATTAATTAAAAAAAATTATGTTAGTTATTTTTTTTTAATTTAATACATTTTATTGAAAACAAAATGCTATGCAATAGCTTTGCCGCGGCAGTTCTCGAGTGCCACATGTCTTTTTTTATTGGCGTATCAGTAACGCTCCAAAAGAAATGGCTATAGCCTTTTCTATTAATTAAAAAAAATTATGTTAGTTATTTTTTTTTAATTTAATACATTTTATTGAAAACAAAATGCTATGCAATAGCTTTGCCGCGGCAGTTCTCGAGTGCCACATGTCTTTTTTTATTGGCGTATCAGTAACGCTCCAAAAGAAATGGCTATAGCCTTTTCTATTAATTAAAAAAAATTATGTTAGTTATTTTTTTTTAATTTAATACATTTTATTGAAAACAAAATGCTATGCAATAGCTTTGCCGCGGCAGTTCTCGAGTGCCACATGTCTTTTTTTATTGGCGTATCAGTAACGCTCCAAAAGAAATGGCTATAGCCTTTTCTATTAATTAAAAAAAATTATGTTAGTTATTTTTTTTTAATTTAATACATTTTATTGAAAACAAAATGCTATGCAATAGCTTTGCCGCGGCAGTTCTCGAGTGCCACATGTCTTTTTTTATTGGCGTATCAGTAACGCTCCAAAAGAAATGGCTATAGCCTTTTCTATTAATTAAAAAAAATTATGTTAGTTATTTTTTTTTAATTTAATACATTTTATTGAAAACAAAATGCTATGCAATAGCTTTGCCGCGGCAGTTCTCGAGTGCCACATGTCTTTTTTTATTGGCGTATCAGTAACGCTCCAAAAGAAATGGCTATAGCCTTTTCTATTAATTAAAAAAAATTATGTTAGTTATTTTTTTTTCATTTAATACATTTTATTGAAAACAAAATGCTATGCAATAGCTTTGCCGCGGCAGTTCTCGAGTGCCACATGTCTTTTTTTATTGGCGTATCAGTAACGCTCCAAAAGAAAAGGCTATAGCCTTTTCTATTAATTAAAAAAAATTATGTTAGTTATTTTTTTTAATTTAATACATTTTATTGAAAACAAAATGCTATGCAATAGCTTTGCCGCGGCAGTTCTCGAGTGCCACATGTCTTTTTTTATTGGCGTATCAGTAACGCTCCAAAAGAAATGGCTATAGCCTTTTCTATTAATTAAAAAAAAATTATGTTAGTTATTTTTTTTTAATTTAATACATTTTATTGAAAACAAAATGCTATGCAATAGCTTTGCCGCGGCAGTTCTCGAGTGCCACATGTCTTTTTTTATTGGCGTATCAGTAACGCTCCAAAAGAAATGGCTATAGCCTTTTCTATTAATTAAAAAAAATTATGTTAGTTATTTTTTTTTAATTTAATACATTTTATTGAAAACAAAATGCTATGCAATAGCTTTGCCGCGGCAGTTCTCGAGTGCCACATGTCTTTTTTTATTGGCGTATCAGTAACGCTCCAAAAGAAATGGCTATAGCCTTTTCTATTAATTAAAAAAAATTATGTTAGTTATTTTTTTTTAATTTAATATATTTTATTGAAAACAAAATGCTATGCAATAGCTTTGCCGCGGCAGTTCTCGAGTGCCACATGTCTTTTTTTATTGGCGTATCAGTAACGCTCCAAAAGAAATGGCTATAGCCTTTTCTATTAATTAAAAAAAATTATGTTAGTTATTTTTTTTTAATTTAATACATTTTATTGAAAACAAAATGCTATGCAATAGCTTTGCCGCGGCAGTTCTCGAGTGCCACATGTCTTTTTTTATTGGCGTATCAGTAACGCTCCAAAAGAAATGGCTATAGCCTTTTCTATTAATTAAAAAAAATTATGTTAGTTATTTTTTTTTAATTTAATACATTTTATTGAAAACAAAATGCTATGCAATAGCTTTACCGCGGCAGTTCTCGAGTGCCACATGTCTTTTTTTATTGGCGTATCAGTAACGCTCCAAAAGAAATGGCTATAGCCTTTTCTATTAATTAAAAAAAATTATGTTAGTTATTTTTTTTAATTTAATACATTTTATTGAAAACAAAATGCTATGCAATAGCTTTGCCGCGGCAGTTCTCGAGTGCCACATGTCTTTTTTTATTGGCGTATCAGTAACGCTCCAAAAGAAATGGTTATAGCCTTTTCTATTAATTAAAAAAAATTATGTTAGTTATTTTTTTTAATTTAATACATTTTATTGAAAACAAAATGCTATGCAATAGCTTTGCCGCGGCAGTTCTCGAGTGCCACATGTCTTTTTTTATTGGCGTATCAGTAACGCTCCAAAAGAAATGGCTATAGCCTTTTCTATTAATTAAAAAAAATTATGTTAGTTATTTTTTTTAATTTAATACATTTTATTGAAAACAAAATGCTATGCAATAGCTTTGCCGCGGCAGTTCTCGAGTGCCACATGTCTTTTTTTATTGGCGTATCAGTAACGCTCCAAAAGAAAAGGCTATAGCCTTTTCTATTAATTAAAAAAAATTATGTTAGTTATTTTTTTTAATTTAATACATTTTATTGAAAACAAAATGCTATGCAATAGCTTTGCCGCGGCAGTTCTCGAGTGCCACATGTCTTTTTTTATTGGCGTATCAGTAACGCTCCAAAAGAAAAGGCTATATATAGCCTTTTCTATTAATTAAAAAAAATTATGTTAGTTATTTTTTTTTTAATATAATACATTTTATTGAAAACAAAATGCTATGCAATAGCTTTGCCGCGGCAGTTCTCGAGTGCCACATGTCTTTTTTTATTGGCGTATCAGTAACGCTCCAAAAGAAATGGCTATAGCCTTTTCTATTAATTAAAAAAAATTATGTTAGTTATTTTTTTTAATTTAATACATTTTATTGAAAACAAAATGCTATGCAAAAGCTTTGCCGCGGCAGTTCTCGAGTGCCACATGTCTTTTTTTATTGGCGTATCAGTAACGCTCCAAAAGAAAAGGCTATAGCCTTTTCTATTAATTAAAAAAATTATGTTAGTTATTTTTTTTTAATTTAATACATTTTATTGAAAACAAAATGCTATGCAATAGCTTTGCCGCGGCAGTTCTCGAGTGCCACATGTCTTTTTTTATTGGCGTATCAGTAACGCTCCAAAAGAAATGGCTATAGCCTTTTCTATTAATTAAAAAAAATTATGTTAGTTATTTTTTTTAATTTAATACATTTTATTGAAAACAAAATGCTATGCAATAGCTTTGCCGCGGCAGTTCTCGAGTGCCACATGTCTTTTTTTATTGGTGTATCAGTAACGCTCCGAAAGAAAAGGCTATAGCCTTTTCTATTAATTAAAAAAAAATATGTTAGTTATTTTTTTTAATTTAATACATTTTATTGAAAACAAAATGCTATGCAATAGCTTTGCCGCGGCAGTTCTCGAGTGCCACATGTCTTTTTTTATTGGTGTATCAGTAACGCTCCAAAAGAAAAGGCTATAGCCTTTTCTATTAATTAAAAAAAATTATGTTAGTTATTTTTTTTTAATTTAATACATTTTATTGAAAACAAAATGCTATGCAATAGCTTTGCCGCGGCAGTTCTCGAGTGCTACATGTCTTTTTTTATTGGTGTATCAGTAACGCTCCAAAAGAAAAGGCTATAGCCTTTTCTATTAATTAAAAAAATTATGTTAGTTATTTTTTTTTAATTTAATACATTTTACTGAAAACAAAATGCTATGCAATAGCTTTGCCGCGGCAGTTCTCGAGTGTCACATGTCTTTTTTTATTGGCGTATCAGTAACGCTCCAAAAGAAATAGCTATAGCCTTTTCTATTAATTAAAAAAAATTATGTTAGTTATTTTTTTTTAATTTAATACATTTTATTGAAAACAAAATGCTATGCAATAGCTTTGCCGCGGCAGTTCTCGAGTGCCACACTTCTTTTTTTATTGGCGTATCAGTAACGCTCCAAAAGAAAAGGCTATAGCCTTTTCTATTAATTAAAAAAAATTATGTTAGTTATTTTTTTTAATTTAATACATTTTATTGAAAACAAAATGCTATGCAATAGCTTTGCCGGGGCAGTTCTCGAGTGTCACATGTCTTTTTTTATTGGCGTATCAGTAACGCTCCAAAAGAAATAGCTATAGCCTTTTCTATTAATTAAAAAAAATTATGTTAGTTATTTTTTTTTAATTTAATACATTTTATTGAAAACAAAATGCTATGCAATAGCTTTGCCGCGGCAGTTCTCGAGTGCCACATGTCTTATTTTATTGGTGTATCAGTAATGCTCCAAAAGAAATGGCTATAGCCTTTTCTATTAATTAAAAAAAATTATGTTAGTTATTTTTTTTTAATTTAATACATTTTATTGAAAACAAAATGCTATGCAATAGCTTTGCCGCGGCAGTTCTCGAGTGTCACATGTCTTTTTTTATTGGCGTATCAGTAACGCTCCAAAAGAAATAGCTATAGCCTTTTCTATTAATTAAAAAAAATTATGTTAGTTATTTTTTTTTAATTTAATACATTTTATTGAAAACAAAATGCTATGCAATAGCTTTGCCGCGGCAGTTCTCGAGTGCCACATGTCTTATTTTATTGGTGTATCAGTAATGCTCCAAAAGAAATGGCTATAGCCTTTTCTATTAATTAAAAAAAATTATGTTAGTTATTTTTTTTTAATTTAATACATTTTATTGAAAACAAAATGCTATGCAATAGCTTTGCCGCGGCAGTTCTCGAGTGTCACATGTCTTTTTTTATTGGCGTATCAGTAACGCTCCAAAAGAAATAGCTATAGCCTTTTCTATTAATTAAAAAAAATTATGTTAGTTATTTTTTTTTAATTTAATACATTTTATTGAAAACAAAATGCTATGCAATAGCTTTGCCGCGGCAGTTCTCGAGTGCCACATGTCTTATTTTATTGGTGTATCAGTAATGCTCCAAAAGAAATGGCTATAGCCTTTTCTATTAATTAAAAAAAATTATGTTAGTTATTTTTTTTTAATTTAATACATTTTATTGAAAACAAAATGCTATGCAATAGCTTTGCCGCGGCAGTTCTCGAGTGCCACATGTCTTATTTTATTGGTGTATCAGTAATGCTCCAAAAGAAATGGCTATAGCCTTTTCTATTAATTAAAAAAAATTATGTTAGTTATTTTTTTTTAATTTAATACATTTTATTGAAAACAAAATGCTATGCAATAGCTTTGCCGCGGCAGTTCTCGAGTGTCACATGTCTTTTTTTATTGGCGTATCAGTAACGCTCCAAAAGAAATAGCTATAGCCTTTTCTATTAATTAAAAAAAATTATGTTAGTTATTTTTTTTTAATTTAATACATTTTATTGAAAACAAAATGCTATGCAATAGCTTTGCCGCGGCAGTTCTCGAGTGCCACATGTCTTATTTTATTGGTGTATCAGTAATGCTCCAAAAGAAATGGCTATAGCCTTTTCTATTAATTAAAAAAAATTATGTTAGTTATTTTTTTTTAATTTAATACATTTTATTGAAAACAAAATGCTATGCAATAGCTTTGCCGCGGCAGTTCTCGAGTGTCACATGTCTTTTTTTATTGGCGTATCAGTAACGCTCCAAAAGAAATAGCTATAGCCTTTTCTATTAATTAAAAAAAATTATGTTAGTTATTTTTTTTTAATTTAATACATTTTATTGAAAACAAAATGCTATGCAACAGCTTTACCGCGGCAGTTTTCGAGTGCCACATGTCTTTTTTATTGGCGTATCAGTAACGCTCCAAAAGAAAAGGCTATAGCCTTTTCTATTAATTAAAAAAAATTATGTTAGTTATTTTTTTTTAATTTAATACATTTTATTGAAAACAAAATGTTATGCAATAGCTTTACCGCGGCAGTTCTCGAGTGCCACATGTCTTTTTTTATTGGCGTATCAGTAACGCTCCAAAAGAAAAGGCTATAGCCTTTTCTATTAATTAAAAAAAATTATGTTAGTTATTTTTTTTTAATTTAATACATTTTATTGAAAACAAAATGCTATGCAATAGCTTTGCCGCGGCAGTTCTCGAGTGTCACATGTCTTTTTTTATTGGCGTATCAGTAACGCTCCAAAAGAAATAGCTATAGCCTTTTCTATTAATTAAAAAAAATTATGTTAGTTATTTTTTTTTAATTTAATACATTTTATTGAAAACAAAATGCTATGCAATAGCTTTGCCGCGGCAGTTCTCGAGTGTCACATGTCTTTTTTTATTGGCGTATCAGTAACGCTCCAAAAGAAATAGCTATAGCCTTTTCTATTAATTAAAAAAAATTATGTTAGTTATTTTTTTTTAATTTAATACATTTTATTGAAAACAAAATGCTATGCAACAGCTTTACCGCGGCAGTTTTCGAGTGCCACATGTCTTTTTTATTGGCGTATCAGTAACGCTCCAAAAGAAAAGGCTATAGCCTTTTCTATTAATTAAAAAAAATTATGTTAGTTATTTTTTTTTAATTTAATACATTTTATTGAAAACAAAATGCTATGCAATAGCTTTGCCGCGGCAGTTCTCGAGTGTCACATGTCTTTTTTTATTGGCGTATCAGTAACGCTCCAAAAGAAATAGCTATAGCCTTTTCTATTAATTAAAAAAAATTATGTTAGTTATTTTTTTTTAATTTAATACATTTTATTGAAAACAAAATGCTATGCAACAGCTTTACCGCGGCAGTTTTCGAGTGCCACATGTCTTTTTTATTGGCGTATCAGTAACGCTCCAAAAGAAAAGGCTATAGCCTTTTCTATTAATTAAAAAAAATTATGTTAGTTATTTTTTTTTAATTTAATACATTTTATTGAAAACAAAATGCTATGCAATAGCTTTGCCGCGGCAGTTCTCGAGTGTCACATGTCTTTTTTTATTGGCGTATCAGTAACGCTCCAAAAGAAATAGCTATAGCCTTTTCTATTAATTAAAAAAAATTATGTTAGTTATTTTTTTTTAATTTAATACATTTTATTGAAAACAAAATGCTATGCAACAGCTTTACCGCGGCAGTTTTCGAGTGCCACATGTCTTTTTTATTGGCGTATCAGTAACGCTCCAAAAGAAAAGGCTATAGCCTTTTCTATTAATTAAAAAAAATTATGTTAGTTATTTTTTTTTAATTTAATACATTTTATTGAAAACAAAATGCTATGCAATAGCTTTGCCGCGGCAGTTCTCGAGTGTCACATGTCTTTTTTTATTGGCGTATCAGTAACGCTCCAAAAGAAATAGCTATAGCCTTTTCTATTAATTAAAAAAAATTATGTTAGTTATTTTTTTTTAATTTAATACATTTTATTGAAAACAAAATGCTATGCAACAGCTTTACCGCGGCAGTTTTCGAGTGCCACATGTCTTTTTTATTGGCGTATCAGTAACGCTCCAAAAGAAAAGGCTATAGCCTTTTCTATTAATTAAAAAAAATTATGTTAGTTATTTTTTTTTAATTTAATACATTTTATTGAAAACAAAATGCTATGCAATAGCTTTGCCGCGGCAGTTCTCGAGTGTCACATGTCTTTTTTTATTGGCGTATCAGTAACGCTCCAAAAGAAATAGCTATAGCCTTTTCTATTAATTAAAAAAAATTATGTTAGTTATTTTTTTTTAATTTAATACATTTTATTGAAAACAAAATGCTATGCAATAGCTTTGCCGCGGCAGTTCTCGAGTGTCACATGTCTTTTTTTATTGGCGTATCAGTAACGCTCCAAAAGAAATAGCTATAGCCTTTTCTATTAATTAAAAAAAATTATGTTAGTTATTTTTTTTTAATTTAATACATTTTATTGAAAACAAAATGCTATGCAACAGCTTTACCGCGGCAGTTTTCGAGTGCCACATGTCTTTTTTATTGGCGTATCAGTAACGCTCCAAAAGAAAAGGCTATAGCCTTTTCTATTAATTAAAAAAAATTATGTTAGTTATTTTTTTTTAATTTAATACATTTTATTGAAAACAAAATGTTATGCAATAGCTTTACCGCGGCAGTTCTCGAGTGCCACATGTCTTTTTTTATTGGCGTATCAGTAACGCTCCAAAAGAAAAGGCTATAGCCTTTTCTATTAATTAAAAAAAATTATGTTAGTTATTTTTTTTTAATTTAATACATTTTATTGAAAACAAAATGCTATGCAATAGCTTTACCGCGGCAGTTCTCGAGTGCCACATGTCTTTTTTTATTGGCGTATCAGTAACGCTCCAAAAGAAAAGGTTATAGCCTTTTCTATTAATTAAAAAAAATTATGTTAGTTATTTTTTTTTAATTTAATACATTTTATTGAAAACAAATTGCTATGCAATAGCTTTACCGCGGCAGTTCTCGAGTGCCACATGTCTTTTTTTATTGGCGTATCAGTAACGCTCCAAAAGAAAAGGCTATAGCCTTTTCTATTAATTAAAAAAAATTATGTTAGTTATTTTTTTTAATTTAATACATTTTATTGAAAACAAAATGCTATGCAATAGCTTTACCGCGCCAGTTCTCGAGTGCCACATGTCTTTTTTTATTGGCGTATCAGTAACGCTCCAAAAGAAGAGGCTATAGCCTTTTCTATTAATTAAAAAAAATTATGTTAGTTATTTTTTTTTAATTTAATACATTTTATTGAAAACAAATTGCTATGCAATAGCTTTACCGCGGCAGTTCTCGAGTGCCACATGTCTTTTTTTATTGGCGTATCAGTAACGCTCCAAAAGAGTAACGCAAAAAAAAAAATTATGTTAGTTATTTTTTTTTAATTTAATACATTTTATTGAAAACAAAATGCTATGCAACAGCTTTACCGCGGCAGTTCTCGAGTGCCACATGTCTTTTTTTATTGGCGTATCAGTAACGCTCCAAAAGAAAAGGTTATAGCCTTTTCTATTAATTAAAAAAAATTATGTTAGTTATTTTTTTTTAATTTAATACATTTTATTGAAAACAAATTGCTATGCAATAGCTTTACCGCGGCAGTTCTCGAGTGCCACATGTCTTTTTTTATTGGCGTATCAGTAACGCTCCAAAAGAAAAGGCTATAGCCTTTTCTATTAATTAAAAAAAATTATGTTAGTTATTTTTTTTTAATTTAATACATTTTATTGAAAACAAAATGCTATGCAACAGCTTTACCGCGGCAGTTCTCGAGTGCCACATGTCTTTTTTTATTGGCGTATCAGTAACGCTCCAAAAGAAAAGGTTATAGCCTTTTCTATTAATTAAAAAAAATTATGTTAGTTATTTTTTTTTAATTTAATACATTTTATTGAAAACAAATTGCTATGCAATAGCTTTACCGCGGCAGTTCTCGAGTGCCACATGTCTTTTTTTATTGGCGTATCAGTAACGCTCCAAAAGAAAAGGCTATAGCCTTTTTTTAATTAAAAAAAATTATGTTAGTTATTTTTTTTTAATTTAATACATTTTATTGAAAACAAAATGCTATGCAATAGCTTTGCCGCGGCAGTTCTCGAGTGTCACATGTCTTTTTTTATTGGCGTATCAGTAACGCTCCAAAAGAAATAGCTATAGCCTTTTCTATTAATTAAAAAAAATTATGTTAGTTATTTTTTTTTAATTTAATACATTTTATTGAAAACAAAATGCTATGCAATAGCTTTGCCGCGGCAGTTCTCGAGTGCCACATGTCTTATTTTATTGGTGTATCAGTAATGCTCCAAAAGAAATGGCTATAGCCTTTTCTATTAATTAAAAAAAATTATGTTAGTTATTTTTTTTTAATTTAATACATTTTATTGAAAACAAAATGCTATGCAATAGCTTTGCCGCGGCAGTTCTCGAGTGCCACATGTCTTATTTTATTGGTGTATCAGTAATGCTCCAAAAGAAATGGCTATAGCCTTTTCTATTAATTAAAAAAAATTATGTTAGTTATTTTTTTTTAATTTAATACATTTTATTGAAAACAAAATGCTATGCAATAGCTTTGCCGCGGCAGTTCTCGAGTGCCACATGTCTTATTTTATTGGTGTATCAGTAATGCTCCAAAAGAAATGGCTATAGCCTTTTCTATTAATTAAAAAAAATTATGTTAGTTATTTTTTTTTAATTTAATACATTTTATTGAAAACAAAATGCTATGCAATAGCTTTGCCGCGGCAGTTCTCGAGTGTCACATGTCTTTTTTTATTGGCGTATCAGTAACGCTCCAAAAGAAATAGCTATAGCCTTTTCTATTAATTAAAAAAAATTATGTTAGTTATTTTTTTTTTAATTTAATACATTTTATTGAAAACAAAATGCTATGCAATAGCTTTGCCGCGGCAGTTCTCGAGTGCCACATGTCTTATTTTATTGGTGTATCAGTAATGCTCCAAAAGAAATGGCTATAGCCTTTTCTATTAATTAAAAAAAATTATGTTAGTTATTTTTTTTAATTTAATACATTTTATTGAAAACAAAATGCTATGCAATAGCTTTGCCGCGGCAGTTCTCGAGTGCCACATGTCTTATTTTATTGGTGTATCAGTAATGCTCCAAAAGAAATGGCTATAGCCTTTTCTATTAATTAAAAAAAATTATGTTAGTTATTTTTTTTTAATTTAATACATTTTATTGAAAACAAAATGCTATGCAATAGCTTTGCCGCGGCAGTTCTCGAGTGTCACATGTCTTTTTTTATTGGCGTATCAGTAACGCTCCAAAAGAAATAGCTATAGCCTTTTCTATTAATTAAAAAAAATTATGTTAGTTATTTTTTTTTAATTTAATACATTTTATTGAAAACAAAATGCTATGCAATAGCTTTGCCGCGGCAGTTCTCGAGTGCCACATGTCTTATTTTATTGGTGTATCAGTAATGCTCCAAAAGAAATGGCTATAGCCTTTTCTATTAATTAAAAAAAATTATGTTAGTTATTTTTTTTTAATTTAATACATTTTATTGAAAACAAAATGCTATGCAATAGCTTTGCCGCGGCAGTTCTCGAGTGCCACATGTCTTATTTTATTGGTGTATCAGTAATGCTCCAAAAGAAATGGCTATAGCCTTTTCTATTAATTAAAAAAAATTATGTTAGTTATTTTTTTTTAATTTAATACATTTTATTGAAAACAAAATGCTATGCAATAGCTTTGCCGCGGCAGTTCTCGAGTGTCACATGTCTTTTTTTATTGGCGTATCAGTAACGCTCCAAAAGAAATAGCTATAGCCTTTTCTATTAATTAAAAAAAATTATGTTAGTTATTTTTTTTTAATTTAATACATTTTATTGAAAACAAAATGCTATGCAATAGCTTTGCCGCGGCAGTTCTCGAGTGCCACATGTCTTATTTTATTGGTGTATCAGTAATGCTCCAAAAGAAATGGCTATAGCCTTTTCTATTAATTAAAAAAATTATGTTAGTTATTTTTTTTTAATTTAATACATTTTATTGAAAACAAAATGCTATGCAATAGCTTTGCCGCGGCAGTTCTCGAGTGTCACATGTCTTTTTTTATTGGCGTATCAGTAACGCTCCAAAAGAAATAGCTATAGCCTTTTCTATTAATTAAAAAAAATTATGTTAGTTATTTTTTTTTAATTTAATACATTTTATTGAAAACAAAATGCTATGCAATAGCTTTGCCGCGGCAGTTCTCGAGTGCCACATGTCTTTTTTTATTGGCGTATCAGTAACGCTCCAAAAGAAAAGGCTATAGCCTTTTCTATTAATTAAAAAAAAATTATGTTAGGTTTTTTTTAATTTAATACATTTTATTGAAAACAAAATGCTATGCAATAGCTTTGCCGCGGCAGTTCTCGAGTGCCACATGTCTTTTTTTATTGGTGTATCAGTAACGCTCCAAAAGAAATGGCTATAGCCTTTTCTATTAATTAAAAAAATTATGTTAGTTATTTTTTTTAATTTAATACATTTTATTGAAAACAAAATGCTATGCAATAGCTTTGCCGCGGCAGTTCTCGAGAGCCACATGTTTTTTTTTATTGGCGTGTCAGTAACGCTCCAAAAGAAATGGCTATAGCCTTTTCTATTAATTAAAAAAAATTATGTTAGTTATTTTTTTTAATTTAATACATTTTATTGAAAACAAAATGCTATGCAATAGCTTTGCCGCGGCAGTTCTCGAGAGCCACATGTTTTTTTTTATTGGCGTGTCAGTAACGCTCCAAAAGAAAAGGCTATATATAGCCTTTTCTATTAATTAAAAAAATTATGTTAGTTATTTTTTTTAATTTAATACATTTTATTGAAAACAAAATGCTATGCAATAGCTTTGCCGCGGCAGTTCTCGAGTGCCACATGTCTTATTTTATTGGTGTATCAGTAATGCTCCAAAAGAAATGGCTATAGCCTTTTCTATTAATTAAAAAAAATTATGTTAGTTATTTTTTTTTAATTTAATACATTTTATTGAAAACAAAATG